>OU612047.1:112284602-112607102 GCA_914767935.1 Coremacera marginata | reverse complement strand
GCTGAGGCACACTCGTTAACAGGCGCCCGAGCAGGGACCCACTTCATATGTGGGTTTCTGGAAAAGGACTCTCTTAAATGTGGGATCCTTTTGCAACAGTGACCTTGCAAAAGCTGAGCCTTTGCAACATCCCTGTGAGAGATGAACAAGTTTCACTGCTAGTACACATAAGAACACTAGCAAGGATTTGCAAGGGCCAGCAAGGGTAGTTGCAACATTTACATTGGCTGGAGAACATCGCGCACCTATACTCCTAGGCCGGTGTTCCTCCACGATAAAGCCAATTGGTTAACGGGTTTGCGATCCTGCAATATTTTTTCAGTGTTCACATGGGAATACACTGAGATTGCTGATGGTCCAAATTTCCGTTGTGAAGCAAGTCGTGCCTCAGCAGGTGGCCTTTAATCTGATTGCAGACGACTAAACAGGATGCCATGACCCTTCCCTGAACAAAATTAAAAGACTTGTGATTGTGGCACATGTCACCGTTCCCATAAGAACATGAAAAAGAAATCACAAACTAGCTAATTTTTAGTTTTTTTCCTTTCTCATTACAGGATTATTTGAAAACGTAAGACGAAGGATTATTTGATAAAATTATATAAAAAATCTGAAACTGTGTGCAAATATTAAAAAATGAACGAAGATTTGTTAAAAGTGATACAAAGATCTTTTCAAAAAAAAAAAGAAAAAAGTGAAAAGAAAAGAAAAAATTAAAAAAAAAGTAAAAAATATTACAACAGTTTGTGCTTCAAAAACATTTTCTGAAAATAGTGCAAAAAGAGATACAAGAATCCCTAACACACTGAAATAAAAAATTGGAAAAAGAAAACTAAAAAAATTATTACTACTGTGCCTGTGGTAGTTGCGATTAATACAATTCTAACAAGGAATAATCGTCCGTCTACAAGAAGACTAGGAACGAACTTGGAACAAAATAAACGGTGAGTGATTTAAAGACTAAAAAACATTTTAAATATTTTTTTTTTGTGTGCCAAATTATTCTTCTGATTTATAGACTTTTCCTCAAAGAAATAAAAGAAAAAACATTTTAATAATATTTTGTGCCATGGAGCCCTTACAGCAAAGGTTAATGAATTAAATGGGGGTATCAATGCTCTACTAGAGCAGATTAGAGGAATCGAAACGCGCTTGGGAGGAATAGAAGACCACGGGATTAGTTTAGAACAAGATCTTCGAAGAATCGAAGGACGAGTTGGACAGGTAGAAGTAGGCTCAGATGCGGTTCAGCCTTTAAGGCCATCTGTGCAGCATATTAGACAGAAAATTCGTGGCAGCGCTGATTCGGCTTTGGTTTCATGCAACATTTTGGACGGTGATTGGCCCGAAATCAAAAGGGTTCTGTCCCTTCATTATGCTGACAAGCGAGACATCCGGACCTTGGAACACCAACCATCAGTTGGCGCAGAAGGGATCAAAGCTTGACGTATTCTACGCCACAGTGAATCATCAGCTTTCACTAATAATGAACAAAATAAGGTGCGATTTCTACTTACAGGAAACCGTGGTTGTTCTGACCGAAACATACAGGAATATAACTCTAGGCGTTTTTATTCGGGGTCTAGATACTGATCTATCGCGGATGCTGATAGTACAGAGACCTCTAACCTTGCCTGAAGCATTCTACGCCAAGTAGAGTGGTAGTTCCGGTAGGTAGCTTGACTCGTGGAGAACAGCGTCCACCCCTTCCTAGATCACGATATAACAATAATTGGGGAAATAGGCAATATAAGGTGCTTACTTTTGTAGCTCGTTTACAAAATAACGCTGCAACTCGGATAAAATTTGCTTTTAATTGCTTGCCAACACTGGCAGCAGCTGTCAAAATATATAATTGTTTTAATTGTTGAAATTTATAAAGAAAAAACAAAATGAGCAATTTTGAGGATTCTTTGGTAAATACATTTATTTTCTTAAAATATTAAATTAAAATCTATAAAGAATATTTTCCGTTTGCAGATTGTGTCTATTTACATGGGCGAGCAGCGCGAATATCTTCGTAATGGAGGTTTGGAAGAAGTCAGAGAAGTGGTGGAAGCGATGTATGGAAGTTCCAGCTCCTCTGAAGATTCAGACAGCGAAATCGAGCTGCATGAAAAGTTTCCTCATTTTGAAGGTGTGCTGGATGCCATGAGCGAGGGGGATTTCAAAATGCATATGAGGCTACGACGTCAAAGGGTGGATTATCTAATAAGTATAACATAATGCCATTAAAATAAATGCATGTTATGACTTTTGCGTTTTTTATTTTAAGTGCAATATTCACAATCCAACAGCGTTCCTGACCCATCTGGTGGTGGAAGATGTAGAATTTCGGCAAAGAAATCAGTGTACATCTACATTCGGTATGTCAGCAACGCAGTCACTTTCAGACATCTGGCAAATTTGTTTGGAGTAGCTGTGTCAGCGGCGTGGTCAACTGTGCTTCGAGTTACCGGCTTTTTAATATCCGTAAGTCACGAACATATTAAATGGCCATAAGGAAGCTATCTAAATAAAAACCTTAAAAAGTTTCACAAAAAATAACGTATTCCGGGCGTAATTGGAGCTATCGATTGTACGCATATTGCAATTAAAGGACCCAAAGATCATAAGCAAAAGTACTTCGATAGGAAAAAAACATACAGTATTGTGCTGCAAGCGGTGGTGGATGCCAACAAAATGTTCATTGACATTACTCGTGGGGAACCGGGATCGCTTCATGACTACAGAGTCTTAAGGAGATCCAAACTGTTTCAAGATGCAGAAAGCCATTACGAAGAAATGTTTCCGAATGCATATTTCATCATTGGTGATTCCGCTTATCCGTCAACGAAATGGCTAGTTCCTCCTTTTAAAGATTACGGGAATTTAAATTAAAGCCAACGTAAATTTAACGAAATACATTCCTCAACACGAATGGTAGTGGAAAATGCCTTTGGTCTACTAAAAGGGCGCTTTCGAAGACTACTCAAGTTTACTGAACAAATAGACCTAAAAATAATATCCAAGATGGTGGTGAGCGTATGCATACTACATAATATTTGTATTTCGTTTGATGACTTGTGCGATGTCGACGAAGAAAACGACTCAAACACCTTTGGAATTGAAGATGAATTTGAAGAATCAAACCAGGATCCAACGTTTGATAGAAGGCAAAAACTTTTTAATTATTTAAGACGACAAAATATTGTTTAAATTATTTATTATGTGCCTCGACGTGTATGGGGGAAAAAAGTTCCATTTGTACCCCTCCTCAAATGAAGATTGATGTATTTTATAACGATTCTCAAAATATTTTGGCAATAACGAAAGCCTCTAGTGAGCTAAACCGTTTTGCAAAAATATCCAAGTCATGTTTTTTTGTAAATATTTTAACTTGTTGAACTTGGTATAATAGAAAGGTTATGCTGTTACCTATTCAACAAGCTATCAATCATTAAAATCCATGCATTACTTTTAAAGATATAGCTTTTTATATATTATGCACACTTGGCGATTCACCCTTGTACGAAATAACATAAACATCAAAGTAATGGATGGATTCTAATGATTGATAGCTTGTTGAATAGGTAACAGCATAACCTTTCTATTCCAATAATGCTAGGTTTTTAATGAAAATTAAAAATCTAAATCTAAAAACAAATTTTTATGTCCATTTTCCCAACTTTCAAGCCCTATAACTTCTAAACCAATTGTGATTTTTTTTTTCAACAAATTGAATTTTTCCAGATGTGAGCTTAGAAGGTCTAAATACATACATATACTCGAATTCCACAAAAAAAGTTGTAAATTTTAAGTTTTCGTTCATCTTCAATTATGGCCAAAATTTCACTGTTGGTTCGCTATTTTTTCCAGCAACGCCACTTTCTTCTGTTCCAGCTCACTATCTTTCTGCCACTTCTCCCTCAACATGTGCTTCAACTCTTCGAAGGCCTTGCTCCGCTCTTCTTTTTTTTATTGGCTTCCAACTTCCTTAGCTTTAACTTTTCCTCGTAGTACATCTCTCGAGCGGACCGTTTTCTCCGTACTGCAGGTGAAGAAAGAGTCATCCACATCTGATGACGACGATGGTTTCGGTGATGACGCCAACGATGGTGATAGAAGTGGCGAGGAAGCGGTCGTTGTCGGCGATAATGATGGTGGTGGAGAGTGCACATCACACACTGTTTCAAATGACCTGTAGCCCACGTGAAGTGTGTGTGGTCATTTGAAATTATTGGACTGGTGGCAAAAATTTCGTCCATTAGCTCCATATACGGAGCAAAGCAAGGACTGGCACCAGTGCTGCGGTTATTGTCGCGTGCTGATTTGTATGCTTGGAGAAGGCTTCGCATCTTGGACTCCAAGCATAGTGGTGTTCTCTCTGCATCCTAGAATAGAGTTTTTTAATTCAGTTCGTTAAACATATATTTATTTCTTAAGCCTACCGTAATCGCCAGCGACACCATGTCTTCCAACACGTTCGCGTAGGCCAGCCTCTTTTTCTTCGGATGCTCGAAGAAAAACCCGATCGAAAACCCAGAAATTAAAATCATGTTTAAATGCATAAATTTATGAAAAATTTGCGTAAAGTATTTTTACTTACACTTGCTCCATTTTGTTACGTTTTGTTTATATGTACATAAAAAAAAATTAGTTTGACGTTTGCATGAAATTACCCAAGGATTTTTTCAGAGCTCATTTACAATAGATCAGTTGTCTTACTTTGCAGCACTGCAAATCAGGTCGGATATTAGCTCACCGAGTTGACTGAACTCGCATGAATAACCGAGCTTGTGTTGTTATATTGCATGCTTTAAATTATCCTACCTAGTGTTCTTTTGTAAGTCGGTAACAAAAGAAAGCACCTATAATAATAAATTTCACGGAAATTACAGGGGATACGCGCCGCATGCAAATCGGTCATTTGCACCTAAGCCTGTGGAGACAATGGAAGTCGATGGACGAGCACCGGCCCTCGGACAATAATGTGCTTAAAAGAGAAGCCTCCTCTACCTCAGGGGTAATACCGAAGCAGCCAAGGCTTCACAACCTGCAGGCGGGAAAGATTTAAAACGAATATCAGGGTTTAGCTGAAGAAGAGGCAGAACAATCAAATTTTATGTCAGACAGCCCTCCAGCATTTTTTGTATGAAAGAAAATATTTTTAATAGTCTCCCTAGTTAGAGTATACCATACCTCAATTGCCAAATATGAAATAATAAGCCACTGTCATTTTTAATTGATACTGGGGCGAATAAAAACTTCATCAATACTAGCTTATCAGCTGGTTCAACCCCAGTAGATCCTTCTTTTTCAGTTAACACCGCAGCAGGACATATACGTCCTATATTTTTGGTAGGTTTTTTCGAAATGTGGGCAGTGATGCCTTTATTACTTTTTATGTACTCCCAGGACTCGACTCGTTTGACGGTATAATAGGTGAATATACCGTAAAAACCTCGAGGCCGTTATTGATAGGAAAAACCACACACTTACGATACAAGATAACATTAAAATACCCCTGAAAAATATGGACGTTGGTGGCATCCACCACCTTAAAATTGCTGGTGTTCCGAAAGAAGCATTGACCGCTATCAACTCTTTGATTGACAAATATCCGGAATTGTTTCAGTCATTAGATGCTGGAACAAGTATCAGAACCACTGTTAAAGCAGAAATAAAAGTAATAACTTCGGAACCCATATATACCAAATCGTATCCTCATCCTGTTAAAATGAGGGATGAGGTAGAAGGACAGATTGCTGAATTACATTATCGAGGGAGCCACAATTCGTCCATCAAAGAGCCCATATAATTCTCCAATATGGGTTGATCCGAAAAAAACCCAAGCCTTCTGGGGAGAAACAATAATGGGTCATCGATTTTAAACGATTAAATCGCTGTTACAGTGTCTGACGCATATCCAATTCCAGGCATAAACGCAACTTTAGCGAGCCTTGGATATGCTAAATATTTTACGACAATTGATTTGACGTCAGGATTCCACCAGACTCCAATGAAGGAATCGGATTTACCTAAAACGGCATTCTCAAATATGAATGGGACATATGAATTTACGAGACTTCCGTTCGGGTTGAAAAATGCTCCCGCCATATTCCAGAGGATGATCGACGATGTACTGAAGAAGTACATAGGTAAAATTTGCTATGTGTATATCGACGATATAATCGTCTTTGGTAAGAATATGGAAGAACATCTCAGGAATGTGGACACTGTGTTTAGAAGGCTATCTGAATCTTACCTACGCATTAATATGGAAAAAACCAAGTTTATAAGGACTGAAGTAGATTTTCTTGGATATGTGACCACATCAGATGGCATAAAGCCTGATTCTTCGAAAGTTAGGGCAATTGAAGTTATTCCACCACCACAAACGTTGAAGGAGTTGGAAAGTTTCTTAGGGATGACCTCATACTATCGTAGATTAATTCGTGACTACGCCAAGGTCGCAAAACCTTTAACAAACCTCACCAGAGGTGAAAATGCACAAATAAAGGCCAATCAGTCGAAAAATATACGTATACGCTTAGACACAGATGCTTTAAAGGCATTTGACGATTTAAAGAAATTGTTGATTTCATCAGATATCCTTGCATTTCCAGATTTCGGAAAAACTTTTAATTTAACTACAGGCGCATCGAACTAAGCCATTGGAGGTGTTTTGTCTCAAGGTGAGCTAGGCAAAGATCGACCCATCGCTTTTATATCACGATCATTGAGCAAGACCGAAGAAGACTACGCCACCAATGAGAAGGAAATGTTAGCCATAGTCTGGGCTTTGGACAACCTGAGATCTTATTTGTATGGGGCAAAGGAGGTGAACATTTTTACTGATCATCAGCCTCTCACATTCGCGCTAGGAAGCAGAAACTACAATTCAAAATTGAAGAGAAGGAAAGCCAGAATCGAAGAGTATAACTACGAATTGATTTACACCCCCGGTAAATCAATTTCTGTGACAGACGCTCTATCAAGATTGCAGTACCAGATAAACCATATAACAGATTCTCCGGTTCCCGACGACGGTTCAACAACTAAGACAGCTAGCGATGTAGGCTATAACTCAAGAGCTGCGACAGCAGGTGCTGATATAGATTCCACAACTGAAACAGCAAGTGAAATTGGAACGATTCACAGTGCAGCTCAAGACTCATCAGATCTAATTCCTCACGTAGAAGTTCCATTGAATGTTTTCCGAAACCAACTTATAATTCGTGTAGGAAATGGCACTATTTTAACAGAAAATCCACATCCTGGTTTCATGCGACATTATATAGCTATGGTCACAATAGAAAAGGACATACTTACCCAAGCATTAAAAGAACGTCTAAGCCCTTCAGTCATCAATGGAATTAAAATTCCAGAAAACCGAATACAGTTACTTCAGGAACTGTAGTACATTTTTATTTACCTTTTTTTATTTAACATTTTTTACTCTACAGAATCCGAATAACTCAAAGGGTGGTTGAAGACGTGAGCATGGAGGAAAGAATTCACGAAATAATCGGTAACGAACACAGAAGAGCTCATCGAAATAAGCTGGAAAATAAAGAGCAAATCCTGGAAAAATACTATTTTACCAAAAAGGCAAGCCGAATTAAGAGGATCACCGCAGCATGCGAAGTTTGTCTACTGAACAAATACGACAGATATCCTCCAGTTCCACCGCTTAAAGACACACCAGTTCCCAGTTATCCCGCTGAAATATTACACATCGACAAATTTGAAATTCAGGGCCACAAATTCCTGTCTTGCATAGATAAGTTTTCCAAATTTGCGAAACTATTCCACATTAAAAATAAATCATCTACTTCAATTCGGTCCAAATAAGCAAACGTCATTCACTACTTTACAACACCAAAAATGATAGTAACACATAATGAGAGAGGGTTCATGAGTCCGTTAGTATCAGACTATATTAGAGGTCTGGGTATAGAACTATATCGAACTCCTGTACAAAGGAGTGAATTGAATCGCCAGGTCGAAAAATTCCATTCAACTCTTATAGAAATATATCGTTGTATTCGTAAATAAATTAGAGAAACTCGTCCAAAGGAACTACTATATATCGCTGTTGATCGCTATAACAACACTATACACTCAGTAACGAAAAGGAAACCCAGTGACATTTTCTTTAATCGAACGCAAAGGATTAACTACGAAGAGCTGAGCAACTTTCGTGTTAGAGTTCATAAAGAGATTAGGGAGCATGTAAGAAACAACCAAGAAACAAGAAACCTCCGACTTAACAAGAAAATGAAAAGGGAAAGACAGTTTCAGCAAGGTGAAGTCGTATTCATTAAGGACAAACAAATTAAAGTTAAGCAAAAACCTCTCTATAAAAAAGAAAAAATCCGAAAAAATAATAGGGTAACAGTTGAGACAGATACAGATAAGAAAATTCATAAAATACAAATAAAAACTTCTGGCACTCAGGATAATATGGCACAAAACATGCTAGAATGGAGGTAAGTCTTTAAATCACAGCCAACAACACTTGAATATAAGTAATAAATAAAGATTATAAGGCACAGGAGTAATATTAATAAACTTGAGCACAATGAAGCACAAAATATTACAAATATTCAATTAAAAGCACAAAATACTATAAAAAAGAGGGACAGAAAAAATATAAGAGCACAAAATATATCAAATTATCAATTAAGAGCACAAAATATTATAAAAAAGAGGGAAGAAAAAAATGTTAAACCACAAAATATTACAAATATTGAATTGAAAGAACAAAATATTATATTAGAAATATGAAAGCACAAAATATTACAAATATTAAGTTGAAAGCACAAAATATTTACACACTTTGGATAAAAAATTTGAATATATATCATTTTCAAATAATAAATTGTTTAGATGTAAATCTAATTTTATTTTAACTTACCTAACTATTTACTTTTAGAATTAAAATATTTGGACAATTCACAGGTTTCATTAATGTCAAAACTTTAATTCTCATTGAAAAAATTTCTATCTGCCGTAATTAAACTCAACAAAAAATTTAATATTGGAAACAATAGACCAATAGAAGCCTGTGAATACACAAAAAAACTCCTTAAATAGGATTAAAACAAAATATAATTTAATAGTGGTATGAAATTTAATGTATATCCTTATCTTTTAACTGTTGTAAGATAGATTTTTTTTAATGTCCGGAGTGTAACATCTACAGCTACAATTCTGCATTGGTGACAATTGAGCATGGACGTGGCTGGATCGTTAACGGACATTTCAACCTTATTCACATAATTGACCTCGACTATTTCAACGCTGCCTTGATGAAACTAGCTGAGTCAGCGCAATATGAGGTGCTATCAGATCAGTGCTACTATTCCATCTTAATCAAACCGGGTTGCTTCTTAACGAATTGCAGACGACAAAAACTAGAAGGACACAAGAAGGACAGCTCAATTAACTGGATAGTCTTTGCGTGGAAATGGTTGGCTGGCTCACCAGACGCCATAGACTGGGATAACATTTTAAGCAGTCAGAACGAGATCATCACCTTTAATAACCAACAACATCTGGTGAACGAAAAAAATCTCCAACTCCACTCGTGAGGCAATTGGGAAAGCTAACGAAATGATGGCTCACATAAATGCTATTAGTAAAAACGTAAGCGAAGAAAATCTGGAGCTGCTGGATATAAGTAAGGTATTAATCCTGAAAGAACAAGTATCGGAGGTAGTGCGGGCCTGTCAAATGGCCAAAACTGGAACTGTCAACACGAATCTACTGGATCGAGAACAAATCAATCGGTTAATTACTGAAGAAGCCGCATTGCCATACAAAAATGTTATCGAAGCTGTCGAATATGGGTCAGCATCGGTCTACTCTAATGGAACGATGCTTTTGTATGTGCTGTCAATACCCAAAGTAAAACCGGAAAGTTATCGTATGATAATAACGAGAGCAGCTATTTTAAAGGGCCAACATGTTGAACTAAATTACGAAAAAGTTTTAATGAACCAACAGGAAATCTTTGGTCTGAAGAAAGATTGTCCACCTATAAGCAACAAATCTATCTGCACAACAAATTCCTTAAGTAAAATCTCTGAAGACGAATTTTTGGCTAAACTATTGAGAGGCGGTGACGCAAGATGCCATTTTGAACCAGACAATAACAACATAATCGAGCTGATTGATGAAACTACACTCTTAATGACAAAGTTAACGCGATTCTAGGGACCTTGACGGAACATTTGTCGCTTTACTCAATAACGAAACTGTTTCTATAGGAAATCAGTCCTTTACCAACAGATCCGCCATTATGATACAACCATTGCCACCCGCACTAGTAAACCTAACGAATATCCACCGCCTCAAGGAGCTTGGACGTAACTTCCATTCATCTCATATCGCTGATGGAGTCCTCTTGTCAATCCTTGCTGCTGTTTGCTATGTTATTTGGAGGAAGCTGACTACAAGTATAACTTTTTTCATTCTTGGCCAAACCACAATCCCAGACCAGATAGTCATCACCCACTCAAAAACTCAACAGTCGAATCTGCGGGACGCAGATCTTTAAAGGGGGGACAGTTAACACGCGCCAGCCAACCTAATTTGCGACACGTCAGCACTTCCAGCCAGCCACGCGCATGCAGGTGAAATACGATCCTCAAAGTCACGGTTACCTCAGCGTGAGAACGTCGCTGAAGCGACGGCACCAATTCAACCCATGGGAGGCGCAACGTCAGCATTTTAGGCTAAGACAAATTACCAAATAATTTACTTAGTAATTAAAATAAGACTTTCTGGCACTCTTGCTTTTTAAGCCAACTGGAATGGTACTAAATCTTATTTAACTTAATTTGTGTGTTTTATTTAATTTCAGATAAGGATAAGGAGCCAGTGGCCGGCTCCCAACTTTAAATGTTTCGAGTGTGCTGAGGCTGGTTCTCTTTAGCCGCCTTCTAAGTCCCCAAAAACCTATAAAACAAAGATTAAGAATGGTTACCTTCCGCTCTTCCTAAAACGATTATTTTATCACAATGTGAATATTTTATATATCACGGTTGCCAAAAAATCATTTTAATTTTTCATCCAAAGTCACTCACAAGCATGCGGTGACTAGTGGACCAGAGGAGCATATGTAGTGACTACGTTAACGTAAGTCTACTACGATTATGTTAGTGCCTTGGGGTAAATCTCTAAAAGAGATCGCATAAGTGTTTTGGTTTTTGCTGCCATTGCCAAAGGTTCCAAAAATTGTCCAACCTAAACGCGTTTTAGCTCCGGCCGGTTCATTTGGCTTGCCTTCACGAAATTTGACTGTTCTGGAAACACTAATGCTGTTGAGTCCAATTATCATTTTCGTAATAACACCATGGTAAGATTCAATGGGTATGTCTTTCAAGTGGTGAAATTGTGCAGCAAGACTTTCGACAATCATGGTTTGCTTTGGCAAGTCTAAGAAGCTGGCTGTGAGCACGTCGCATAGCAGAAACTTTTTATCTTTGTTTTTTCGTGATGAAATTTCAAATCAACCTGAAAGGAGTCTTCTTCTTCTCGTATTGAACCATCAGTCCATTTTAAGGCTAAGTCCGATTTAATTCCAGTAATGTGTAAAGCGTTAAAAACTTCCTTCTTGATAAGAATTGGTCGAGATTCATTGTTTAGGAACGCGTACAGGTCAACAGAAGCATTTTTTTCGCAGACGGTAACTGGAACAATCTAAAATAACACGCTGGAACTTTTCTCATGTTGCACTGCAACTACTGTCGGATCAACTTTGTAACGGTACAACAGCTTGTTATGCTTGGCTGTACAAGCATCGACACCACATTCTTCTCGTTCACGGCAATAGGAGGGATCATGTTGCTTTAAGAACGATCGACATAGTATGCATTTTCGCGTTGCTTCCCACTTTTCATCATAACTCAATCTTTTAAATTTCTTGCATTCATGGACCAAGTGCACTTCTTTGCATAAAAAACATGTCAGTGAATTACTAGCTGAATCTTTTTTCAACTCATGGGAACTAGCTCTGTGCGTTTTTTTTCTATCGGGGTCAACTTGGCTGGCGTTAATAGCTGGTGTTCTTATCACTGTATCGGCATACTCTACAATTACATACAGCCAATCGCTTAACGTTTTCAACGAATGGTTAGGATTAGTGCGTATGTGCGAAGCCCAACTTAATCGCATTTGTATCGGTAGTTTTTCGATAATTTCCGAAATGATCATGGGGTTGTTAAAATGATTAAAAAGACCACTAGATTCCATGGTTGCAAATACATTTATGGCTTGCAACGCTAACGGTACAAACGTTTCAAGTTTATTTGCATTAACGCTTGGCAAAGCACGCAGCTTTGTGAGAATACTGTCTATAATTTGCTCGGGACGACCAAATATTAAACGCAGCTTTGATATAACATCGTTTACGAGTGCAGGTAGCATCAATCGACTACCCACATATTCATATGCTTTTCCTTTGATGGCTTTTTGCAGTCGCAATAAGTTCTCATCAGCGCTAAAACCGCAAATACGTGTAGAATTTTCATAATTACTTATGAAACATGGCCACTTTTCTGGATTATGGGTAGATCTGGAGACAATACTTGGCGCGCGCGTAATTGCTGCTGAGATGGAACGGGAGTTGCTGCATACGATGCGCCTTGGCGTGGTGGAAAAGATAAATGTGTTGGTAAACCCTCGCGTTTTTGTATAATAATGTTATCGACACCATGTCTCACATCACTCCGTTCTCATTGACGCAATGGAACTTCTACTGCTGATACATACTCGCGTTGTATTTCACTTTACATAAAAGTTTGCCCAGCATTGCACCTCATGTGTCCATTGTTCAAATTATTTTGATTGTCACTTGCCCACTGTACAGTTCGCTCAAATCTGATTGCAATTTCAGAATTTTCCTCATCGCCACTTTTATATGCCATCAATATAGCATATTTTTTTTAATATGAGCCGTTTTAGCTCAAGCTCCATATGTTTACGCGAAGAACCACACTTGCTACCTACGCTAGTTACTTTTGTATTTGTACGTACCTGTTTACTGATGACGTCGCATGACATGCTGTTAGCGGAAGTCTTTGACATTTGGTTTTCACGCTGTATTTGTTGTTGCGCGCTGCCGCTTTTCTCACCAAATTGCTCACATGCCTTGCATTTCCACTTACGTTGTTTCCCTTTTTTGTCCCACGCCGACACAAATAAAATGGTACCACTTGTCGCATACGTCACATTGCACCATATTCTCATTATCCTCCTTGGTACACAGCGTACAGCTAGACTCATGATCAGACATCATAAGTGAGGTTATATTCGTGCACGATACAGCAAAATAGTACAGAAGGATTGTTGAGGATTCAACAAACGGCTCCAATTTTTTTGCGTTAAATGTGTTTTTATTTTGGCGTCTTTTTATTAACAAAAGATAAACTAAAAGTTAATCAAACGCTTTAAAATCTTAAAAAGTAAAAAAAATAAATTGCAAACATAAAACTTGCAAATCAGGGTTGCAAATTTTATTTTCATACTAGCACATTTTATTTTTTGCTTAAACTATTTCTGCCCAGTGGTCGAGTATTAGACTATTCACTTCCAAATTTTTTCTAGGTGAACCCGGAAATGATATCAACTTGCAGCCTAGCTCATATGTTTTTTTTACTTATGTCAACATACATTATTTTTTGTTTCGTGAGATTCGGTCATTTACCTGTTTTGTCAAGTCTTACCGTGAAGCAATTCTCTGATTTTTCATTTTTTTTTTTTTGTTAGCTTGGCAAAAATATTTACAAAAATTAATTCCCATCAACTCCAACTTGTATTTGACGTATATTTGATGGAAAATATAGTTTTTTTATTTGATGGAAATATAGTACGCAAACGTGACTGGTGGCCCAGTGGTCGATTTATCGACTACATCACCTAGACCAAACCTGAATAGGTAAAAATCTCAGTCCCTGTCCCGTTAAGTAAGCCCATATGTAGTCGCTGATAGAAGTTCAGTGGATTTTGGACCGGTAGTTTAGGTTCGGACGGAAATGGGTTAAAACCATCTTACTTTCTTTTGTTTGTTTCCTGGCTGCTACAAAAAAGGTATATTGAAAGTGTTGCTTTTTGCAATATGAATGGGAAAAGTGTTGCGTTTTGCAGATTACAAATAGGGATAAGCAAGTTTTAATACCAGCAAAATGTTCAGTGCTACATTATATGATAAACTAATAAAAATATGTTTAATATTTACACCTTCACAAAAATCACCTGCACAAAAGAACTGGCTAAACTGACCTCACTAAGCCAACTTTCTTTGGCATTTGTAGTGAGGCCAGTGGGAACAGCTCTTTTTGCGAATTGTTGCTGAATTAATTGCAATTTTTAACACATTCGAATATACGATCATTTGACATGTGGCTACTCAAATCAGTTGTCACTGAGGAGTAGGCAACAATGATGGCTTTCATCATGAAATGCAATAGTAAAAGATTAAAAAAGTAAAGAAACTTAAGCAAAGTTAAACAAATCAGCATGGAAGTTTTTGTTTTTTTTTAAATACGTGAATATATATTTTGGCTATTTTTATTTTGTGTTCTAGCTAAAAAAAAATTACTCCGGCAACTCTGGTCATCGCACATGTAATATCGTTTGTGTGCAAAAAATTAAGATGAGACTCAATAAAACTTAATAATAGACTTAATAAAAGATTTAATAAAATAAAAACTAAAGAGTACAAAAATGATTGCTACAACCAATACTTTCGTCATCTTCACGCTATAAAATATATACTGCGCTTGAAGAGCACTCTTTGAAAACTATTAAATAATGAAGTCCATCCGATATGTGCAACCGTTTGGGAGCAACGAATAAAAAACCTATATTTCATCGAACTACATGTCCATCCGACATGTAGTATCATTTGGGAAGCCCTATTGAAGCATAAAACTATCGGGCGACTAAAAAGGCCGAAACACATAGGCACTGCTTACACGTCATTCAAATTGAAAGATCATTCAAAATTTGTTGTTGTTTTCCTAGCGAAAAAAAAAATTAACTCTCTGCGAGAGCGGAAATGAACTTTCAACACTTCATGGCTTCAATCAAAATTTTGATAGAGCTCAAGACCTGCATCAATCAATCACAGGGTTGCACAATCAACTTTTTTGGTACTTACAACAACACTTTTAGTCGGCATCAACCATTCAACCAAAAAATCACGTGTGAGCAGCTATTCAATCAAATATCTCGAAGAGAGTAAAAAATAACCAAAAATTTGATATTCTTCATTCAATTTGAATGACGTATAAACTCTGCCATAGAAAGCATGCATGCATCAATGCTTTTGAAGCATTCTTTTTGAAACCCATAGCAACCATTTAAAACATATGCAGTCTGTCAAAATTGGTTTGTTTGTAGTACAAAATTGGAAAAGGCGGTAAAAATAAATTTAAGTTATGGACTGTGAAGAAGTTTTGTGAATAATGGTTATTTGAATAATGCTGCATGAAGCAAATGAGAAATTAAATGCTCTGCATTACCTGTGAATGGCTTGATGCTTGAAAAAAGTTTAAAGTTTGCCAACTTCAAGCATGCATTTCGATGCTTCATGCGCGCATGCTTTGTATGAGCGTCACCCCATCTTTTCAACTTAAGTGTCTGATGCTGTAATTCAGACACGCTCATCTAGTAGCTCATCTTGCTCGCGTTACCCGCCATACAAATTTTTTTCTATCATGAGCTTTGCCTTGCGCTTATGCAAAAGCAAAATCACGTATAAAAAACAACACAATCTACATAAAAAAAAATGTAAGTAACAACACCACAAGCCGCTGTTGACGATCATCTAATTTTGAACTCGTAAATAACAACAACAAATGCATGCAAATTATCCGTTGCTTGTGTGTTAGTGCACACAGGATTTGTTTTTGTTTTCCCATTTTTTTTTATTTTTCATTGCCAAAAGTTACGATGCGCAATATCGTGTTATTGATTTTGTTTTTTAAAAATCATTTGCTCTTTTGTAAGATTTCGTAAAACACATGCTATAAAGAGCGAGATGCATATATGTACTTTTTCCTATAAAAATTTGACATTTGCAAAATATATAACCAAATCATAAATTTATCAATTTCTGCAAGTTTACTGATTGCAAGACGTGCTTATTCAAATAACTTCTTGTTTGCGTACCCTAAATTGTTTTATATAATTATTATTGTGCAGACAGCATCAGGTGTTACAGGTAATCTAATTCGAGTGCCACAACTGCAGCAGCATCAGTAAAATACACACGAAAAAAAAAATATAAAAAAAAAGTTTTAAAAAAAGTTTTGGTGAATCTACCAAGCGCCAAATTAAAGAAAAAAAATCACTGATGCTCTCCATAAATGCGCTTAGGAACTCTCTGGCCAACTCTACATTGCATACTCCCGAGTCCGGAAATCATCTGCATTAATTGTTTATTTATTTATAAGAATGTTTATTTATTTTATATCATACCCCTTGACCTGATTTGATTTTCTTTATTTTCCAATTTGTATTCGTAATTCTGTACTATTTCAAAACAATTTAAATTGGCGCAAATTAAATTGACAGCTTGACAGCACAAAAACCACAACTATAAAAATGAATGTCATATTTATAGCATGTGATCAACTTTTATAGCAAAAGTTCAAGAAGTTGAACTTTTTCGATCTCCTAGCATCACAGGGGATATCACATGCTATAAAAATGAAAAAAGGTATACCTGTTTCACACTCACATTCATCAGTGCCATAAAGTAGGGCTCACATGCTATATCTTTCTTAAAAAAAATGTGATACTAGAAGATAATAGAAGATCACATGAAAACGTGGCATTAATTAACATGCTTTTTATGCGTTCCGGTCTAAAGTCTAGTGTGTGCGGACACTAATAGTTCACAACATTTGACTCCGCTGAATGCGGTCATTGTTTTGCTTATTGGGTGTGCTGCAGTTTCCATCCGCTGTTTTTGACAGATGTAGGAAAAATTTCTGTGAGAGTTGAAAAATACTCTATCACCTTGTTTTCTAACACCATGAATTTTACATTTTGGAGCCACCCTGCTATTTGATATTTCTTAAATTTCTTGTGTCGTATGTGAAGTTAATTGCGCGTTGGTCAACGTTGATGTTCATAAGGGAATTAACATGTGCAGAGTATTTCTATTTAGTTTATGTTTTTGAAGCTTCGTCCTCCTAAATAATTTATATAATGGAATCTTCTGAAATAGATTTGAAACTCTCATTGCGTCGTATTAAAATTGAAAGAGTTGGTTTAGTGTTTCAGAATTTAAAAAGCGAAATAAACTTTGAGGCTTACATATTTAAAAACTATTCCGATAAATTGCGCGACGACGAATTCGCAGTTGACATTAGCTACTTGAAATCCTTGGATCCAAAAGAATGGAAAGATCAGGATCACTACGCAGTACTTGGGCTAGGAAAACTGAGGTAATATTTTGAATGAAATGGCTTTAAACGTAAATAAATTCCCATGTAAAGATTTCAAACTTCAGATGACGACATAAGACGAGCCTACAGAAAGATGGTGCTCCAACACCATCCCGATAAGAGAAAAGCCAAGGGAGAGCAAGTAAAAACTGATGATGACTATTTTACTTGCATTACTAAGGCGTACGAAATTTTAGGTAAATGTTTTGTTCATTATGCTACGCTGCGTCTACACCAGACAATTGTCATAAATATTTCATAATCTGTATTAGTTGTCAAATTATTGTCAGCTGCAAGGAAATTGTCTGATTATGACGTAGGTGGGCAAGACAATAAATGACATTTGTTTCGTTATTGGACGTTTCCTTTGAAAGCGAATAGAAAAAAGACAAAGAATATAAAAGCTCTGATTTTGGTATGCATATATGTTTTTCGATGTGAAAGTTGTGAGATCAAAAAGTATGGTTTTACGCACAAAATTTAATTTTTTTTCGGTGGCCAACGATCTCTAAGTGCCACCACACGCAGCACAAGTGCAGCGTTAATTTTTGTTAACACCCTCCAATTGCCACCACCAGCAACACAGGAAGTGCAACGCATTTTTCTTGCTCCTTTTGTTGCCCTTGCTTCTGTTGCTGGTGGTTGCTTCGAGGATGTTAACAAAAATTACACTGCACTATTAAATTGTTAAACACTTATTAAATTGCTATTTAATCAAACACTTATTAGAATAACTTACTTATGCTGCTGGTGGTGGCAATTGGAGAACGTTGGCCAGCGAAAGAAGCAGGAAATTTGCGCCGCGCTGATTTGTACTGGTGGTGATGGCATTTGGAGGACGTTGGCCAGCGAAAGTAGCAAGAAATTTGCTTTGCACTTGCTTCTGTTGCTGGTGGTGTCACTTGGAGGATGTTAACAAAAATGTTTAAGAAAAATTTAACTAATGCACCGAGAGATCGTTGGCCAACGAAAAAATTTAATTTTGTGCGAAAAACTTAACTTTCACACTGCGTTTCTGTTTCGAAGTGCTTTTTTCTAGTTGTTTAACATTTCTCAGCATTTTTTCCAAGGAAACGTCAAAAATTGTCAGCATACGTCAAATCGTTGTCAGCTCAATTGTCTGACTGACAATTGAGACAATTGAGCTGCCGACTGAGAAAATGTGAGTGTGTTAGTAAAAAATGTGTGAGTGTAATTGGATTGTTAAGACAAATTGTCTGGTGTAGACGCTGGGTTAGGCAAGTTCTAACTAAGTAATTCCGAGAGGAATGAAAATATTAGTAGTAGTACTTTATATGTGGCCGTATTTTGTAAAAAGCAATCGATCACGTCACTTGGGGTTTTTTGGGGCAATAAATTTCAGTAGAAAATTTCAGTGAGAGAAAGCTCGATTACTTTATATAAAAATGGAACTGCCAGACAAAAAAAAACCCCAAGTGGCGTGACCGCTTGCGTTTTACAAAATACGGCCATATATCTGTGGTCACAGGCATTAACGAAATAACTCAAAATATCGTAAAAAAACGATATTTTAATTGAACTAACTACGAACATTTAATCTGAAATATATGACCGCTTACAAAAGAAATATTTGCACGCCTAAGTGGTAATCTATTCTGTACAAAACACGGGTTTCTGCATCCTTCCAAAAATTGGCAATAAAGAAAATTCCATATAGCTTTTTTTACGATATTTTGAGTTATGTCGTTAATGTCCAAATCTCAAAGCTGCGTTAGGTCGGTCGGCCTTCGATCATACTTTGATCGACTTTGTAGAAACTTTACGGGATGAGTTGTCAGAACGCACGAACTTCAAATTTTCGTGCGTTATTAAATCATCTCGTGCACATCTCGTGCGTTATTAGATTATCTCGACAATTACAAATTTTGACGTTTTGCAGGCACAGCTATCAAACTGCCGAACAAACACTAGGCCGTTGACACACACACACACAAACTACATTTTAATTATACAAAAGTTAAATACCAAGCACTCGAAGTAAATATTTCGCGGAAATGATCGTCTTGTTTTTTTTTTTGCAGTTTTTCTGTGTCAAAAAATCGCTTTTGATTGTCAAAATTTGTAATAGCCCTAAGGGCTAGCATATATTTTGACAATTATATTCACATCACAAATGCCAAAAATTGCTCCACCAGCTGTCAAAATTCGATCATCCGACTGAAAAGTTTCCGATTGACACACCCATACTTTTGTTTGGAAATATTAAATGAATTGCCTACAAAATAATGAAAAAATTTTAACGGAACACATAATATTAAATTTAAATAAAGAAGCTCACATCGCAGCCGATAGCGTTCTCGATGTTGAGTAGAAATGATTTTGCTCAGCACATGCACAACGAAATTTACAAAGAATGCAATAGGGATTCGTCGTTGTATTTTTGCTACACGGTTGTATTTTAACACTGTATTTTGCTTTTGTCATTTTACAAAATTTACAAAGGCTGTGTGCTATTCGGAAACTTTTCACTCGGATGATGAAATTTTGACAGTCTGAATGAGAATATTTGGCACTTGCGAGGTGAATATGATTGTCAAAAATTCATGTAGCCTCAGGGGCTACTATAAATTTTGACAATCGGCAAGAGAATTTTTGACACAAACACAGCGCTTCAAATAACTAAAGTGAAATTAATGAAAACTAAAATTTTTAGTTAATTATAAATTAAAAAAGCACAAAGAATTAAAAAATAATGGAAATCCCAATAAAACAGCAAAGGAAGTTCGTAATATGTAGAGGTCGTCATCAACTTCAACTGGACGACCAGAGCGTTTTTCATCTTTGAGTGAAAAATCACCAGAACGAAATTTGGCAAACCAATTTTGACACTGCCGTTCTTTTAAAGCTTCGTCGCCATAAACAGCACGTATCATTTTGTGAGCTTGCGATGCGTTTTTTCCTTTCCGGAAATAAAAAAGCAAAATATGACCAAAATGTTCGTTTTGATTTTCCATTTTTCAACAGACGCCAAACAAAAACTACACAACCGATCAAAAATTTTTTTTCTTGAGATCGTACTTTGCTCGTACCTTACCCCCTAGCCACACGTGCCAGTTCGAAGACACTAATAGTTCGATAAACTTAATACACTCTCACTTTTCACTAATACACTCACACCTTGACATCACTGGCAGTCCACTGGCAACAACTTTTACTGAGAGTGAATTTTGACAACCACAGCCAGTGCGAAATCGAAGTAAGGAAACAGTGTTGTTTTTTCTCCCTAAAAAAATTCGAACTTTAAATATGCACTTTTCTTTCATGTCTTATAGTGAAATATATGCAATTTTTTAATTGCCCTTATTTGACACATAAAATATATGAATAAGTTGCATTTGATTTTGGAATATATTGATAAACAGGTTCTACAAAATAATTAGTTCCCCATTTTTATACCATTTAAGTTTCGTGCTGTGTTGGCATATAAAGCATCACTGAACAAAAGCAACCGAAATAATAAAGTGGTCGAACCTTTGCCTTTGACGACATTTTGCAAATGAACATTTACTCTCACGTGTGGCCGCAGCGTAGATTTGTAGATTATTTCAAAACATTTTCGTAGTTAATACATATTCTTTGCTGGCCTGCCAGTACTGTCACGTGTGGCTGCAGCGTTACACCTGCGTACGGATATATACGATCAACGGTTGAGGTCAAATTAAGATTAACTTCATAACAACTCGTTGTTTCTAGGCTTGTGCTTAATAGTTCCGGGGACGGAACGGACATGGAACGTTTCCTTTAGAGAGCGGAACTAGTTTATTTAAACATGTCCGCGGAACTGTCTAGTTCCTTTGTTTATTTGATCTGCTTGAGCTGCTTGTTTGTTGCATGGCAGAATTATAAGGTAGGGCCGGCACGGAGAGGAATGAAGTAGAAAGCAGAATAAAGCGGGGTAGATGTCAAAATCAGCTGTTCATCGCATATTTATGCTCATGTTTCGCAGTTGTTTTTAGGGTTAAACTGTAACAGGTTTTTTTTGGCAATTTTAAGACTTCTTTCACATTTTATAGTTTTTATTCCAATATTTTTATAATATTTTCACTCAAATTATCACAAATTTAACACACGCGACCGCACTGTTTGCAACTTGGAAGCATAAAATATTTTTTTCATTTACAATTTCTACGAAATTCGTCGTTTTGACAACTAATCAACCTTTTCACTATTCGCTCTCCGTTGACGCGTGAGGGCACTAAGCGAAGCGGCTCTACCTTATAATTCTGCCATGGTTTGTTGAACATCTCTTTTATAGAGCGGAAACAATTCATGGAAACATGTCCGCAGAACTATCTAGTTTCTTTTTTATTTGGTCTGTTTGAGCTGGTTGTTTGTTGAACTGTAGAGGAAATTTGTAATACTCCAAGTATAATTTCAACACAACGCTCTGACAAGTCAAACCAAATTTAACACAATTTTTTGTTCTTTTCAGTGTTTTTATTTCAAAATAAAGAAATTAAGGAAAATATTGATAATTTATTAAAAAAATAACTTTAAAAATTTGCTAAAAAATTTCATATTGTTAAATATTAAGTAACAAATTTGTAGTATAAGAAAATATATATAAAAATTTCACAGGACAGTTTCGTGAACATTTCCGCGGACATGCTTATTTTAAAACATAATAAGCATAAATGATACAGGGTCCGCCATCTAACTTTTTTTTTCAACTAGTGCTTATTTCGTGAATGGTAACACTTAGCACATGTCTGATTTGACAGATAATAAGTTTTATCCTTCCGCTGAACGAATATGGTTGTGTATACGCTTGAACAACGCTGGGAAATATTGCCTGCGATCGACTTACAGAAGATGCCGATTTTGCCAAAAAAATCATCTTTTCAGATGAAGCTCATTTTGATCTTGGCGGGTATGTAAACAAGCAAAATTGTCGCATTTGGGGCACAGAAAACCCGCACGCATACATTGAAAAGCCGATGCACCCAAAACGAGTCACTGTTTGGTGCGGATTTTGGTCCAGAGGCATAATTGGGCCATTTTTCTTCGAAAATGAGCAAGGAGTGGCCGTTACAGTCAATGGCCATCGTTATCGGGCCATGTTGAACGAATTTTTGTTCACAAAAATTGAAGAGGAAGATATTGGCAACATTTGGTTTCAACAGGACGGCGCTACGTGCCACACAGCCGAAGCTACACTCGATGTTTTGCGACATGTTTTTGAAGATCGCATTATCAGCCGCAGAGCTGATGTCGTTTGGCCACCTCGGAGCTGCGATTTGACACCGTTGGACTATTATTTGTGGGGTGCCCTCAAAGATAAGTGTTACGCCGACAAGCCAGAGACAATTGACGCTTTAAAGGACAATATTCGTGAAGCCATTGGTGAAATACAGCTGCACACAATCGATAATGTGCTTAAAAATTGAACCGATCGTGTAGGCTACTGAATGGCCAGCCGAGGCAGCCATTTGAACGAAACTATTTTCCATTATTAACCGGAAGGATTATACATTCAAATAAAAAAAGAAATTTGAGAAAATATTCAGTAGTTTTTTTTGCATTTTCAAAAAAAAAAAGTTATTTGGCGGACCCTTTATTTAAAATGCTTTTGTTACTTTTGTTTTAGAGTAAAAGTAACAAAAGCATTTTAAATATCATTACTTTTACTCTAATACAAAAGTAACAAAAGCATTTTAAATATCATTTAAGGATTGTTCTCTTTCTAATGTTACAAGCAAAAATAAACAACAATGCACACAACAAGAATAACGATATATCATATCGTCTATTATTTCATTCATTCTCTCTCACAAGCCTAATAGTTTTACTTGTCGTCGCTCAAACACTTCTTATAAGCAGTAAAGTGTGTGCGGTAAGTGCGAAAGATATGTCTGCTTTTGTTGCTCATAAGAAAAAAAAATTTAATTCACTCTGAACTGTTTGGACATGCTAAAATCGTACAGAAGGAATAATTGGAACTATGTCCGCGAGTGAACATAGTTCCATGAAGTATGCATGTCCGGAACGACCTAACTCTAGTTGTTTCTATTTTAGGTATCAACGCACAATCGACCTAGCACAGCTTTGTGACCACAGATATATTTTTTTTGCCCAATTACTGTATTGTATGTGTACATTCGAGGGCATAATTTTACTTTAGGGCCGCCTAAATATTATTTTTATTATATGTATATGGACCTTCTAAACTTATTGATGCAATTTTGTCTGTCTCGAATGATCTGGGAGATAAAAATCGAGAAAGTTTGAAAATTCAGTGCAAATTTTTAAGTGCTTGTAAGCTGTTTTCACAAAATTTCAACATGAACAAATTTACTTTAAAATTATTGTGAGAAATAAAACAGCTTTAACCCTGTTGAAGTTGAATAATGACAAAATTTGTACATTTGTAAGGGCAGGCGAATTTTTTGGGCGAATAAAAGCAAGACTGGGTATTAAAAGAAAGGCTATTACCTATTAAATAAGATATTAACCAAAAATTCCATGAATTACTTTCGAAATATAACATTTTACATATTATGCAACTTGACGGTTCACCGCTTTACAAAATAACCTAAACATGAACATTTTTTTTAAAAAATCTCGCGATTTTTTTTAACAAATCTTCGCATGCGGCGCTTTTTTTTTTATTCCCGTTACATTTCAATTAGACCTACAAAATTGGTATTAACTCAAATGTTCTGAGTACAAAACCAATTATATCTTCGAAAGTAATGCATGAATTTTATGGTTAATGGCTCGTTGAATAGGTAATAACATAACCTTTCTTTTGATATCCATAACGCCTATTTTTATAGGCAAACATTAAAATGAATAACAAGTTCTTACGTACTTTTTGCCAACTATAACCGAATATAACTTTAAATTACTTTAGAGCGGGCTGAATTTTTTCCACCATTAGCTTTTTTTAGCTTCAAATACATATTGAAAAAAAAAAAATTAAAAAAAGGATATTTTAGCTAAAACTAAATTTCTCCAAAATTTTTATTAAAAATCGTGGCGACTTTTCGTGGAAAATTTTTCCTTGCGGCGACAATTTACGCTTTTAACAATTCATGAAAAATTTTTATTAAAAATCGCGTATACAAATTTTTCACCTGCACAAAACATACATTTTATTAAAGAATCAAAGAAAACTCTTTTTTATTGGCAGCTTTTATGGTCATTGGAATTTCTCACTGGTTCAATTTCAATCCTTCGAATTTTTTTTAATTGTGGGATGGAATTTCGTTAATAATATTGCATTTAAACGATCATTCATTTTAAGTTGGCAACTCTGAACCATCAACTTGTAAATTCGTTAGCTCTCAGTATTATTTGCGAAATTTTATTAATTTGAATATTAATTGTTGTCTAATAAATAATAATAACATTTGATTGTGTGTATTATTTTATCTAATTGCTGATTAACAATCATTTGTTAACATCATATCTAATTCAGCTGCATCATTGTTTGCACATAACCTAAAAAATAAAATATTAATTTTTTATGTCAATAATGGTAAATTTCAACTTGCTGTGGTACCTGCAATTCTGAGTGGAGTACGTATGATGATTTTATATCGTGTAATGGCTGCTCAATTCTATTTCACCAAAATTGTGTGGGGCTGTCTGCCCGAATTGGAGATGCTTTGCGTTGCTTTATGCCAAATGGTCTGCAGTGGCTTTGTGAGAAATGCAGAAAATTCTCTTCTGCCACTATTCTCCAAATGCTATTGGAATGTTGTTCATCTGCTGATAGTTTGGTAAGAAACTTTGCAATCATTAAGGATGCCTTGTCTCTGCATTCCAGTGCACTCTTGAATATGTTTGAGGCGGTGCGAGATTTGAGTATATCTACAAAATAAAATATTAATTTTTTATGTCAATAATGGTAAATTCAACTTGCTGTGGTACCTGCAATTCTGAGTGGAGTACGTATTAGGAGTTTATATCGTGTAATGGCTGCTCAATTCTATTTCACCAAAATTGTGTGGGGCTGTCTGCCCGAATTGGAGATTCTTTGCGTTGCTCTATGCCAAATGGTCTGCAGTGGCTTTGTGAGAAATGCAGAAAATTCTCTTGTGCCACTATTCTCCAAATGCTATTGGAATGTTGTTCATCTGCTGATAGTTTGGTAAGAAACTTTGCAACCATTAAGGATGCCTTGTCTCTACATTCCAGTGCACTCTTGAATATGTTTGAGGCGGTGCGAGATTTGAGTATATCTAAGCCTCCCGTCTCACCTGATGTTTCAGTTTTTCCTGTGTCTTGTAAGACAAACTTCTCGCGTATTACGCGATCATCTGTTAAATCTAAAACACCTCAAAATTCATTGACTACATCATCGTTATTGGCTCCATCTAACCTATCTGATGTGAACAATCAAATGCCATAGAGTGAGCTTAGTTCGTCACTAAGTGCTACAACAAGTGCTAACGTTGCGCAGACTGATGTTTCTGTATCTGTGCCTGCTGCCGTGTCTTCGGATGTTCCGGCTGTTCCGTTTGTTCCTGGTGCTGTTGTTGTTGTTGTGGATAGTGCCAATAAGTCGGATAGTGCTGCAATAAGTGCTAATGTTGCGCTGGCTGATGGTTCTGAATCTGTGTCTGCTGCTGTATCTTCTGACGTTCCGATTGATCGGATTGTTCCTGGTGCTGTTGCTGTGGCTAATGTTGCTGTTGTTGTGGATAGTGCCAAAAATTCAGTCAGTTGTCTAGTGACTGTGATGTCTAATGGCTCTACTACTTTAAATGATAATAGTGTTTTGAGTCATGTAGTTTTTGGACAAAAAGTAAATTTCGAATTGGAAGTAATTGATGGTTCCACCTGTCGTCTTTCAAACCAACCGTCTCTGAAGATGACATTATTGAGTATGTAGTCAAACACACGAAAGTTGCGAGACATAATCTGCGTTGCTCGAAATTAGTGAAAAAGGATGTTTCGCTCAATTCTCTAAGGCATATTTTAAACTTAGAATTTCGTCATCTCTTTTTGAAGAAATAATTAACCATATGTTGTGGCCGATAAACGTTAAAATTAAGGTGTTTGTTTTTTCGCAAAAATCTAAACACCGGTCATGCGGCGATAACTGCTCCTGTCTGCAGCTCTGATGGAAAGTCTGATAATAAGGCTCTTCAAATTTATTATCAGAATGTGTCTGGTCTGAGAACTAAATCCAGCACTATTTTTCCGGCTACTGCACAATGTCTCTATGATATTTTTGTTTTAACCAGGTTTTGGAATCCTGGAAAAATTTTTTTAATGAAGAATTTTTTGATCAAAATTTATATAGCGTATATCGTAAGTATCGGGGCTCCAATTTAACAGGAACCTTTCGTGGTAGGGTGTACTGATTGCCGTGAATCGATCCCTATTATCATCCATTATTACACTACAAAATACTAATCCATTGTTTGAACGGCTGTGTGTGTCGATTAATGGTATCTCTGAAGTTCTCATCGTCTGTGTTTCAAATATCCGTCCAAATAGCTCTTTGGATAAAGCTCACACGGATAATATCTCATTTTTGGTTGCTCTTGTGATGATAGCAGGCAAACGTATCGTGGTTGAAGAAACAATCTGAAGCTTATCTCTCTCCATTGAATGTTTCCAGTTGTGCTGAACTGTATTTAATTGATAATTTCTTTAATTTTGGTTTATTTATTTATTTATTTATTTAGTTTCGTCAATCAGAGAAAAAAAACTCTTATAGACTACTTATAATACAGTAAGAATTAATTGAACAATAAAGGTTATTACTATAACAAGAATTAGAAGTATCACATGGGTTATTCTTAAATTAAACAATCATGGCTTAAAAAATAAATTAAACAAAGTGATAAGTAGAGTAAAAATGCACCCAAAGTTAATAGCACTACGGGACATGGAAAATTTGGAGAAGTTTCAGATTGGTTTTAAAACTTTGTCTTGAGATTGACTTGAATATATCAATCAATGGCAAAACAAAATTTGTTTCAATGGTGCAACGCGTGATTGGCTCATTTCGAGCATAAGCAGATCTGTGAAAAGGGACACAAAAATTAAACTGGCTTCGAAGCTGGCGAGGCGGAGTTATGAAGTCTAACATACAAAGCAGGTGACCATGGGAAGGTCGAAGAACAGAAGAGGCCCCAGATGACTCCCCTGAGGGACACCAGAAGTAACTTTAAAACGGAAAGACTGACTATCATTTATTTTTACGGATTGAAAACGATTTGAAATGTAAGATTGAAACCATCTCAAGAGGTTAGAGTGGATTACAAAAGATGCCAGTTTAGAAATTAAATGCTTATGACTGACTTTGTCAAACGCTTTAGCAAAATCTGTAAAGATGACGGCAGTTTGAAGACCAGCTTCAAAATTTCTAATAACGTAATTACAAAAGAGTGTCAAGTTTGTTGTCGTTGATTTACCAGATAAGAACCCATGTTGGTCGGGACAAATAAAATTTTTAACGTGAAAGGACATTTTATCATATATGATTTTGTCGAAGATTTTAGGAACACAAGAAAGTTTACAAATGGGTCTATAATTTTTAATGTCCTGCTTCGGACCAGATTTGTGGATGGGGACAATGTGCGACTGTTTCCAACTGTCAAGAAAGCAGCCACAGGATAGCGATTTTCTAAAAATTAAGAAGAGGGGTGGCGCTAGAGATGTTGCGCAACTTTTCAAAACAATTTGCGCAATACCATCAGGACCTGAATTAGGGCTATTTTTAAGGCTTAATAAAGCAGTCTCAATATCATTTAAAGAAAATGAAAGATCACCGAGATCTAAGACAGAATCCGATGGACAGTTTAAAGTATCCAGATCAGAATTCGAGACAGGGGAATACACAGATTTAAAGTAGTCAGCAAACAAGTTACATATAATTTCAGTGTTGTCAGAAGATGAGTCAAGATAAAACATAGAGCTAGGAAGTCCATTAGATTTTCTTTTGTTATTAATAAATGTCCAGAAATATTTGCTATTACCCTTAAGGGTTTGTTCAGTTGAAGATATGTAGGAACTGTACAAGAAATTATTGAGAACATCAAATTCATGTTGAAGAGATAAATAGAGAATTTTAAGGTTCAGATTAGAGATATCAAGCCTAAAGCGCTTGTAAGCTTTATTCTTCTTATTTTTCAAGTTCGAGAGCCTCTTGTTGAACCAAGGAGGGTTACTATTGCTAAAAGTCTGTTTACGGGGGACAAATTGACTAACTGAATGGTTAACGATAGATGAGAAAATGTTATATGCGTCAGAAAGATCCAAATCGTGGATAATAGAGTTCGAAGAAATCAAAGATAAGTAATCCCGCATTGCATCAAAATTAGCGTTCTTATAGTCAAACGAAAATCCATTATTAATAACCGTTTTCTGATACTGGTAAAGTGAAAATTCAACAAAAAGAGGTCCATGATGGTTAGTGCTATTAAATACATGGTGTAAGAAAACCAGGTGAAAGCGTTTTTTTCACCTCTCTCACAAAAATTGTACCCGCATCTGTCAAAAACAGCAGAAATAAATGGCTGCGTTCAGCAGGTACAATCATGTTTCAATCATTGGCTGCATTCAGCGGGAAATTTACTACGTAGCTGTTGAACAACTTTCGGGCTGAATGGTATGTTGCATAAAGTGCTCGCACAACACGTTCCCTGAGCGGTTGCCATCTTAGGTAGCGAAAATAGTTTATGCTACTTCAGTTGAGCGGCTTACGCTTACTTTATTTTGACAGATAAATATACCAAATACTAAATTTATTAATTACTAAATTATTAAATTGCTTAGTAGTGCTTTTAATTAAAACTATTTGTTTGAAACGTGTGCACACAGAACATAAAAAAATAAATTTGAGACAAAAAGCATTTATTGTCGAACAGCTGTTTGCCTTTTGACGTTTCGAAAAAAAATAGTTCAGCAGAAAGTATCACTTTATGCATGGCAGAATTATAAGGTAGGGCCGGTTGGCTCAGTGTCCTCACGCGTCAACGAATAGTGGATAATGAAAAGGTTGACAAGTTGTCAAAACGACGAATTTACAAGGAATTGCAAATTAAGAAAAATTTTTATGTTTCCACGTTGCAAGTAGTGCGGTCGCATGTGTTAAATTTGTGATAGTTTGAGTGAAAATATTATTAAAACAGTGTAATTACAACTTTAAAATGTGAAAGAAGTCTTAAATTGGCAAAAAATAATTTTAATCTAAAATCGACTGCGAAACATGAACATAAAGAAACGTGAGATGAACAGCTGATTTTGACATCAAGCCATCTTTATTCTGCTTTCTACTTCATTCCTCTCCGAGTCGGCCCTACCTTAAAATTCTGCCATGACTATGCTACTTCGCTACCTGAGCGCTCTTTCGGATAGAATGCAGCCATTATAAGGTTATCCAGATATTTGACATACCCTTATTTTATGTAAACAAAAGGCACAGATATAATCGTAGACGTAAAGTTTTTTGTTTGCTATATTTTTTGATAAATTTATTTCAATCTTAGGTTAAATAAATGGATATAAATATTTCGGAAAAATATGAATTTTTTTATTTTTCCCAAGTAAAGAGCTTAAATCTCTTAAATTAATTTGAAAATTTAAAATTTTAACAAACAAAATATATTTTCTAGTATAAAATTAGTTCAATCAATCATTCGATTTACTATGATATTTAAAGATTCAATAGAGTTTTCATAGCACAATGACCATGCGCATTCCCTGTATATGCAAACCTGCGTAGTAGTAATACACATTTTTGTAGCTACATTCTAAATTTTACATACGTATTAATAACAACAACAATACAAGCCGTTACTGAGAAATATTCGTAAAACAATTCATTCCAAGAAACAACACGATGTTGCTTTCGTGATTTCGGCTCGAACAAAAGCAACAACCATAAGAACGTCAGCAGCAACTGAAGCATCAATGCATGATTTTTCTTATTATATAGATATGATATAACTGATTTTTGACATATATTTTATCTTTGTAAGATGAATATTAAAGGCCGTAAGTATATTCCAAAGTGTCCTCCAAAAACGTTAGGATGTGCTTGAAAAAATTTGTGGAAAAGTCCACCTAAAATGACAAACGTGCTGTAAGACGTAATTCTACGTCAAAAATATTTTTACGTTCTTGAAAAAATGACAATGGTTATATCACGAAACACTTAGAAGACATATTAACAAAACCATTAACTATAAAATATAGTTTTATATATAATATAAAAAAAAGTTCTGCGTTGACTGAACAAAACTAGCTATTTTTTGTCAAAAGAGGAAAAAAGTAAAAATTTTTGATTTTCCCAAACACAAATGTAAAAATCACTATTTTTATACTTTTGGTTAAAGAAACTATTTTAAACTATTTTGAAAACATTATTCCAATAAATTTTACATATAAACTGACTATATAATTTTAACTTATTTTTACTCAAATATAAAAAAAAAACATATGTAATAAAAATATTCATACAAACTCTGTATACAACATTCAGAAGTTTTATTTTTCCAATATTATTTTACTTCTAAAATGTGACCATAACATTTTTAAAGCTCATAATATTTTGGTTCCACACAAGCAAGTATTTCAAAAAGTAGTAGTCAAATGTATCTTTATTGGTTTATAATATGAAAAAGTATGATATTCCGGCAACTGCGTGATATTTATGTCCTTACAAAATTGCTCTTTTGCTCTCCTCTTCAAATAAGAGTATACATTCTAGTGAGTAGACGTCAAATATCTGGACAACCTTATAATAATTGTATCATGCGGCAATGTTGTTGTCGTCGTTAATGTGTTTAAGCTATTATTCTTGTGAGTTGACGTCAAATATCTGAACAACCTAATAATAATTGAATAATGTGTACAACATGTTGTGTCTTTGATCAGGCATCAGTTAACGTTCCTTTTTTTATTTCTGTGAACACAATTGTTTTAAAAGTGATCAAATAGGGGAAGAATTGTGTTTTCTCGTTATATTTTGCGTTATTTATTTCATTTGTTATAAAAGCACACTTATTCTAAAAAAGCCAAATTTTTAACTGGAAATACTCAATACGTTGAGCAAATGTATCAAAAATATAAAGTGCGGCGAAAGACAGACATTTTTACATGTTGTGATTAGACACTGATATTTTTTCGTTCAGCAGACACACACTAACCGATTGCACAAAAGTTGTACCTGCTGAACGCAGCCAATAAAATTTGGCACTAATCAACAGTTGCTCACTCCCTGTCAGAATTTTTTGACAGACCAGGGGCAATTTAAAGTGTGGTGAAAATTCGCTTCGCTTCGGGGACAGGGGGCGAACCTTCACATGGCAACGTGTCTGACCGCCTCAACCTGGCGAGGCCAGCATTATCCATGTCGAAATCGTCTTAAGTCGACTCAAACCTCCACGTGGTGTTCCCTGAGCAACGGCAAACTGGCATCCGTTAGTTTGACGGCTAATTTGAGCGGCGGGTCACTACATAGACCTTAAACATGGAATGTGCGCAGGGTTTGGGTCCCGTCACATTACTACTGCCCAATGAAAACTAAACCAGCCTCGGATAAGAACCCCAATTACGTTGACGACCACCGCAAACGAAAAACGGACAATGATTTACGGATATGCACCTGGAATGTCCGAACCCTTTATAGGGAAGGTGCCATTATCCAACTGGCGGAAGCCCTCAAAACGATAAAGGCTGACATCACCGCCATCCAGGAAATGCGATGGAAAGGGCAAGGCTGCTCTAAACAAGCACACTGTGATATCTACTACAGCTGCCATGCGGAGAGGCGCGAATTTGGATGTGGATTCGTTGTTAGCCGGAAACTACGCCACCTTGTTTCCCGGTTCACATCTGTCAACGAAAGATTGGCCACGATCCGCATCAAGGCAAAATTTTTCTCCATCAGCCTTATTTGCGCGCACGCCCCGACGGAGGAAAAGGACGAAGCCGTCAAAGACGCTTTCTACGCTAGTCTTGAGGACGTATACGACCACCTTCCGGTCCATGACGTGAAAATAGTCCTCGGCGATTTTAATGCGAAAGTCGGAAGGGAAGGCATCTTTGGCCCCACTGTCGGTCAGTTCAGTCTTCATGAGACCTCCACGAACAACGGTCTAAGACTGATTGACTTCGCCGCGGCGCGAAACATGGTAGTTAGTAGCACCAGATTTAAGCACCTCGACATCCACAAGGCCACCTGGCTGTCCCCGGATCAAAAAACGGGAAACCAAATTGATCATGTTGTAATCGACGGAAGGCATGCCTCTAGTGTTCTAGATGTGCGTACATTTCGGGGGGTTAACATTGACTCCGACCATTATCTTGTTGCAGCCAAGATCCGCATGCGAATATGCAATGCAAAGAACATACGCACAGGAATGCAACGAAAGCTAGATGTCGCTAAGCTGCAATTACAACGGACTGCCGAAGCCTACTCCGCTCAACTCTCGGTTAAGCTCAACCAACCAACCTCTGGACCCGACGACGCCGGCGGACTTTGGGCGCATATATCCCACTCCATGCGCGCTGCACGAATTCTTGAGATCTACGGATCTACGGAGATCTATGGAGAAATACGGATACACAGTGTGTGCTTAGATTGTGGAGACAGCACTTCTCCAATTTACTTACTGGCGACGATTCCACCAATGCCGCCCATCGAGAGCGCAGTGCAGTGCCACCAATCGACGATGACGGAGTGGAAGTATCACCACTTAGCCATGAAGAGGTTCGAGTTGCTATCCAACGACTCAAAAACAATAAAGCAGCGGGTGCTGACGGCCTGTCAGCTGAATTGTTTAAAACCGGCGGCGATGAATTGATAAAGCGCATGCATCAGCTCATCAGCAAAATATGGCTAGCAGAAAGCATGCCCGACGATTGGAACCTCAGTGTACTGTGCCCTATACTTAAGAAAGGAGACCCTACAATCTGCGCTAGTTATAGAGGTATCAGTCTTATTTCCATCGCATATAAGGTTCTCTCAAGCGTACTGTGTGAAAGATTAAAGCCGATTACAAAAACACTGATTGGACCTTATCAGTGTGGCTTTCGACCTGGTAAATCCACCATAGACCAGATTTTCACGTTACGACAAATCCTGGAGAAAACCCACGAAAATCAAATTGACACACACCATCTCTTTGTCGATTTTAAAGCTGCGTTCGATAGCCCGAGAAGGGATTGCCTATACGCAACAATGTCTGAGTTCGGTATACCTGCAAAGTTGATTAGACTTTGCAGAATGACGTTGAGCAACACACGCAGCTCCGTCAAGGTAGGAAATGACCTCTCCGAAACCTTCAATACCGAAAGAGGTTTCAGGCAAGGCGATCCACTGTCTTGCGATCTCTTCAACATCATCATAGAGGGGATCGTACGAAAGGCCGGTGTGCATCGTAATGGCACCATTTTCTATAAAGGTGTCCAGCTCCTTGCGTACGCTGATGATATTGATATTGTTGGCAGAACCAAGAGAGATGTTACCGCTGCTTTCGCCGCTATCGAAAAGGAATCAACCAAAGTGGGTTTGACGATAAATGAGGGTAAAACAAAGTATATGCTGTCTACAAACAAGGGAGCGCGGCGTTTAGACTCCCACGTTTTATCCGGCAGCTATAACTTTGAAGTAGTCAAGGAGTTCGTTTACCTTGGCACCGCCATTAACACTAACAACGAAATCAGCCTGGAGATAAAGCGAAAAACAATAATTGCTAATAGGTGCTACTACGGGCTCAGTAAGCAACTAAGTTCCAGAGCCCTCTCTCGATCGACAAAACTAACACTCTACAAGACGCTCGTTCTACCTGTGCTGCTTTATGGCGCTGAGGCATGGGTAGTTTCGCAAACTGACGCAGCCGCTCTGGGGGTGTTCGAGAGAAAAGTTCTTCGCAAAATCTTCGGTCCTGTTCGAGTCGGCGATGACTATCGCATCCGAATGAACCACGAGCTGTATGAGCTCTACGGAGACATTGACGTAGTTCGGCGTATAACTGTGCAGCGACTACGCTGGCTGGGTCATGTCCATCGTATGGACGACGAAGCTCCAGCGAAAAAGGTGCTCGAGGCGAGGGTCGCTGGTCAACGACGACGAGGGAGACCATGCCTCCGATGGATGGACCAGGCTGAGGAAGCCCTAACCGCACTTGGTGTATCCGATTGGAGAAGGCGGGCGCAAAGCAGAGGCGCCTGGCGAGAGCTGATGAGGTCGGTTGAAACCCGGACACGGGTTGTTACGACCAACTAAGTAAGTAACTAAGAAAAATTCGCTTCCACCTGGTTTTCTTACACCATGATTAAATATAGGTGAAATTGGATCTTCTAAAGTTACAATGAATTCCTTATCAACAAATATAAGATCAAGAGTACGATTGAGATCATTTTTAAGATAATTAATTTGAACTAAATCATATTGGCTAAAAAAATCATTTAAAAGTAACTCAGGTTTAAATCGAATTAATTCATGTAGATTTAGTATTTATTACTTGCAATATTAATTTTAAGTTATTTGAATCTGCCTTTCCTATTTCAGCTTTAACTGCACATCATGTTCTTTCAGAAATCCAAATTGCTTTTTATAAATATCTTGCGTTAACTAATGATAGTTGAAATTTCTGATACAATTACCGTGCGTGTAACTTTGACTACTTAAACTCTGTTTTCTTTTGTATTAACTGGGCTAGTGAGTTTGATCAGCTTGATAATGCCTCGTGTATTAATAATTTTAAGTCTTTAAAATTTTTGATGCACTCATTGAAAGTAAGACTTCGTTGGTCTTGTACAGGCTGCAGATCTACTGATGTAGATATTTTAAAGCTTATAAGGCAATCTCGAAGAGGCTTTTTAGAGGTGTCTAAGGACTTGGTGGCGGCTCAAGGCAGATTGCCTGATTTTGAAGATTTGTTTAAAAAATTTAAAATCATGGATGAAGCTTCTGTTTCCCATAAGCCTAAACGACCACCCATGAACCTATATTCAACCTATATTCATTCAGCGCTATATTCATACCTCCGTCTGTTAATAATAATTTAGTTTCACTTTCACCTGTTTTGAACTCGCCTTCCAAAGCGCAATCAACTGAGTCGGTAAATAAAGATCAAAATGCTGAATATATTGCCCCTACTAATGAGGCTGCATCAGCCTCTTGCAGCTGATCCGAATTTACATCCGGCTGAGTCTTCTGAAGTAGTACCAACTATAGTCATAAGTGATGATTCTCCGGGTAATTCTGGTAAGAAAAAAACAGGCCGAAGCCTGTACTGCTACTAATACTATTCCTTCAACTTCCGTTATGAGCTTGGTTTTAACTGGTGCTATACCAAAACAAATATTGAAAAAAGCATTAATTTGCCGTCTTGTAAAGAACTTGTGGTTGTCCAGCCTTCTAGATCTATATTTGTATCTCGTTTTGCTCTTGATACATCCGAAGAAGTCGTTTTACATCATATAAACTCTAAATTGAATCTTGTTAACAAGAATATTTCAGTTTACAAATTGAAGTTTTCATATGAGCGTAATGTTTCTTCTTTTAAAATAAATTTGCCTGGGGATCTCTTTAATACGGTATTAGATCAAGGTTTTTGGCCTGAAAATACGTTGATTCACGAATATATTCCTAGATCACAACCTAAAACTACACTGGCAACTTTACCTGTTCGTACTACTAAACAAAAAAACTAGATTGTTGCCTTGCATTCCTTATCTTATACCAAAATGTTCGAGGATTAAATACAAAGTTAAAATATTTACATATTTTACGCCACAACCTACTTTTTGACATAATTGCTTTCAGTGAAACTTGGCTTAAGCCAAACACGCTAAATACTGAAATTCTATCTAATAATTTCAATATTTGCCGCAAAGATAGTAACGCTATTGCTGGTAATTCTTTCAATGGCGGTGGAGTTTTAATTGACGTTAAATCTTCTTATTTCTACATAAGAAATAATAATTCCTGAGGCATCAGATATTGAATTTTGTTGTGTTCTTGTAAAGCATGGTGCGTTAAATCTTTATGTAACATGTTCATATATTCCTCCTGTTTCCAACGTAGAAGTATATTTGAAACATTTGGTTTCGATAAATAAAGTGTGTTTAAATTAAAACTTCAGCCTCATGATCACATTCTAATAACGGGTGACTTTAATCTTCCAAGTGTCGCTTGGAACTGCTGCACCGAAAGTCCTGCAATATTATTGCCTTCGTCTGAATGCACATCTGCTAATTCATTTTTAAATGATCTTTCAAGTCAAGGGCCTTTTCAATTAAACAGCCACTTTAACAAGAATAGCCGTTTGTTAGATCTTTTATATTTTGACGATAGCAATATTATTTCAGTTTCAAGGTCAGATCCACTCGTACGCGCTGAAGATCCGTACCATCCAACTTTTTAAATTGCTCTTAATATTCCTAAACAATCTGTAAAGAATCGTATTGCTCAACCTCCTACGGAGTTAAATTTTAAAAGAACCAATTATGTTTTGTTAAAACACTATATATCTAATATTAACTGAAAAACCGTAATAAATATCGGTAATACAAAATCATCGCCAGAAAACCTTGATTCGGCTGTCTCTGCTTTAAATAGAACTCTCAATGATTTTTTTCTATCAGTACCCCAGAGAAAAGCCCGTTTAGCATCTGGTCCTGTATGGTTTACTGAAGAACTGAGAAAATAAAGAAACTTAAATTCCATGCATTATAACAGATTTCAAAAAACTCATAGCATTACAGATTTTGGTTCTTATACCTCTATTAAGTACAAGTATCGTCAATTATGCAAGCAATCTGACGATATTTATTTAATAAAAGTAAAATTAAACATCAAATCTGATGCTAAATCATTCTGGAACTTTGTCAACACAAAACGCAAGATTGATTCCTATCCTTCTTTTATGAAATATAAAACTGTTGAATCGAATAGCGAGAATAGCATTTATAATTTAAATTTTTCGCTGACTTTTTCAAAGCGACCTATTCATCTTCATCCTATGATAATCTAAGCTATTCATTTAGTGTTCAATCTGGGAATATTTGTCTCCCAATAATTGATACTAACATGGTTTTAGCATACTTAAAAGCTCATAAAAAAGTGGTCCCGACAATATACCGTCATGTAAGTTAACGAGTGCACAAAAGTGCACCAAAGGACCAAAGGAGAATTGTAGTTATAGATGTTGAAGCCGGAAGCCCCGGTTATTAAGACCAATCTATCTTACAGCGATTAAATAATAAGAAAATATATTTTATTTAAAACATGTGTCAAGGTACATAGCTAAATCATTTTTCAAGTTTAAAAAAACAAAAACTTATTTCTTTATTCTGTGCTTAATATTTTTTATAAAAATTTTCTATATAGTGCTCTTAAAATGTTGTTAGTGCATTGTTTTAAATATTTTTTTTTATCGATACATAACTAAATCATTTTTCATGTTTAAAAAAAAACAAAACTTATTTCTTTATTCTGTTCTTAATATGTTTTTATAAAAATTTTTCTATAAAGTGCTCTTAAAATGTTGTTAGTGCATATTTTTTTTTTTTTTTTTTATTTTTTTTATTGTGCTTTTACTTTCAAGTGCATTTTGTATTTTTGAGTGCAAAGTATATTATTCTTAATATAATTTATTTGGTAAAATTAAAATTTTTTTTTAAAAAAAAAAAAAAGATAATTCAAATGTAAAATTTTTTTATTTTATTAGTTTTCAAAGTTATTTAATGTGCATTTGTGTAAATTTAGTAATTGTGCTATCAGCCATGACCATAGCAAGCTGGTTGTGATTCAAGACTTCCTTTTTTTTTTTTTTTTTTTTTACAAATGATTTTTGTCACCTAATGTTTACTGTCTGCCCGTTGTTTTAAGTTGAGTCTTGTGAATTTTTCTGACTGAGTCGGTTTCTATAGTTACCCTATTATCTTTTATTACTTTTTCTTTTTTGTAAATAGCTTTCTGTTTTCCCTTAATTTTACCGTCCTTTACATATACCACCTCATCAGGTTTAAATTTCCTTTCGCTCTTTCTAGTTTTATTAATTCTGAAATTTCATGTTTCTTGGTTTTTCCTAATTTGTTCCCTTATCTCTTTGTGAACCCTACCACGGAAATCGTTCAGTTGTTGGTAATTTATCCTTTGGGTCCGGTTAAAGAATATGTCGCTAGGCTTTCTTTTTGTAACTGAGTGTACTGTATTATTGTAGCGGTCAACAGCTATGTAAATTAGTTCTTTTGGACGGGTTTCCCTAAGTTCTTTGTGAAGGCAACGGTATATTTCTATAAGAGTGGAATGGAGTTTTTCGACTTGGCCATTCACTTCGCTCCTTTGAACTGGAGTTTGGTATAGTTCAATACCTAGCCCTCTTATATAATTAGCTACAAGTGAACTCATAAACCCTCTTTCATTGTTCGTGACTATGATTTTTGGTGTTGTAAAATAATGAAGAACTTTTGCAAGCTTAGATCGTAGAGTTGTTGAGGATTTGTTTTTAATATGGAATAGTTTGGCAAATTTAGAGAATTTATCTATGCATGATAGAAATTTATGGCCCTGAATTTCAAAAATGTCGATGTGAACTATTTCGGATGCATAGCTAGGAACAGGTGTGTCTTTTAGTGGTGGTACAGGAGGATGTCTGTCATATTTGTTGAGTAAACATACCTCGCATGCTGTAGTAAACCTCTTAATTCGGCTGGCCATATTTGTAAAATAGTACTTTTCCAGGATTTGTTCCCTATTTTCCCGTGGATTTCGATGAGCTCTCTTATGTTCTTTTTCGATTATCTCGCAAATTCTTTCTTCCCTGTTAACATCTTCAACAACCCTTTGAGTTATCCTAATTTTGTAGAGTGAAAAGTGTTCTATGTATATGTCCTGAAGTAACTGTATACGATGTTCCGGAATTTTTACTCCATTTATGACGGAAGGGTTGAGGCGTTCTTTTAAAGTTTGAATTAATGTGTCCTTGTCTATTGTCGCTATTGCAACGTAATGTCGCATGAAACCAGGATGTGGGTTTTCCGTTATGATGGTCATATTTCCTTCACGGATTATTAGTTGGTTACGGAAAACATTTAACGGGACTTCGACGTGTAGAATTAGATCCGATGCATCTTGAGCCGCACTGTGGATAGTCCCAATTTCGCTTGCTGTCTCGGTGGTGGAATCAATGTCGGTGTTTGTTCTTGGATTTTCGCCTTGTGCGCTTGCAATGGCTGAGCCATGTTCGGTAATGAGAGAATCCGTTAAATGGTTTATTTGGCATGGTAATCGTGATAGAGCGTCGGCCACAGAATTTGATTTACCAGGAGTGTAAATCAATTCGTGGTTGTACTCTTCGATTCTGGCTTTCCACCTCTTTAACTTTGCGTTATAGTTCCTACTACCTAACGCAAATGTAAGAGGCTGGTGATCCGTGAAGATTTTTACTTTTTTTGCCCCATATAAGTAGGATCTCAGATTATCCAACGCCCAGACTATGGCTAGCATTTCTTTTTCGTTGGTGGCGTAATTTTCTTCCGTTTTGTTAAGCGATCTTGATATGTATGCTATAGGTCGATCCTTACCTGGTTCTCCCTGAGACAGAACTCTCCCAATCGCGTAGTTTGATGCATCCGTTGTTATGTTAAATGTTCTTTCAAAATCTGGAAATGCTAGAATATCAGATGAAACTAGCAATACCTTTAAATTGTTGAACGCTTGCAATGCTTCTGTATCTAGTTTTATGCGTACATTTCTTGACTGATTAGCCTTAACTTGTGCATTTTCGCCTCTAGTGAGATTCGTTAAAGGCTTGGCAACTTTTGCGTAGTCGCGAATAAATTTTCGATAGTACGAGGTCATTCCCAAAAAACTTTTAGAACATCGTCGATCATCCTCTGAAATATGGCAGGAGCGTTCTTCAATCCGGACGGAAGTCTTGAAAATTCGAATTTTCCATTCATCGTGGAGAACGCAGTTTTTGGTATGTCCGCCTCCTTCATTGGAATTTGGTGGAAACCCGACGTCAAATCGATGGTTGTAAAATATTTAGCATTTCCTAAACAAGCTAACGTAGCATTTATATCAGGAATGGGATAGGCATCAGAAACTGTTACCGCATTTAAACGCTTGAAATCGATGACCATCCTATACTGTTTCTCCCCTGAAGGCTTTGGTTTCTTTGGGACGACCCATATTGGAGAATTATATGGGCTTTTCGATGGCCGGATGATGCCTTCATCAAGCAGTTCTGCTATTTGTTTTTCTACCTCCCTCATATTAACGGGATAAGGATAGCTTTTTGTATATATGGGTTCTGAGGTTTTTATTTCTGCCCTAACTGATGTTTTTACATTCGTTCCTGAATTTAATGGTTCAAACAATTTTGAATATCTGTTTATAAGGGATTTGATAGCTGGCAATGCTTCTTTGGGGACTTCTGCAATTTCAACATGGTGAAGGCCACCAACTCGCATATTTTTTAGTGGTATTTTAATTTTCTCTAATATCGTAAGAATATGGTTTTTCCTATCTATTACAGCCCCGAATTGTTTTAAGGTGTCGTCACCTATTATCCCGTCGAATGAGTCAAGTCCAGGCAGCACATAAAATGTAACAAGTTCATTACTACCCAGATTTTGGAAAAATTTACCGGAGACTTTTTTATTGATTTGTATTGGTCCTGCTACCGTGTTGACTGCAAACGATGGGTCTACTGGGGTGGACCCATCAGCTAAGCTAGTTTTTATGAAATTTTTATTTGCCCCTGTATCAATTAGGAAGGTTAGTGTCTTACCACTTTTTATTTGGCAAGTAAAGTATGGTATACTGGAGCTAGAATAATTACCTAATATATTTTCCTTTATATAAGGAACGTTGGTCGGCCGTCCGCTATAAAATTTGACTGTTCAATATTTCCCTGAGCTAAGTCCTGGTATTCGTTTTCAACCTTTTCTGCTTGTAAGTTATACAATCTTGGCTGTTTTGGTATAGTTCCTGAAGAATTAGATGTCTCCCTAGATTCATAGAGAAGGCTAGAAGGCCGATTCATATAGTTTACGTGCCTTGACTGAATCGTCCCATCGACCTCCATTTTCTCAACAGGCTTAGGTGCAAATGGTCGATTTGGTTGTGGCCTATATCCCCCAAAATTTCCTTGAAATCTATTCTGGTATCTGCTAGAAGAACCAGAAGTGGTTAAAATTTTATAAGAATTTCATTTTATAAGTTGGAGTGCTCCTTGGAGATCACAACTTGGATTTGTATTTATAATCACTTTTTTCAGTGTTTCATATTTTTAATATTTTTCATTAAAATTTATTCATCAAGGAAATTACTAAGAGACCCTTACTACTGGTGGGGGGAATCTCTAGATTTCCTTGATGTTCCTGTGTCTGCGAAACCCCTTACCACTGGTGGGGGGAAGTTTTGCTGCACAGGTTTTTTTATTTGTCGAGGAAGCTTTTTTAGAGACCCTTACCACTGGTGGGGGGAATCTCTATGCTGTCCTGATAATCTTATGTCTAAAAAACCCCTTACCACTGGTGGGGGGAAGCTTTGTAGCACAAGATATTTTTCATTTATACTTTTATTTTTATAAACTCACTAATCACTTGAATGGTGCAGGCTCAGCACTAGGATCACTGTTGCAATAAAGGATCTTCCAATTAAGGAAGTCCTTTCTGAGAAACCCACATTCGAAGTGGGTCCCTGCTCGGGCGCCAGTTAACGAGTGCACAAAAGTGCACTCGAAAAAATTAAAGTTGGGAGCCGGTCACTGGCTCCTTGCTTCTACCTGAAAAGTAAATCAAACACAAAAATTAGTAGAAGATTCAGTTTATTCCCATTCTCGATGGCTCTCCCAATTAGAATGACAACTTAATGATTTTTAATTAAACAATAAACTTATTTGATAAGCTAACTTAGCCTAAACTCGCTGACGCTGCGCTTCCCATGCACTTTGCAAGTGACGTGTCTGCATATTCGTTCCCACGTTTGGTTGGCCATGACTTTGAGGATCGTATTACGGCTGCATGTGCGTGGCTGGCGAGTTTGGTTGGCGCGTGTTGAGTTGAGTTGGGCTGGAGCGTGTTAACTTGTATATTAAAATATTGCTGTGATGAATTAGTAACTCCAATCACTTTGCTTTTTTCTTCTTAAAATCTTGCTATTTTCCAGTTGCCTGGAAGTGGTTTTTTATTATTCCGTTGCACAAGTCTGGTAACAGGTCTTTAATCGATAACTATCGTTGAATTGCAAAGTTAAGCGCTTTGCCGATGCTTTTCGAGGCAATCATTACTTCACAATTATCACATAGTGTTATATCTTTATTGTCTCCACTTCAACATGGATTCGTTTCTGGAAAATCTACGGTTACAAACCTACTTGAATTTACTTCCAAAACCATTGAGAATTTCGGAAAAGGTTTACAGACTGATTTTACATACACAGATTTTAGTAAAGCTTTTGATGTTGTTAATCATAAACTCTTAGTCTTAAAGCTAACTCTTGTTGGATTTCCCACAACACTTGTAAGATGTATTGAATCTTATTTATGCAATAGAATACAACGTGTTATTTTTAAACTTGTGAAATCTCATGCGTTTCCTGTCACTTCTGGTGTACCTCAAGGACACCACCTCGGGCCTCTTCTTTTTTTACTGTTTATAAATGATTTGTTATCTGTCATAAAGCATTCGAGTATTTTTTTAATGTACGCATACGACGTGAAACTATTTCTTCCATTAAATAATGCTAATTATGCCGTTCACTTGCAAGCTGACATAGACCATCTTTATAGCTGGTGCAACATGAATCGTATGAACCTTAACATGAAGAAATGCAAGCACATGACCTTCACTCGAAAATCTCCTGTCACATGTATTTATAAAATTTGTGACCATACATTAGAGTCTTTAGATATCTTTCATGATCTTGAAGTAACTATGGATACTAAACTTCGATTTCATATTCATATTAATAAAATTATAAATCGATCAAATAGTACTTTAGGTTTTATTAAACGATGGGCAAAAGAGTTTAATGATCCCTATATAACAAACTTATTCATATTTTTTTCATATCCTTATTCACCTCTCTAGTGCGACCTATTTTAGAATATGTTTCAATTGTTTGGTGCCCTCGATATAGTTGTTACATTGACGACATAGAATCAGTTCAGAAAAAGTTTCTTTTGTTCTGCTTAAGCCATCTTTACTGCAATTTTAATTATCACCTTATTACCTTATGAATATCGTCTGCAACTTTTAAATATTCCTACTTTAAATAATCGGAGAATTATGCTAAATGCTACTTGGATTTTCAAACTTTTACATGGAAATGTAGACAGTCAATATTTACTGAGCAACATTTACTTTAATATTCCTCTCCGACCTAGAAGATCTTTTGAGTTACTTTACATGAACTTTTGTAGAACTAATTACTTGCAAAACGAACCACTCAGAAGCGCTTGTGGGGACTTTAATTTTGTTTCAGATGCAATTTCTTTAAATTAATCCGTTTACTCAAATAAATTTAATATTTTAGATTATCTACAGTACCGCCACTAATCTGGATCATGCTTTCCAAGGAAACTTAACATTTTCCTGTGATGTTTGGTAACAACTTATACAATATAGCTGTGTAGTTTAATATGATTATCCAGAGCGAGACCACGTCAGTGTTGCCTGGCATATGCCGGTTTGACACCGTACACTAGCTTTGCATGTGTGAGCTGTGCTCTAATCCATATTTCTATAGATATACACGCTATAGATGTATTTTGATTATCCAGAGCAAGACCTCGTCTGTCTTGGCTAGCACATGTATGAGCTCGACCTCGTCCGTCTAGCCTGGCATATGGGAGCACCGCTCTAATCAATCATTCTATTTACTACTAAGAAGCTAACAAGATTGCAACAAAATAAGCCTGACAATTTTACATTTTTATAAAAATTTAATTGTACACATATAAATTGTATTAATTTAGTCTAATATTAATTGCTATAAAGCCATATATGCTTGGCATTCAAATAAATAATAATAATATAAAGTCGGAAAAAGTCTTTAGTTTCCAGTGTTTGTTGTTATTCCAAAAGTTAGACAACAAGTTAATAAACTTCCTTGGTATACGCGTGGGCTCAAAATTTTAAACAACGTGCGTGCTAAGTTTTATAAATATATTTGTGTACTCAAAACCAACATTTCTTCCTCAAGTACAGGCACTATATTAGGGAATTAAATTTTCTTGATAAATACCTTTATAAGCAGTACCTATATTTTAAAATTTGAATATGATATTATATCTAATCCTAAGTCGTTGTGGCGGTATATTAAGTCTAAAAAAGGTTCGTCTAATATGACTATGTCTATGTTTTTCAATAACACTACTTCTAATGTTGCATCAACTACTGCTTAGCTATTTGCGGACTTTTTTTTATCAAACTATGAACCGGCTAATAATGTTGATTTTGAGGTTTCAAGTAATGTTGCTCCTGAAATTAATTTTGGTACACTTGCTTTGACTGAGGTTGATATTTTTAATGGAATTCGTCGGCTTAAATTGTCACAGATTTTAGATTAATTTTAATTTTTCTTAAATGAATGCGCAATCAGTTGAGCATTTCCTCGTATGCAAATTTTTAATAGTTCTTTTCGTTCGGGCATTTTCCTTGATTGCTGGAAAGTTTCTTTTGTAAGTCCTGTCCATAAATCTGGGTCAAAAAAGAATGTTTCTAATTACAGACCAATATCCAAGTTCTCTACTATATCAAAGCTTTTTGAATCCATTGTCAAAGAGAAAATGTTTTTTGCTGTGAACAATGTTATCTCCCCGTATCAGCATGGCTTTATGCCTAGTCGCTCTACAGTTTCCAACTTGGTTATTTTTCACGGAATACTGCCTATCTGCGTTTCAAGATGGATGTCAGGTTGACGTCATTTAGACAGACTTTTCCAAAGCTTTTGATAAAGTCTCTCACTCTCTCTTAATTAAAAAACTTAAGTGGATTGGATTTCATTCGGGATTACTTGACTGGCTAACTTCATACTTATCTAATAGGCAGTGTGTTGTAGCCTTTGATAATGTTAAATCCTACCCATATGTGGCTACGCCTGGTGTCCCGCAAGGTAGCATTTTGGGGCCCTTATTATTTATCATTTTTATTAATGATATTAATACCATTTTTCAAAGCTGTAAATTCCTGTTGTATGCCGATGACCTGAAGGTTCTCCTCAAATTAAATAACTCCGCTGATATTGAATCTCTTCAACAAGAAATTTTAAAATATGGATAAGTGCATTTGTATGTCTTATTCTAGGTCTCAAAATCCCAATCGGTCGTCTTATATTGTTCCAAAGGCGTATGCAATGCTAGTTTTTATACGTCGAAATGGCTCATGTTTTTACAAGTCTCGTTCGCTCGAGGCTTGAGTTTGAGTCTGTTGTTTGTAACCCTTTTTATGATTCCCATAATATAAGAGCTGAACGTATCCCAAAATCATTTAATCGGTTTGCTTTGCGGTCCCTTAACTTTGAAGATTCTTTTCCCTCATATAGTGTCTGCTGCTAATTAATTGGCCTTAAGTCGTTAGAGATTAGAAGAAATATTTGATCTCTTCTTTTTGTATATGATATCATATCTGGGGTTGTTGACAGTCCTGAACTGTTATCTATGATTAATTTCAATATACCTACTAGAATACTTAGAAACTTTGATCCATTCTATTTGGACATGTGTCGCACTAATTACGCATCAAATGCGCCTATTTCTAGAACTCTAAATTTCTTTAATTCTTTAAATTTTAATCTTTATTTGGATGTCTAAAAATCAGTTGAAAAATGTCTTAAATACTTTTTTGTAATTTTTTGTAAATACTAATTTATTTTATGTTCATAGACTAAACAGTTGAATAAATAAATAAATATCTTACCCTTTCAATGGGTATAACCTATCCTTAGAACTACTTTTCTGTATAAAAAATATGGATAAGTCGTATACGAAAAAAGATAAATTTTTCAAGCTTTCGCGAATTGTACCTCCTTAAACATGTGAGACCGACCTTATTTTTGCAGCGTTGGATTCAGAGGCTCCAAATACACATTAAGAAAATAAAAAAAAATAAAAAAAAGGGGCGTTGGCCCTAAAGTAAAATTATTCCTCCGTTTTTAAGATAACAGATAAGGCTTCACCTTTTCATTTTTTACACTCACGAATATTAACGGTTGATGAACAATTTTGCTTAAAAATTTCCAAAAGTTCTTGAGCTGTATCAATAAAATTTCGCCCGCAATTAAAAAAGGGCGTATTATTAAAAAAGTTCACGAAATTTTTGGAAATATTTGCATTCATCGTCAATTTTTAAGATCACAAGAAAAAAATCTTTAAAAGCATTAGCCCTTGTCCAAGAAATGAAAGCCCTTTTTCAATTCCGGGGAAATTTTATTCAAAATAGGGCTGGTTAACATAAATACCAGGGTTCGGAAAGGTGCGCACCCAAAAGCACCCGAGCTCAATGCAGTGTGCTGCGCACTCAACAACAAGCACATGTGAAAAGTGCAAACAGAAAGCTCCGAGCACCGACATGCTAGCACCGAGCACCAGCCCCAGCACACTTCATTCGGAGCTGGGGGAAAACAAAATAGCACGTTCACATGTGCAGTGTGAATATATACATATATTGAATATATAATATAAGGCACAATTTTATCGCGAACGAGCACGGAGCCGGAGCTGAAGTCGGAGCACAGCACCGGTGCACAGCACAGGGCAGCCTGTGTGCTTGCCGGTGCACTGTTTCGGGGGCTCGTTTCGGTGACTAAAAACTTGCGGTGGGAACATTTTTAGGGGCAGGCTTGCGATTTAAAAATATGTTTTAAATGGACAGACAGTGCTTATAAGAGGGTCGCTGATTTAATATCTGACGTTAGAAAATCAAAATATTTTTTCACTAGGGTGGTCCTATGGACAAAAACTGTTTTTTGTTAATTTAAAGTTTTATACATGTGCTGGTATTATAATGGAGTCGCTGACTTAATTTATGATGTCAGCAAAAAAAAAAAAATGTTACACTATGGTGGTCCCATAAAACTGTTTTTTTTATTAATTTACAAGTCTTATACATCTGTTGGTATTATAATGGAGTAGCTAACTTAATATCTGATCTCAGCAATGAAGGAAGGTCTCATAAAACTGTTTTTTGTTAATTTACAAGTTGTATACACGTTACTTACTTACTTAGGTGGTCGTAACAACCCGTGTCCGGGTTTCAGCCGACCTCATCAGCTCTCGCCAGGCGCCTCTGCTTTGCGCGCGCCTTCTCCAATCGGATACACCATGTGCGGTTAGGGCTTCCTCAGCCTGGTCCATCCATCGGAGGCATGGTCTCCCTCGTCGTCGTTGACCAGCGACCCTCGCCTCGAGCACCTTTTTTGCTGGAGCTTCGTCGTTCATACGATGGACATGACCCAGCCAGCGTAGTCGCTGCACAGTTATAAGCCGAACTACGTCAATGTCATCGTAGAGCTCATACAGCTCGTGGTTCATTCGGATGCGATAGTCATCGCCGACTCGAACAGGACCGAAGATTTTGCGAAGAACTTTTCTCTCGAACACCCCCAGAGCGGCTGCGTCAGTTTGCGAAACTACCCATGCCTCAGCGCCATAAAGCAGCACAGGTAGAACGAGCGTCTTGTAGAGTGTTAGTTTTGTCGATCGAGAGAGGGCTCTGGAACTTAGTTGCTTACTGAGCCCGTAGTAGCACCTATTAGCAATTATTGTTCTTCGCTTTATCTCCAGGCTGATTTCGTTTTTGGTATTAATGGCGGTGCCAAGGTAAACGAACTCCTTGACTACTTCAAAGTTATAGCTGCCGGATGAAACGTGGGAGTCTAAACGCCGCGCTCCCTTGTTTGTAGACAGCATATACTTTGTTTTGCCCTCATTTACGTCAAACCCATTTTTGCTGATTCCTTTTCGATAGCGGCGAAAGCAGCGGTAACATCTCTCTTGGTTCTGCCGACAATATCAATATGATCAGCGTACGCAAGGAGCTGGCGCCTTTGTAGAAAATGGTGCCATTACGATGCACACCGGCCTTTCGTACGATCCCCTCCATGATGATGTTAAAGAGATCGCAAGACAGTGGATCGCCTTGCCTGAAACCTCTTTCGGTATTGAAGGTTTCGGAGAGGTCATTTCCTACCTTGACGGAGCTGCGTGTGTTGCTCAACGTCATTCTGCAAAGTCTTATCAACTTTGCAGGTATACCGAACTCAGACATTGTTGCGTATAGGCAATCCCTTCTCGGGCTATCGAACGCAGCTTTAAAATCGACAAAGAGATGGTGTGTGTCAATTTGATTTTCGTGGGTTTTCTCCAGGATTTGTCGTAGCGTGAAAATCTGGTCTATGGTGGATTTACCAGGTCGAAAGCCACACTGATAAGGTCCAATCAGTGTTTTTGTAATCGGCTTTAATCTTTCACACAGTACGCTTGAGAGAACCTTATATGCGATGGAAATAAGACTGATACCTCTATAACTTGCGCAGATTGTAGGGTCTCCTTTCTTAAGTATGGGGCACAGTACACTGAGGTTCCAATCGTCGGGCATGCTTTCTGCTAGCCATATTTTGCTGATGAGCTGATGCATGCGCCTTATCAATTCATCGCCGCCGGTTTTAAACAATTCAGCTGACAGGCCGTCAGCACCCGCTGCTTTATTGTTTTTGAGTCGTTGGATAGCAACTCGAACCTCTTCATGGCTAGTTGGTGATACTTCCACTCCGTCATCGTCGATTGGTGGCACTGAACTGCGCTCTCGATGGGCGGCATTGGTGGAATCGTCACCAGTAAGTAAATTGGAGAAGTGCTGTCTCCACAATCTAAGCACACACTGTGTATCCGTATTCAGATCTCCATTTTCGTCTCTGCAAGTGGATGCTCCGGGCTTGAAACCTTGGGTTAGACGCTTAACCTGTTGATAGAATTTTCGTGCATCCTTCTTGCCCTGGTATACCTCTAGTTCCTCACGCTCACGCTTTTCCTGCTCTCTTTTCTTGCGTCTGAAAAGGCGCCTCTCTTCCTTCCTCTTTTCGCGGTAGTTTTCTCGCACGGCTCGCGTTGCAGCTGACTGCAGCGTTTTTCTGTATGCGGCGTTTTTTTACTGCAGTCGCGATGCGACACTCCTGATCGTACCATTGGTTCCGAGGTTGCGGGCGCCGGAAACCAATGACTTCTTCAGCGGCAGCGCGCATGGAGTGGGATATATGCGCCCAAAGTCCGCCGGCGTTGTCGAGTCCAGAGGTTGGTTGGTTGAGCTTAACCGAGAGTTGAGCGGAGTAGGCTTCGGCAGTCCGTTGTAATTGCAGCTTAGCGACATCTAGCTTTCGTTGCATTCCTGTGCGTATGTTCTTGGGATTGCATAATCGCATGCGGATCTTGGCTGCAACAAGATAATGATCGGAGTCAATGTTGACCCCCCGAAATGTACGCACATCTAGAACACTAGAGGCATGCCTTCCGTCGATTACAACATGATCAATTTGGTTTCGCGTTTTTTGATCCGGGGACAGCCAGGTGGCCTTGTGGATGTCGAGGTGCTTAAATCTGGTGCTACTAACTACCATGTTTCGTGCCGCGGCGAAGTCGATGCATGTATACACGTGCTGATAGTATAATGAAGTCGCTGACTTAGTATCTGATGCTAGCATTGAAAAGTATTTTTTTTCACTAGGGTGGTTCCATAAAACTGTTTTTTGTTAATTTACAAGTTTTATTCATGTGCTCGTAGTATGAGGGAGTCACTGACATAATATCTGATGTCAGCATTGAAAAATAATTTTTTACACTAGGGTGATCCCATAAAACTGTCTTGTTAATTTACAAGTTTTATACAAGCGTAGCAAAATTTGTAAACGTCACGTTCAGCTTGTTTAATTTCACCACGCTTATACTTTTTAGTATATACGCTTATACTTAATTATACTTTTTTGGTGGGATTTTAAGGTTCTTCTGGCGGGATAAAGTGGGATATTTGATTAAACATTCGGGATTTTTCACAAGGTCTGAATCACATCACTGGGTTCAATAATTTGTAGTGTATTATAATGAACTTAGTGCAACATAATTGCACTCTACTGTAAAGGCAAACACAGTTATTTTAGTCTACTGTATATGCAACATATTTCCTCTCTGATTATATAAATCTAAAATATCTCTTATATCTAACATTACACATAATATATTGAACCGTTAATGGAACATACTATTATCATGTTACAACTTTTAAATACACTTCAAGTATAATAAAAGTTAAGCAAAAACGAGCAGTGTTGGTTTTCTTATTTAGTAAGTTGTGTAAGATATAATAATTTTGGCGACGAGAAAAATCATAAAAAAGTAATTGTAAATGGTTAAAAGTGAACCAACTGCTGAGCAAAAGGGAGAAACTGTCTAACAGAAGCATCATGATTGGACACATGGACTAATTTTTTTTTTTTTTTTTTTTTTTTTTTTTTTTTTTTTTTTATTATAATAGTAGTATTTATTATACTTTTAATTGAACTTCATAACATGATATTTAACAATTTTATAAATTTTCACGAATTGTGCTATTTCCATTATTTCTAACAAATTCTGAGATACTTCTTTTAAAGATATTAATATTTCTTTCTGATTTTATAAAATTAGGCATCGTATTATATAGTTTTAGTCCCTTGAAGAAGAGCGATCTTTGCATTGCTGTCGTTGTAACCCTTTGTAGTCTAAAGTTGTCTGCGTTTCGTAGATTATATGGTTGAACTTCTCCCACATAGTTTAGCTGATCAATTAAATATTCTGGAGCATTTCCCATCTTCATTTTTTGGACAAAGATTATTGTATTAAGTGCCAGCCTTTGTTGTATATTAAGCCATTTTAACGTATCAAGCATTGCTTGTATTGGAGTATATCTGTTACATTTTAATATTGCACGCATAGCCTTATTCTGAAGTTTTTGCAGTCTTTCTAATTGTGTTATTGTGCAGCAAGTGTATAGTATTGTGGAGCCGAATTCAAAATGTGGTTTTATTATTGTGTTGTACATATTTATTGCCGTTATCATCGATACTTTATTTCGCACCCGCTTAAAGAACCCGATTTTTTTACCGATTTTTTTACATATGTATTCAACATGCTGTTTAAATTTTAAGTCCTTGTCAATTATGAAACCGAGATATTTTATTTCATTAACTTTTTCAATTATTTGATCATTAATTTTAAAAATTACGTTACTGTTCATGTTGATTTCCATTATTTTCGTTTTACTTTCATTAAGTTTTAATTTGTTCATTTTGAGCCAATTGTTTATGTTTTTCATGTCTTTATTTAAATTATTTGCACATTCTTCCTCTGTGTTACCTTTAGCATAAATTAATGTGTCATCAGCATATAAAACAATTTCGCATTTTTCCAAAATATTGGGCATATCATTTATATATATTATAAATAATAAAGCTCCCAATATTGACCCCTGTGGTACACCAAATTCATTATCAATTTTTTCTGATTTAATACTGTTAACCTTTGTTATTTGCTTTCGGTTTGTAAGGTATAATTTAAACCATTGCAATTCATTTTCTCTTATCCCGTACATATTTAATTTTTGAATTAATAAGTCTCTATCTATGGTCTCGAATGCTCTTTTAAAATCCAAGAAAAGTGCCATTATCTTACTTTTTGCGTCTCTGTATTTCCATTTATTTATCACATAGTTAACTGCTGTTTCACAAGAAAATTTTTTTCTAAGTTATTTACTTCCATATAGTTTTCCAATTGTTCTTTTGCAATTTTTTCTAAAATTTTTTCACATGTTTTAACGTGTTTATTGGGCGGAATTCGTCACATTTGTTTGTTTTAGCCACTTTTTCTACCGGGGTTACCATTGAGTATTTCCAATTTTCGGGAAAAATCCCAATTTCGAGTGATTTATTTATAACATTTAACATATTTTTACCGACAATGTTCCAATTATCTAAAATTATTTTAATTGAGACTTTGTTAAAATCGGGTTTATCTTTTAGGTTTTTACAAGTGTTTTTAAGTTCTGTTAAAGATATTGCACGGAATTTAAATCTAGAGTTTATCACAGGTATTTTGTTGGTATATTGCACATTTTCTATTGTATTTCTTATTACTTGTATACTATTTACAAAGTAATTATTAAATTGGGTAGCTATTTCATAGTTATCTTTATACTCTATATTGTTAACCATCACAGTTTTTATCACAGTCTCATTTTTTTTAAGTACTAAGTCTTTTATTTCCTTCCACATTTCTTTTTGGTCTTTGGCATTATTTATTTTATTATTTACATATTTGTTTTTTTCAATTTCAATTTTATTTTTATATATATTTCTTATTGCTTTATAGTCGTTCCACGCATTTTCTGTTTTATCCGTTTTTGCAATTCGGTATTTAATATTTTTTTCTTCTTTGAGTGATTTTAATTCTTCGGTAAACCATTTTTTTGTATCGTTTCTTGTATTTATTGTTTTTTTATTTGTAAATTTTTTAACCGTGTTTTCGAGACATGTATCAATTATATTAACGCAGTCGTTTACATTATCATTTTCTCTACATACTAAAATTGCACTGAGTTCTCTATTAAAAACGTCTTTATTATATTTAAATACTTCTATTATTTTCTTATTTTCTTGGTTTTGTTTTTGGTTTGTATATTCGATTTTTATATCTATAGCTTCGTGATCTGTTATTTTATTTGCACTGTTGTTTCTCGTTGTAATATTACCATTATTTGTTATTACGTAGTCTATTATTGTGCTAGAGTTTTGTGCTATTCTAGTATATTCATTAACAATTTGTTTCAGCCCGTTATCATTTAAAAGACCTTTTAGTCGGATTTTGTACGTATCTTCCTTGTTCCAATCTATGTTAAAATCTCCTGCTATTATTATATCATAATTTGTCTCACATATGTCCTCGATTATTTCCTCAAATACTGTACAGAATTCCGCTTCACTACTACTTGGTGACCTATACACCGCCATTATTAAAATATGTTTTTCCTCGATCTTAGCCAAATATGCACTAATCCAATAATTTGAGTCGGAAATCTTCTCGCCAATTTTCGTGACATTCCATAGCTTTTTAAAATAGATAATAACGCCTCCTGTTCTGGTTGAATTAGAAAACGTATTGTAATGATCGTATTCTAGTAATTGTATCTCACTTTCATCAATGTCTTTTGTTACGTGGGTCTCTGTTAGGATTATAAAGTCTGGGTCCTGCTCATCAGCAATTATCTCCAATTGATTGTAGTTGTTTACTAATCCACATATATTTGTGTAAATACCGTGTATCTCCTGTGGTTGTTAGAACACTAACCCTAGCCTCTTCTTCTTCATGTTCAGCTTATTTTGATATACTGGACATTCTCTATTTGATGTGACATGATTTTCATCAAGTCCCATATTTAGTTTTTTGTTCGCTCTAATACAGTTGACACATTTGTTTATTATTTCCTTTTCGCATTCTTTTGACTTGTGGTTTCCATGACATCTATAGCAAATTTCTTCATTTTTACAATCGCCCGCTTTGTGATTATATCCTAAACATTTAAAGCATTGCACTATATCGGTTCCATCAAATATTCTACATCTTTCCCATCCAATGTTCAATTTTTGAGCCGCCTTAATCTTTGTGTAAGTATCTTTATCTATTATTATTTTTACACTATATTTTGTTCTATTATATTTTTTGTATTCAAAAGATTTCACTATTTTTATTTCATGTTGCTGTAATTGTTGATTTTGCCTCTTAATTTTCTCTATTAATTCAACTTCATTATATTTAAATGACATATCTGCTATTATTATTGACATATCATTTTCATTTGGGGCCTTTATTTCATATGCATCAATCACTCATTTTATTTTCTATAGCATTTTTAATTTTTTCTCTTTCTTCATTATTTTCACTCTGTATCACAATTGTTCCATTTGTTCTATTTTCAATATTTATTATATTCAGATTAACTGGATCCACCTTATTGTTTAAATCCTCCTTTGTTTTTACAATTTTTTGTTTCTCTTTGGGTTTAATTATTAAAGGCACTTGTTTTTTCAAATCTGGCAATACCGTATTGTTTTTTACTGTCTCAGCGAATGACAGTTTGTTTTGTTGATCGCCTGTTTCTTTTATTGCTTTTTTTATTTCATCGCACATCTTTACACTGTTTTTTTCAATTGTGTTATAAATGTCTTTATTTTTATTTTCAAAATCATTTACGACGGCGCAAATATTTTTTATTTCGTTAACATTCTTTTCACAAATTTTTTGTGCACTATCTATTTTCTTTAATCTTTCTTCGTATCTTTTTTCAATTGCCTCTAATAATTGTTTGATTTCATTAATACTAATGGGAAATAATTTCACCGAATACGAAATGAGGCTTCAACAATTTTTTATTGTAGATGATGAAAAAGTGCTATTTTTTATCATATATATTAGAGCTGATGCATTCTCGGTATTGCGTAAAATACTTTCACCAGAGGATTCAAGTAAAAGATCGTACAAAAGTTTGGTAGAGACGCTAAAAAAATATTTTAAGCCTTCTGTTAATGAGATTGCAAAATCCTATAAATTCAGTAAAGTAGAAAAAGGGCAAAACTCAATTAGAGAATTCACAATTGAATTGAAGTCCCCAGCGCAAAAGTGCAACTTTGAAACGTATTTTGAGCGAGCACTTCGTGATAAGTTCGTTTGTGGAGTCCGAGACAATCAACTTTGATCCAAATTTCTAAAAGAATCCGGGCTGTTATACCACGTGTTCTATAAGTCACGATCCCAGTTGCTTTAAAAAATTTTCGTCAGCGCGACATGGAGGTCATCAGATAAAACCTAGTAAGCAAACATTTTCAAAAAACCTTGCTACAGATGTGAAAAATTGGATATGCTTCAACTGCAATAAAAAAGGACATACTGCGAATAGATGTCAAGGAGTAAAAAAATATACGCAACGAAAATCTACATATTAGAAACGTCGAAAAAATTATGGAAGGAGCGAGAATTATGAGCATAATGAGTGAGGAGTACCCTACTGAGGTAAATGAAGTCGCTGTTGTTGCTATAGTTAGTGCAGAGATCGTGGAATTGGTTATTGGTGGAAAGGTAATTGAAATGGATGTGGATACGGGGGCATGTGTTTCTACTATTTTAAATTTCATGTATTAGAAAAATTTTAAAAGTTCTAAATTAGAATCTGTACAAAGAAAATATCTTGCTGTTACAGAAAATCCACTAAAATGTGCTGAAAAATTAAGTGTTGTTGTAAGCAAGGTGCTTTGTAACGAGCAACATGATTTACAGTTAATTGTTATACATTCTGAAAGAAATTTAATTTTAAGCCACTTACCAACAACTTAAAATTTCTGAATCTTCCCGAGATTATGTAACAATAAACACTCATAAAGGCCTATATCAGTATACCCGACTTTATTTTGGTGTTGCCAGTGCTTCATCTATTTTCCAATCTGTAATGGATCAAGTTCTTTTAGGAATACCTGTCACATCATGTCACTTTGATGACATCCTAATTGGTGGATCAACCTTAAATGCATGCAAAAATCGTCTCTTTTTAGTGCTTAGCTTAACGCATTCAATATTAATTAATTACCTTGGCCACACAATTTCGCGTAGTGGGTTAAGGCCAAACAATAAAAAAATAGTGGCAATTTCTAAGTCCAAAAAATTTAACTGAATTACAATCGTATGGTATGATCAACTATTACAGTAGCTTTATACCACATTTATCATTTGAATTATCAGAATTATATAAACTATTACGTGAAGACACTAAGTTTGTTTGGACACAGCAAACCGAAAGTTGTTTCCTCCAAGAGAGGCTCTTGCAGTAATGTTCGGAGTAAAAAAATTTCATAAGTACATATATGGCCACAAGTTTACATTATGCAGCGACAACGAAGCTCTCAAAGAAATTTTTAATCCGAATAGAGACTCGTCTAGTATAACAGCATCAAGATTACAAAGATGGGCTGTAATGTTATCGATATACGATTACGAGTTTAAATATCGGCTTACAAAACTTAACACGCCAGCTGACGTAATGTCGCGTTTGCCATTAGCAATCGAAACTCAAATTGATTTGATTTATAATCATTCAGATCCAATTGATCTGCCAATTAGCATTCAAAGGTTTATACTCAAAGGTTTATATACAAAGTAAAGGTTTATACTCAAAATGACCTCATTTTGTCCAAAATAATAAAATATGTAAAAGATAATTGACCTGTAAATTTACCACTTTACCTAAGAGAATGGTACAAATATCGTGATAGTCTGTTGTCTGATAACGATTGTGTTAACTACAGGGATAGATTAGTAATACCTACAAAACTACGTGATGAAATACTATCCGTACTACTGAAAACCATGACGGTATTGTAAGACTAAAAATGCTTTCCAGAAGTTCAGTTTGGTGGCCCAAAATAGATAAAAGTATAGAGAAATTTGTTTTGAATTGCTTCACTTGTCAGTCGACACAAAAAATACCAAGAGAAAAAATCGTTAGTCATTGGCCCTTATCTGAACACCCGTTTCTCAATGAGTACACAAATTTTTTTTATTTTGATTCAAAAACGTTTTTAATTTATATTGATTCATAAAGTAAATATATTGTTGTTAAGTATTTTACAAAGACGGACGCACTGAGTTTGGGTAATAGTTTAATGTCAATTTTCAGAATTTTTAGATATCCAACAGAAATAGTGTCGGGTAATGGTCAACCATTTTCATCAACACAATTAGAACAATTTATAAAAAATTTAAATATTGTGTTAACTAAGTTACCTGCGTACCATCCGCAAAGTAATTGCTTGGCAGAACGCGGTGTACAAACCATAAAAAATAGTTTAAAAAAATATATTACCGATGAAAAGTTAAAATCTCTCCCAATACAAACGAAATTAAATAAAATTTTGATGTGTTACAACAATACCCTTTGTACAACAACAAATAAGAGTCCAACAACAGCAAGCATTATTGTTTTGTATGAACCAAGAACAATTATAAATTCTTTATCTAAGAAGGTTCCATTCAGTTTACTCAAGAAAAATAACGATAATCCTAATAAAATTAAAACACATAAATCAATTTTAAATGAACAACTATTTAAAAAAGGGGGAAAGGTGCTATACAGAATTCCTTTTAAAAGTTTTTGTAAAATGAATACCTGTAACAGTATATAAAAATATCAGTCCAAACCAGGGACCGAAAATAACTGTTACTTTGAAATTTTCCAATGAAAAAGACATAATGAAAAAATTGTCGAAGGAATTTTTCAAATATACCATTATGATACAAATGGCCACAGCTTCACGAATATAGAGTGCCTTTTATATTTTCGACTGATTCTTTAAAAGTAAAAATTAACTGTTATTTTGTGCCTTTTATTTTTTCGGGAAAAAATAACGGTTATTTTTGCCTTTTATTTTATCGGTCAAAAATAACAGTTATTTTTTGACTTTTATTTTTTCGGTCAAGAATATCAGGCAATTTCTGTTTTTTCAAAGGCCGCTTGACCGATTAAAAAATTATTGATGGTATTATTTTCGTCTAATCAGTGCGCACATTTTGAGATATAAAAATTTCAGTACAACTGCCTCAATGCAAAGATTCCTCCAAACGAAAACACACAAAAAATATTGATTCGATTGTTTTCGTGGTGATATTGTATAAATGTCATAAACTAATAAGCCAAATGATCGAATTCGAGCAATGATGAAAATGAGGACTACACCGACTTTAGTTTTCTCACTTGTATTACTGTTAAATTGACTTGTGTTTGCTTTTACGATTGTGCTTAGGGTAAGATGGGGTGATATGTTACACGTTTTTATTTGCTCCAATAAAAGTTGTAAGGAAATGCATTTTTAATTAGTTTAAAGTAAAAAAAGCTCTATTTCTATTCATGAGTGTTTTCATGGATGCCGTCAAAAGAAAAATATCACAGTTGTTTATTCATTCACATCGCACACTGAATACAAAACAGTCTCAATTCAAAGTTTTCCAAAATCTACTTTTTCCAAAAAAATAAATTCAAAATAAACATCTCTAAACATTTCTTTTTAATCACTTTCTTCTTTAAGCGGGAAAAATAACGTCTTTTTTTTATTTTACTTGCGTTGCATTCTGCAAGCTCAACAGATTTGTGCATCTCTTGAAAATTTGTGAATTTTGAGTTCTGACTGTGTTATATTAAGTGTGCGATATGTCAATATTGTCACGAAAAATCACCGTGTTACACATACCCCTACTATACACACTACCCCATGATACAAATCACCCCACCTCACCCTATTTCTACTTGTTTGTTTTCTTTTTTGTTTGTTTTTGATTCTAAGGTATTAGTTAAAAACATTCATTAATAAGATTTTTCATTGCGGCCCTTGTACTTAAAGTTATAACAAGATTTATATCTCAAAATGTGCGCACCGATGAGGCGAAAATAATGGCATCCATAGTTTTTTAGTCGGTCAAACGGCCTTTGAAAAAATACAAATTGCCTGATATTTTGACCGAAAAAATAAAAGGCAGAAAATAACTGTTATTTTTGACCGATAAAATAAAAGTTTAAAGTAACTGTTATATTTGCCCGAATAAATAAAAGGCACAAAATAACTTTTATTTTTGTCGGAAAAAAATAAAGTTATAAGATAACTGTTAATATGTGACTTTTTCGATAAAAACCATAACCGGTACGGTCCCTGGTCCAAACACTTATTTAATAAATATTCAAAATTCTATCAGATTTGTTCATAAAAATCAAATAAGATATTCTAAATTGTCTCATAAATATCATCCTTTAGAACAAAATGAATCTAATAAAAGTTGTGAAATTAATAATGAAAACAGCACTGAAAATAATTGTAAAAATCATATGAAGAAAAAAAGAAAAAGAATTAGACCAGTATTGCATGAATCTATACCTTTGCGAAGATCCAATCGCAATATACGTTAACAAATGAATTAAGATACAAATTATGTACTTAATAATTATATTTGAAAACTTAATAATATTTAATGATGAATTAATGAAATAGCTTAAAGTATACATCAATTTCTTGATAAAAATTAAATTTATTATTATTATTATTATTATTATTATTATCATTATCATTATCATTATCATTATCATTATCATTATCATTATCATTATCATTATCATTATCATTATCATTATCATTATCATTATCATTATCATTATCATTATCATTATCATTATCATTATCATTATCATTATCATTATCATTATCATTATCATTATCATTATCATTATCATTATCATTATCATTATCATTATCATTATCATTATCATTATCATTATTATTATTATTATTATTATTATTATTATTATTATTATTATTATTTTTATTATTATTATTATTATTTGCCTTGATGCGGATCGTGGCCAATCTTTCGTTGACAGGTGTGAACCGGGAAACAAGGTGGCGTAGTTTCTGGCTAACAACGAATCCACATCCAAATTCGCGCCTCTCTAGTTTCTGGCTAACAACGAATCCACATCCAAATTCGCGCCTCTCCGCATGGCAGCTGTAGTAGATATCACAGTGTGCTTGTTTACAGCAGCCTTGCCCTTTCCATCGCATTTCCTGGATGGCGGTGATGTCAGCCTTTATTGATTTGAGGGCTTCCGCCAGTTGGATAATGGCACCTTCCCTATAAAGGGTTCGGACATTCCAGGTGCATATCCGTAAATCATTGTCCGTTTTTCGTTTGCGGTGGTCGTCAACGTAATTGGGGTTCTTATCCGAGGCTGGTTTAGTTTTCATTGGGCAGTAGTAATGTGGCAGGACCCAAACCCTGCGCACATTCCATGTTTAAGGTCTATGGAGTGACCCGCCGCTCAAATTAGCCGTCAAACTGACGGATGCCAGTTTGCCGTTGCCCAGGGAACACCACGTGGAGGTTTGAGTCGACTTGAGACGATTTCGACATGATAATGCTGGCGTCGCCAGGTTGAGGCGGTCAGACACGTTGCCATGTGATGGTTCGCCCCCTGTTCCCCATCAGCCAAATTTTTCTCCATCAGCCTTATTTGCGCGCACGCCCCGACGGAGGAAAAGGACGAAGCCGTCAAAGACGCTTTCTACGCTAGTCTTGAGGACGTATACGACCACCTTCCGGTCCATGACGTGAAAATAGTCCTCGGCGATTTTAATGCGAAAGTCGGAAGGGAAGGCATCTTTGGCCCCACTGTCGGTCAGTTCAGTTTTCATGAGACCTCCACGAACAACGGTCTAAGACTGATCGACTTCGCCTCGGCGCGAAACATGGTAGTTAGTAGCACCAGATTTAAGCACCTCGACATCCACAAGGCCACCTGGCTGTCCCCGGATCAAAAAACGCGAAACCAAATTGATCATGTTGTAATCGACGGAAGGCATGCCTCTAGTGTTCTAGATGTGCGTACATTTCGGGGGGTCAACATTGACTCCGACCATTATCTTGTTGCAGCCAAGATCCGCATGCGATTATGCAATGCGAAGAACATACGCACAGGAATGCAACGGAAGCTAGATGTCGCTAAGCTGCAATTACAACGGACTGCCGAAGCCTACTCCGCTCAACTCGGTTAAGCTCAACCAACCAACCTCTGGACCCGACGACGCCGGCGGACTTTGGGCGCATATATCCCACTCCATGAGCACTGCCGCTAAAGAGGTCATTGGTTTCCGGCGCCCGCAACCTCGGAACCAATGGTATGATCAGGAGTGTCGCATTGCGACTGCAGTAAAAAACGCCGCATATAGAAAAACGCTGCAGTCAGCTGCAACGCGAGCCGTGCGAGAAAACTACCGCGAAAAGAGGAAGGAAGAGAGGCGCCTTTTCAGACGCAAGAAAAGAGAGCAGGAAAAGCGTGAGCGTGAGGAACTAGAGGTATACCAGGGCAAGAAGGATGCACGAAAATTCTATCAATAAGTTAAGCGTCTAACCCAAGGTTTGAAGCCCGGAGCATCCACTTGTAGAGACGAAAATGGAGATCTGAATACGGATACGCAGTGTGTGCTGAGATTGTGGAGACGGCACTTCTCCAATTTACTTACTGGCGACGATTCCACCAATGCCGCCCATGGAGAGCGCAGTTCAGAGCTACCAATCAATGACGGAGTGGAAGTACCACCACCTATCCATGAAGAGGTTCGAGTTGCTATCCAACGACTCAAAAACAACAAAGCAACGGGTGCTGTCGGCCTGACAGCTGAATTGTTTAAAACCGGCGGCGATGAATTGATAAGGCGCATGCATCAGCTCATCAGCAAAATATGGCTAGCAGAAAGCATGCCCGACGATTGGAACCTCAGCGTACTGTGCCCTATACTTAAGAAAGGAAACCCAACAATCTGCGCAAGTTATAGAGGTATCAGCCTTATTTCCATCGCATATAAGGTTCTCTCAAGCGTACTGTGTGAAAGATTAAAGCCGATTACAAAAACACTGATTGGACCTTATCAGTGTGGCTTTCGACCTGGTAAGTCCACCATAGACCAGATTTTCACGTTACGACAAATCCTGGAAAAAACCCACGAAAATCAAATTGACACACACTATCTCTTTGTCGATTTTAAAGCTGCGTTCGATAGCCCGAGAAGGGATTGCCTATACGCAACAATGTCTGAGTTCGGTATACCTGCAAAGTTGATTAAACTTTGCAGAATGACGTTGAGCAACACACGCAGCTCCGTCAAGGTAGGAAATGACCTCTCCGAAACCTTCAATACCGAAAGAGGTTTCAGGCAAGGCGATCCACTGTCTTGCGATCTCTTTAACATCATCATGGAGGGGATCGTACGAAAGGCCGGTGTGCATCGTAATGGCACCATTTTCTACAAAGGCGTCCAGCTCCTTGCGTACGCTGATGATATTGATATTGTCGGCAGAACCAAGAGAGATGTTACCGCTGCTTTCGCCACTATCGAAAAGGAATCAGCCAAAGTGGGTTTGACGATAAATGAGGGCAAAACAAAATATATACTGTCTACAAACAAGGGAGCTCGGCGTTTAGACTCCCACTTTTCATCCGGTAGCTATAACTTTGAAGTAGTCAAGGAGTTCGTTTACCTTGGCACCGTCATTAATACCAAAAACGAAATCAGCCTGGAGATAAAGCGAAGAACAATAATTGCTAATAGGTGCTACTACGGGCTCAGTAAGCAACTAAGTTCCAGAGCCCTCTCTCGATCGACAAAACTAACACTCTACAAGACGCTCGTTCTACCTGTGCTGCTTTATGGCGCTGAGGCATGGGTAGTTTCGCAAACTGACGCAGCCGCTCTGGGGGTGTTCGAGAGAAAAGTTCTTCGCAAAATCTTCGGTCCTGTTCGAGTCGGCGATGACTATAGCATCCGAATGAACCACGAGCTGTATGAGCTCTACGATGACATTGACGTAGTTCGGCGTATAACTGTGCAGCGACTACGCTGGCTGGGTCATGTCCATCGTATGAACGACGAAGCTCCAGCGAAAAAGGTGCTCGAGGCGAGGGTCGCTGGTCAACGACGACGAGGGAGACCATGCCTCCGATGGATGGACCAGGCTGAGGAAGCCCTAACCGCACTTGGTGTATCCGATTGGAGAAGGCGCGCGCAAAGCAGAGGCGCCTGGCGAGAGCTGATGAGGTCGGTTGAAACCCGGACACGGGTTGTTACGACCACCTAAGTAAGTAAGTTATTATTATTATTATTGTTTTTTATTATTATTATTATTATTATTATTATTATTATTATTATTATTATTATTATTATTATTATTATTATTATTATTATTATTATTATTATTATTATTATTATTATTATTATTATTATTATTATTATTATTATTATTATTATTATTATTATTATTATTATTATTATTATTATTATTATTATTATTATTATTATTATTATTATTATTATTATTATTATTATTATTATTATTATTATTATTATTATTATTATTATTATTATTATTATTATTATTATTATTATTATTATTATTATTATTATTATTATTATTATTATTATTATTATTATTATTATTATTATTATTATTATTATTATTATTATTATTATTATTATTATTATTATTATTATTATTATTATTATTATTATTATTATTATTATTGTTATTATTATTATTATTATTATTATTATTATTATTATTATTTTAATCCTTATTCTCAATAACTGCATAAATGTAAATTAAAATAAAAAAGGGGAAATGTAGGAAAATTATAATGAACTTAGTGCAATTATTTTAGTCTACTGTATATGCAACATATTTCCTCTCTGATTATATAAATCTAAAATATCTCTTATATCTAACATTACACATAATGTATTGAACCGTTAATGGAACATACGATTATCATGTTACTACTTTAAAAGACACTTCTGTTTCAACCTTAGACAATAAAAGTTAAGCAAAAACGAGCAGTGTTGGTTTTCTTATTTAGTAAGTTGTGTAAGATATAATAAAATTGACTTATACTTATTTTTTATGAGTATACTCTGAGTGCTAAAAAAGCGATTCACTGCTGTTCTCTGGTGCTTATCATGGTGAACATCAAAACATAAAGCGACAATACAGCGAAGTAACAGTAAATGATAGCAAGCATAGCGACTGCTTGCTTCAGTATCGATCAGAAATCTTATGCATTCCTTCTCATGCGCTCTAGTTGCAAGTTGAAATAAATATTTTTGAGGAAATAATGGATGTTCTAAATGTAAGTCAAAATTGTAAACTTTTGTCTATTTGTAATAATTTAGTTTATGTTAACATTTCTTATGACTTTTTTGATACAAATCCATGAATGAATCAGTTGCAACCGATGCAAACGAAATAAAAACGAAACGCAAATAATAGCGTTTTTTGTTTTTGTTTTGTACGTAATCTGCGCTGCAATGAATTTCGGTTGTTCATGTTAAGGTGAATGCAGGTTTAAAAGGTTTTTGATTTATACAGGGTGTCCCGCAACTGAGTGCAACTATTTACGGAGGTGAAAAGTTATGTCGAGCTGAGCAAAAAATCGTATGGAATTGACATGTATAAAACTTGTAAATTAATAAAAAACAGGGACCTTTTATGGGGCCCTAGTGAAAAAAGTTTTTTTTATTGCTGACGTCATATACAGGGTTGTCAATATTTGAAGCGCCCATCTGGCAATACTGTAACTTTCCGCAGTGATGCCAAATCGACTAATGACATACCGCGTTTGAAGCGTCATTCCAAGCAAATGTTTACAATGGAACAGTACACGCCACGCGAACGCTCTAAAATTGTTGAAATTTACATTCAACAAAACAAGTCAATAGTGAAAACTCAACGTGCTTTCAAAAAAATAAATAAAGTGAAAAGTGCGCCTTCAAAGAAATATTTATCGTTTGTATGAAACTGAAAATCCACAAGAGATTCAAGAGGTACCTCTTCACGATGCAAAAGTCACTGTTTGGTGCGGCGTTTGTGCTAAAATGCTCATTGGGCCGTTCTTTTTCGAAGATGATAATGGCCACAGAGTTACTGTCAATCAGGAGCGTTATCGCGATATGATAAACAATTTTTTAATGCCAATCGTTCGTCGAAAGCGTATCAGGCACTACTGGTTTCAACAAGACGGCGCGAAACCACACACAAGCCGCACTACAATCGATTTTTGCCAGATGGGCGCTTCGAATATGGACAACCCTGTATTAAGTCAGCGACTCCCTTATACTACCAACACATGAATAAAACTTGTAAATTAACAAAAACCAATTTTATGGGACCACCCTAGTGAAAAAATATTTTTTTATTGCTGACATAAGATATTATGTCAGTGACTCCTTCAGACTACGAGCACATGTATAAAACTTGTAAATTAACAAAAAAAGTTTTATGGGACCACCCTAGTGTAAAAAATTATTTTTCAATGCTGACATCAGATATTATGTCAGTGACTCCCTCATACTACGAGCACATGAACAAAACTTGTAAATTAACAAAAAACAGTTTTATGGGATCACCCTAGTGAAAAAAATACTTTTCAATGCTAACATCAGATACTAAGTCAGCGACTCCATTGTACTACCAGCACATGTAAAAAACTTGTAAATTATCAAAAAACAGTTTTATAGGACCACCCTCGTGAACAAATATTTTTTCATTGCTGACATCTGATATTATGTCAGTGACTCCCTCATACTACCAGCACATGAATAAAACTTGCAAATTTTGATTTTCTAACGCCTATACCCTTAAAAATTTTCCACCGCAACTAACAGTTTTTAGTCACCGAAACGAGCCACCGAAACAGTGCACCGGCAAGCACACAAGCTGCTCTGTGCTGTGCACCGTTGCTGCGCTCCGACTTCAGCTCCGGCTCCGAGCTCGTTCGCGATAAAATTGTGCCGGGGCAAAATTTATTTCACACTGCACATGTGAACGTGCTATTTTGTTTGCCCCCAGCTCAGAATAAAGTGTGCGGGTGCTATTGAAAAAGCACCGGCACCGCAGTGCGGGCAACCAATTTTTGCTCAGCACTGTTGTTGGTGCTGTGCTGGGTGCAACTCATCAGTACACTGGTTGGTGCAAGTGCTAAAATGTACGCACATGTGTGCTCCCAGTGCGGGCTTTCTTAACTCTGATAAATACATAACATTTGTATTTCTGACATGTGTACATTTCAATTTGAAGTTTTGGGTATATCTCACGTAGGCAGCGACAATCATATAATAAAAAAGATCAAAAATAAAGTAATAAAACAGAAAAAAACAAGCGATTTTAAGCATGCGTTTTTAAACATTTATAAGACTATTCCAGAAGTTTGTTTCTAAAGGTGTTTGAAGTGCATGAAAAACTGTCAAAAAATACCTTTTAAAGAACGAGGATGATATTTTAGGTATAATAATTTGTGTATTTTAGTTTTACGACTAAACTTCAATTTCTGAGATAACTTTATTGATACTGTATGATCCGTAGATTAGTAATCTAACTACGAGAAGAAAAAAGAACGATGTTGATTGCTTCGTTTCTAAGTACGACTGAGTACAATTTATTTCAAGTTCTGAGTAACGTTATATCATTAAAAAAGGGTTAACAGTTTTAGTATTGGCTGTGTTCTAAATGCTAAGTACAATAACGACGGTTGCATACTATGTGGTGAATTAACACAAATTTAGTAGTTCTACTACCATTTATGATGTTTTAATAGATTAAGTAAGAATAACAGAATAAGCAATGAATACAAAAATTACCCAAATGATATAGTATACGTATAAGTATAGTAAATGATCAAGTAAATAACGTGATTGAATATGTAATAAATTTGTATCATATAACCAAAGTAATAGTTTTAAGTAACTAGTACAAGATCCAACATTCTGGGGGCGTTGAAAGCACCAGCTTTCAAGAATCAAGTATGAGTGCTAACTTTCGTATTGGACGGCGGAAAATTCCATTTGTTGTCTTCACATCTGCAACACGTACCTTTCCATCACTACCTGAAAAGGTTGCAACAATTCGTCCCGTCGCCCATTTTTGTGGTTGCACGTTGTCTTCGTAAATTAAAACTAACGCGCCTGGTTGAATATTTGGTTCAGTTTTAGTTCAACGATGACGTTATAGCATTTTATTTATGTACTCTGATGACCATGATTTCCAAAAAATGCTGCTTGATTGCAGTAATTCTTTTCCACCTCTGAAGACAAGTTATATCATGACAGTCAAAAGTTGCTTCAGGTATTTAGTTTAATGGACTTCCAATCAGAAAATGTCCCGGCGTCAACGCTTCAAAATCATTAGGGTTGGTGGACAACGATGACATCAGACGGGAATTCATTACAGACTCGATCTCAATCAGCGCTGTTGTTAACTCTTCTAAGGTCAATCTAGCGTTTGGCAAGGAGCGATGTAGTTCCCCCAAAAGTGCGGTGCCCAGGGTGGAATAAAATTAAAATTAATAAATTTGGTTGAACAAAAATCTACTATATTGTAAGTCTTGTCGAGAAATGCGTTTTTTAGTTGTTTAAGTTGAGCATTCACCCCTACAAAGTTGCATTCGCCCCTACAAGTGGCATTGTCACAAAAAATGTCTGTTGGAACTCCTCGACGCCCTATAAGTCTATAACGCGGCAATAAATGCATCAGAAGACAAATCGGTGACTGGTTCAATATGGACAGGCTTACTAGCAAAATAAATAAAGATAGCCACATAGAATTTGTAGGGTTGTTTTCCACAAATTTTAAGATACGTATTAAAAGGTCCACAGAAATCTACTCCGCATCTTTGAAAAGGTCTAGCAGGAATAACGCGTTCCAATGGCAAATCTCCCATAACCTGTAGAAGAAGCTTGGGCTTATAGCGAATGCAGCTTACACAGGATCGTACGATTTTTCTGGATATTAATCTTGCACCAATTACCCAAAAAAGTTAGTCGTATAAAAGCCAATAAAGCCTTTGGACTTTCGTGGTAATATGATATGTGCATGTGCCTTATCAAAATATTGACAAAGTTACAGTCCTTTGGCAAAAGAAGAGGATGTAGTTGATCATAAGAAATTTCAGCATGCTTTAACCGACCTCCAACACGAATAAGTGGAAAACTGTTAACGTCTTGTATGAACAATCCAAGATATTTTAATGAATTCTTTATATCAGTCCCATTATTGATACACTGAATTTCAGTTGTGAAATATTTTGCTGAATGTTCCAAATCACACAGCATAAGGAGTGTTTGAGATCGTTAGGTGATAATAAATAGGTATCTGGACTAGATTTTACCTTTGCGTGACGAATAAACCGAAAAAGGAAACTGACAACCCTCAGAAGTCTTGTATAAGAGCTCATATTATCAACTAGGTCGAGTATGCGATTTTCCTCAAATTGGCATTGAAAAACTTTTTCGAATTGCCGATTCTACTTGTTCCTCATTAAAGTTTAATTCTGATTTTTGAGGCCAATCCTACCCATATCGAGTTTTTTACTAAGTCCTTGACTGTGCACTCTTTTGATATTATGTCTGCAGGATTCTCTTTAGTAGAGACGTGTCTCCAGTTGCAGCCGGCTGTTTCTTAATGTCTGAGATTCAGTTTCCAACAAAAGTTGTAAATGTTGACGAATGCAATTGCAATCATCGCAATACCACAGTGGAATCAGCCCCTAAATATACCTTATGACGTGAGTCAGAAAAAAGAGGTAGTAGTTTTCTAATGGTTTTTGACAGAAGATGCGCACCGCAAAGTTCTATTTGCGGAAATGTTATTTTTTTTTGTCGGAGCTACTCGGCTCTTAGCTGCGATTAGATTGGTGAAAATTTTATTTTGATAGTTACCTCGAACGTATATGCAGCAACCATATGCTCTAATTGTTGCGTCACTAAATCCATGAAGTAGGATGCTGATTGGAGCTTTATGCAGTATGTAACGCGGTATTTCAACTAAATGTAAATTCCCCAAATTTTGAATAAAATTTTCGAAAGATTGTCTTGTGTTCTGAGGTCCAGTGGAATCCCAATTAATTTTACTAATCCACAAATCTTGTAATAAGACTCTTGGTCGAATTATAATGGGGCTAACTAATCCAATTGAATCAAAAATAGATGACAAAAGTGATAAAATTGACCGCTTTGTAATCATCGTGTACTGTTTTTTAGGTTGAAATGAGAACAAAAATAGATCAAGTTATGGATCTCATGTGATCCCAAGTGTGCTTGTTATTGCTGGTTCATTGATTTTCACCACGTTGCACGATATATTTTTGGATGCGTACATCGGATGATTTGACATGATTTTTGCTAATTTAAATCCTCCTTGACTCAACAAAGCTATTAGGTCTGTTTCCGTACTCACTTTAAGTAAACTTCGAGTAAAGTTCGAGTAATAGAGAGTAATTTGATTATCTGTTAAAATGAGAAAATTTGTCAAAAAGTACGGAAACGATTTCAAGTAAGTTCCAAGCACAACAGCTGATATTTGAAAGTATATAAAAATTTAATTGGCTGGTTGGCATATTTAAAAAATGCGAAATTCAAATACTTTCAGCATACTTTCATGAGCTGGAAGCATCTGGTAGCAGTATATTTAAGAAATCAACACTCAAAACAAAAAATTTTATTAATTTGCTAACCAATTGCATTCATTTTTTGCACAACACAGCACAACAATTAATTTTTGTTACGTGTTTTTTTTTGTTTTTTTGTGTTTTGTTACTTTAACAATCAGCTGTTTGAAGCTCGAGATTCGTGCTAAAAGAAATTTTTCAAGTAAAGTTCGAGCAATAGAGAGTGACATTTTGCTTGTTCTTCTTCTCTCTCGTACTAGAAAAATGTGTAATGAAACACGTTCGAGTAACTTTAAGTTACTTAAAGTGAGTACGGAAACAGACCTATTGTTTCTTGCTGGATACGATGCAATTTGGTTTTTAACGTTTCTGCTCCGACTTCGTAAATGTCTTTAAATTTGTCAGCTAGATACTGAAGACTACGAATTGTCAAGAATGGCGATGAGGTCATGTCATATGTAATTGTTTTTAACTCAAACGTCCGAATCGGTTGATCTTCGTTTTCCCTCCAAAATATAAGTTGAAACCGTCTTTGAGATGAGTGCATCAACACCATCCTATACATCTTTACGATGTCTCCAGTAAGCGCGTATCGCTTGAGTCGAAACCGAAGAATGAGCATAAATAATTCTTCCTGAATCGTAGGACCAACGAGTAAAATGTCATTTAATAATTTATCTGACGTTGTACTAGCTGATGCATTGAAAACCACTCGTAACTTTGAGCTTGTACTTTTTAGTTTTAAATTGAATATATTGTGCCTTTAAGGCGGAGTCTCGAGCTAAACGTTTCTCAAGAGACAAATCTTTTCATAGCTAAATCCTGAGAACAACCAAGCAATGAGGGCTCATTTTTAAAAGGCAACATAACCATAATGCGTCCATCAGGTTCTATAGACACATTTGAAATGAACAAGGATTCACATTTCTTTTCTTATACTAAAACATTCCTTTATTTTAACTTTTTCTAGAGACCACAAACGCCCTAATTGTATATTTAAGTTATCATCAATATCCAAAGTTGTGGATAAGGAACATTGTGACAATTGAGATTTATGAACAATTTTGTAACGCCCTGATACTACCCATGCAAATGATGTTTTCTGAAGTGTAGGTAACTCTGAACCGATTCTTATTTGTCCTGCTCGTAAAATTTCGTAGAAACTTTCTGCTCCAAAAAAAATATCGATTGGCTGTGATTCGAAGAAAAATTCGTCAGCCAATGCAAAATTCGGTGGTAGTGACCATGTGCTAATGTCTAATTTGGACTCGGGCAGATAACTAGATAACCGATTTATTATGAATAGAGAAGTGTCTAATTGTAATTCATTGTTACGTGATCGAATTTGTGTTTTAGTTATCAACTTTATTTTTGAAGAAGATTCTCCTACACCGACAATGTTAACAGATGTGTTTGTTCTGTTTAGATTAAGGACGTTAGCAAAGCTTTCTGTGATCAAGTTTACTTGGGAACAAGAATCTAATAATGCACGTCCCAATTTAAATTCGCCAAAGCCATCACGAATTAAAATGACTGCAGTGGCCAATATGAGTCGATCTGACGAGGGCTGAATGTGAGCATGTACATGAGCTGATTGATCGTGAAGTGGTTTATTTGATATACCTTGAGAAGTTGATGCTAAATGATCAGTAGTATCTCCCACGGGTGGCAAACGGTGTAACAGACTATGATGAGATTTCTTACATGATTTACACCTATATTTTGAAATACATTTAGCTACACCATGACCTTCACCAAGACAGTTTAAACAAACTCCTAGTTTTCGTACAGTGTTGTATCGTTCGTCTACGTCCATCGATTTGAATTGAATGCAATTACTGAGTGAATGTTCAGTACGTTTGCAGAGAGAACATGATTTTTGATGAGTGTGAAATGAGGATTTGATATTGCTTTGGCGATGAGAAGTCGTCGTTTTCCTTCAGGCAAGGGCGTGGTTGTTGATAAAGGTTGACTTTCTGTAGATTCTAAAAATTGACATCTTTTTTCCAAGTATGTGCAAAATAAATTTCAAGAAGGTAAACTTTCAAAATCTAATTTCTCTTTAGCAAGTAAGTGAATCAGCAGCGCATGACTTATTTCTTTATCCTTTCCTAAAGATTTTAAAGAACTAAAAGTGGCTGTAGCACTATCCACTAATTTGCGCAACTGCCTAGCTGATGGTTTTTGAACTTCTGGTAAATCATATAAATTAGATACATGTTCCAAGAATATAAAAGTTCTCTTATCGTAACGTTGTTCTAATCGACTAAGTGCCTTTGCGTAGTTATCATTAGTAACTTGAAAGGGCTCTTGATACAATCAAGAGCTTGTCCAGAAACGCAATGCACTAAATGATTAAATTTTTCACTGTTTGAAAGTGACGAACCATTGTCAACAAGCTGCTTGAATGATGCCATAAAGTTCCTATACTCGCAGTATTTTCCATCAAATTTCGGGAGTTCTAAGTTTGGCAGCTTTTCAACAGGGAAAACATATAATGCTTCAGAATTAGCTTGCTTATGTTTTGATACAAAGGTCTTCTAACTCGGCTCTAGCGATATCTTTGGAATTAAGAATTTCTATTTCTGTTTGAAGCGTCAAAATTTGTTTGAAGTATGCTTCAACTAGACCTAGTCTGCACTCAAGTTCTGCTGTTGACATTGTAGCAGAAATCAAGTTTTTAATGCGAGTGACATTTGACTTTGCAGTCTGTCGTTGTTTTTGTAAAGCCTCCAACTCTGCCATTATAGAAATTTTCTCGAAGACTATAGAGTAGTGAACAATGTTAAACAGCAACTACCAGAAACAAATAACTACTTAGAGTAGGCAGAATCCAACAGCAACTATTAGAGCAACACGAACAATGCAGTCTGTATAAAATGATTTAAGCAGCAACACCCAAATTGAAGAACCATATTGAAGAAGTTTGCCAATTTAGACTTTCAAAATTATAGCAAATTGAGCTTCGGCAATGAGAGCTGATCAGTATGTAATCGAACCTAGGCATAATCCAACAACAACTATTACAGCAATAACAACAATACAAGTATGTACAAAATGATCAAAGCATCTGCAAAATGAGATCTGATCAGCATATAATCTAAGTATATAAATAGGTTGAGAGAGTGATAAAATTTCACGAAGCTGAAACGTGGTTTATAGACTCATGTAACTAACGTGACACGAACTAATAGCTTTGCTTTTGCTCACGGGTTTTTTTTTACTCGTTACGCTTTACTTATTTTGGTCTAATTTATATTATTAATTCGTTTAATACTGATAGGGCTCAATAATTCCAAATTGAATATGATAATATATCAAAAACAATATTATAGAAAGGTATATCTTTCACCAATGAAATACGAAAATACCTGCTTACAGCGTCATTTATATTACTTTCCGAGTGCCTTTGTAATTTTGTTGCTCCAAAGATGATTCTGCAGAGTGGCATAGTACGATGCTAATGACAGTGATGTGTCCCCTATAGTTAATGCGTAGTCATACTTTTACCCAAATCAAGTCCACGCTTATGCTTGTTAAGATCCAAATCCATGTATAGTTCCTTTGATGTACTGATTCTTATGCTTTACGATGCTGAACTCTCCGTTGGCGATTTTTATATCAAGCTTAAAATAGTTTTATTTCAACGTTCGAAAATTCTAGTTGTTAAATATATGATCGTGCCCCACGTTGGGCGCCAAAAAATGTATGATCTGTAGATTAGTAATCTAACTACGAGAAGAAAAAAGAACGATGTTGATCGCTTCGTTTCTAAGTACGACTGAGTACAATTTATTTCAAGTTCTGAGTAACGTTATATCATTAAAAAAGGGTTAACAGTTTTAGTATTGGCTGTTTTCTAAATGCTAAGTACAATAACAATGGGTGCATACTATGTGGTCAACTACCATTTATGATGTTTTAATAGATTAAGTAAGAATAACAGAATAAGCAATGAATACAAAAATTACCCAAATGATATAATATAAGTTTAGTAAATGATCAAGTAAATAACGTGATTGAATATGTAATAAATTTGTATCAGATAACCAAAGTAATAGTTTTAAGTAACTAGTACAAGATCCAACAGATACTAATACAAACAATTTTACAATACATTGTTTGGTAAACAGTTTCTGCAAAAGAATGACCAGTATAAACAGTTATTTATCAAGTCAATTGATATTAAAGGGCTGCACAAATGCATTTGGTTCTTTGACTACATCAAGTACTTTAAGTTAAGCACATCACTTGTAGTAGAATTCAGCAAAGAGCTATGTTGTGCTGGCTGTCAAGGGCACGCATTGTTGTTTCAATGTAAATTGAAAAATTGAGGGCAAGAGAGAATAGATTTTGCCCACCACGGTCACCAAATGATTCGATAAAAATATGAAATCACGGGATCAAAACAGTGTTGCGTTGTGGATTTATCACAACATTTGTGTTTTCGCATTAAAATAGTACAATTTCAGTGCGAAATGTATGAAAGCAGTAATGAATCCTGCTTAACACTCAAAGTAGCAAAAAGTATACTAATGTTTGGGGATCATATGACCGTCAGCATAACAAACTTTGGGCACAGAGCTCATAAAACGAAAAAAGAGCGCAAAAGTGACGTGACCATGCATCATTTGACCGCCAGCATAACATCCCCCAAAGAGATTGCATAAGACTGTTACTTATTGCTCAGAGCACAAGTAATATTTTAACTCTCTTAGATCAAATGACATACGCAACTTGCTCTCATCGATTATTGTAGTTTACGGCCGCTAACACGGCAAATCTATATCTATATATGACGAGCACAAACTAAAAACAGTGTGTAATATTTCACAGAATTAAAATACTAACGAAATTTTACCAGCGTAAAAAGAAGTTATCTCTGCAGCGTGCGTGTAAATTTTATAAGTATGTGTGCTTGCTTGTACTCGTCGTTTATAATCGGTTTTATTTTATTATTTTTTGCTTTGGTCGACAAGCAACGCTTGATTGTTATTTCGCTGTAATATTTTCATAAATGCAATTTTGCATTCAGTTCTTTAAATACATTCAATTTTTGATGTTTATATAATAAAATTAAGTTTATGTTGGCTATTTCTTAGTTAATTTTATTAATTTTTTTATTGATAAGTCATGTAAGAAGGAGAAAAAAAATTTTATAAATTGTAATCAATAATCTATCTATCTATCTATATTAATAAAAATCATTTTCTGTTTGTTTATTTGTTTGTCCTAGATTAGGTTATTGCATACTTAGTTTTAACCAAGCCCTCTTTTATCACCCACAAATCAATAAAAATTTGGTAATTAAGTTCGTATGGCTACTTCCGGCAATTGTACCAAAAATGGGTTTCACGCCCTCTTACCGCCCACAAATCAATGAAAATGTTACATTTCAGACGGTTTTGGTCGTATAAGACTGAAATTTGGTAATTAAGTTTGTATGCTTACCGTCTGCAACTGTACTTAAAATGGGAGTGGTGGCACTATAATTACGCCCACTTTTAAGAAACCTCTGAGCCAATTGCGCTCAAATTTTGGCAGTAGATTGTTTTCGAGCATGATGGTTGTGTTGTTTATTTGCTTTGGTGGTCAAGCAATAATGATTATTTTACTAGTGTCAACAGAGAAACGTTGTGAGTGAGTATTGATTTGAGTTTCAGTTGCAAATAGTTTTGCATGTGTTCTTTTGTTTTTGGCCATTGATTAAAGCAAGAAGAAAGTGCTGGTAAGTTGTAATGTTTATGGGGTAAGTAAAACATAAAGCGATTGAAAATATCGCAAATGAAGATGTTGAGCGCGGTAGAGAGCATCCAACAGCCAGTGGTAAAATTAGTGTAAAAAAATTTCAAGGGCAAATTATTTGCAAATGCAATAATCTTTTGCAAAAAAATTAATATTGTTCGTCAGAAAGAAGTTTTTGATAATTTTTACCTTACATCTAATTGGACACAAAAAACTTTATTAATTTGATTAACAGTCAAGAAGATTACGCTCTCTTCTAATCTAAGACAAATTATTCTATTAAGGTTAGGTTCTCATGAAACTCGACCACGAAACTCAACGGTTTATTTCCATTTCTCTATAGTTTATGATATGTAGCATATGTTTCCAAATTGGTTTGGCCGATAACGATTACATAAAAAAGTTATCGCTTAAGAAAGGAACCCATCTTTTTCACAAAAAATATGAGTATCTCACCAAAAGTACCTCACAAAAAATGAGTATATCACATCAATCTTTTTGAAATGCACGCCTGTATTCCCTACCATATATACAATATATACAATAGTTACCTCAGTCACCAACAGATGTCGCTAAATACGCTGCGGCGTTGAAATAATGTAAAGCGAATAAATCGAAAAAATCGTTAACCAAAACTTAAAACGCGTATTCTAAAAAACTATGTTTTCTAAACTGGTCTCCACGATATCTCAAGAACTACTTTATCGATTGACAAAGGCTTGTTTTTTTTTTTAAATTAGATAAAATTTATTGGATTCTATATCTCTAAATTCAAATAATATTGGCCGGCCTTCTTTATTTTTTTGAGCATTTCAAGATCAAAAAATGTACAAAAAATCGGTACTTAAAATTGAGATGTCCGCAATATTTGTAATTTTCAACTATTTGTGTATATTATAGGTATAAGCTCCAGTAACTAATATAATTTATAAAATATTTTTGGTTTTTTTATTTTTCCTAACATGCTCGTGCTGTGCGATGTAGACCGTTTGGCTGCCTTTTTTCTTCAACTGATGTTTGACGGCTTATTGACACTTCGCATTACACTTTGATTCACCAAAACAAATATTTTTCTACAGTTTTTGAATCAGTAAATAACTGCCAAAAAACTCTGTCTTTAGAAAACGGTTAACAAATTGAGTTCGCAATTAGCTTTTCAATCATTTGTGACCAATATTCTGCCAATATCGTTTTTAATATAAATCAATTGATTAAATCCATGAGACAAGAAAAATCTGATCAATAGAATTACATATGCCTTAAACCTTAAACAATACCTTAAACAAACATATTCAGATTATCCTGTAATATATCAAAAATATAGTTAATATTATCTAAATGACTTATACAACTCATAAGAGCTGTTTTGTGGTATACAAGAATTTATAAAGAAAATTGAATTGTTATTGAGGTAATCTGCTCGCACACAGATTTATTCAATGAGTATATTTGTATCATAAAGTGTTATGTTATGGTAAGAAAATACAGTTCTTACAGCTAGTAGAACGCCCCGCCATAGGTGTAGCCAGGATTTTGTTCAGGGGAGAAAAACATTATTTTTTTCATGTGATTGATAAATAAATAAAAAATGTGTCAGCTGTGGAAGTTTGTAAAAAAAACATAAATTAAGCCTAAAAAATGTTAATAAATTCTTTGCTTTTAATTATAAGAAGAAATGTTTTGAATTTCTTAATTTAATGCTAAAATTTTTATTTTTCTACTGTTCAGGGGGGCAACTGCCACCCCTGTCCTACCCTCGCTACGCCCATGCCCCATCTCTATCTCGGCCTGATGAAACAGAGCAGCAATCCAAGCGAAATACATTGAAAAAAATTGCCAATGAATTCAGAATTGTGTGTGTTCATGAAGCCACGTCTCAGTAATTACCACGATGTCATAATCCAGATTAGACAAAGCCAGTAGGAATTCGGAAGATTTTGATCGAATGACGCTTGCATTTTGAGAATATTTTGTGTACTTATATTGGTGACTATTTTGTGTGCTTGATTAGCTGAAAATTGCTGCTTATTTATTGATAATAAGTTCATGACGAAGCCGCGGTGCACAGTGGCCTGCTAGTACGAGGGTGGTTCCAAAAGTACCCCACCTAACAAAGAAAACACAATAAATTTGGGATCAAATATTTTTATTTTTCAACATAGTCTCCTTTCATCACGACACACTTTTCCCAACGCTGGTCAATAGCTTCGATACCCGGTTTAAAGTGACAACCGTCGAGCGCCTCAAAATAGCCATCAACCGCAGATTCCACCACTTCATTGTTGGCAAATCTTTTACCACCGACCCTTTTTTCAAGTTTAGTGGCAAATAGGATGCGTGAGGAAGCAATTCGAACTTCATTTAATTCATTGACTTTGGCCACCGCTATTGTGGCCATTTTAATACAATAACCTAGACATGAATCAAGTAAGCAGCATCATTTTGCTGGCAACAACACAAACCTGAATATTTACAAGTTCGTACAACACTTTTTTTCGCCAAATGCGGTATTTTTTTTCGTTGATTTTATCACTCACACGCTGCAATAGTTCGCATAATAGTCGCCGTTAATTGTTTTTCTTTTTTGAAGATAATCAATGAAAATTATCCCTCGGGCCTCCCAAAGAACTGACGCCATGACCTTGCCAGCAGATGGAACTGTCTTCGCCTTTTTTTTAGCCGATTCTCTTCTTTCAGTCCATTGCTTTGAGTGTTCCTCCATCTTAGGTGTGAAGTGCTGGACCCATGTTTCATCCATGGCTATGAGTCGACGCAAAAACTCTGCTTAATTGCTGCGGAACATCACCAAACAATCGATTGAAAAAACATCCTCACGACGCTGTTTTTTCTATTGTGAGGAAATGAGGCACTCATCTTGCGCATAGCTTTATTATGTTAAAATTTTCAGTCAATATGCGATGAACAGCATTTTTTGAAAATGCCTGCTGTCCATGTCTGCTACCTCGCAAACTTTCAATCGACGGTCATCCAATACCATTTTGTGGACTTTCTTTAAAATTTCTGGCGTGATCACCACATTTGGTCGACCTCTGCGATGTACGGGTTGGCCGCTCGTACGGCCTCTTTTAAACTCTGACACCCAATATTTTACTGTTGTAAACGAAGGAGCAGACTCCCGCAGAGTTGAATCTATATGGTTGGCTTTGATATTGGTTGGACTTTGACCTTTCAAATGAAAGAATTGCATCACATAACGATGAGCAATTTTTTCCATGTTTACAAATTCACTGAGAGCGTTCACTTATGATGGCTGCCCAACAAATACTAAACAACGTAGCTTCTTAAAACTTGAAACTTAAGCTTTATAAGGATAGTTCTTTCTACCATAGCAATTTTTTAAAGCAACAACCGCTATCTATAAGTCAGGTTGGGTACTTTTGGGACCATCCCTCCTCGTAGTAATATAAGCATATAAAAGAGACTTCATTGAATTTGCACACTGGACCAAAGTATTTTTTTTAGGATAATCAGCCTTATTGTGAATAAAATTTCGCCCGGAATTAAAAAAGGGAATTTTCGTATTTTTAACAGTGTTAACGGAATTTTTTAAAAATGTTATCACAAATATTTGCGTTCGTCGTCAATTTTTAAGATCACAAGAAAAAAAATCTTTAAAAGCATTATCCCCTGTCTAAGAAATGAAAGCTCCATTTTTCAATTCCGGGGGAAATTTATTCATAATAGTTTTATTCATAATAGTTTCGCTGAAAAATTTTGCGAATTTTTAATTTCTCCGGTTTTCGAGTTATTGACGAAAATGTGGCAAATTTCGGAATTGCAGCCGCAATAAATATATTTTAATACTGGGAATAGAATTAAAAAAATTCTTTTATTTTTGTAATCGATAGTCGGTTCTTTTATAATAATTTTAATCCCAAATTGACCAGCAAAAGAAATATTTTTATAGGTTTTGTGAATGTACAATATTTGGATTTTAATACGATAACCTAGACATGAATCAAGTAAGCAGCATCATTTTGCTTACAACAACACAAACCTGAATATTTACAAGTTCGTACAAACAAGTAAAGTATTCATTAGAGATGAAACGGATATCTGGCAAATCGGATAGTTGCCCTCAATTTACTATTCGGCCGGATAATAAGTCAGTATCCGGCCGGCCGGATAGTTTCTTAAAACTATTTTATTTAATTAAATCTTTGTTAAGTAAATAACAATTAAGTAGGTACTAATTATGGCTTTTATTTAAAGGCAAAAAGTTACAACAAATTTACAAAGGTATCTTCCAAAAAACTAAGATTAACAGTACGTTCAAAAAGTCAATAAGATCACACATAGATGGCGTTACTAGATTTTTCCATATGATTTTTATTTAGTACCAACCTTCAAACGATACGTATAAAAATTTGACAACAGTCTGACAATTGATTCGTGAGTTATAGCATTTTATGTGAAACTATTGTTATTGAAAAAAAATGGGAAAAAGTGAATTTCGAGTTTTATTAAAGTCAGCTGAGTGGACAACAGTCGACGAACCGAATCCAAAGAGGCAAAGACCCAACAGTCGGCTTGTAAGGTGATGGCGTCAGTATTTTGGGGTGCGAAAGGAATAATATTTATCGACTATCTCCAAAAAGGAACCACCATCAACAGCGACTATTACTGTGCACTTTTGGATCGATTGAAGGCTGAAATCGCCAATAAACGGCAACATTTGCAAAAAAAAGTGTTGTTTCACCAAGACAATGCACCGCAATCGTTGAAAACGATGGCAAAATCGAATGAATTGGGCTTCGAATTGCTTACCCACCCACCGTATTCTCAGATTTAGCCCCAGCGTCTTTTTCCTGTTTTCAGATCTCAAGAGAATGCTTGCTGGAAAAAATTTAAGTCCAATGATGAAGTAATCGGTGAAACTGAGGCTTATTTTGACGAGAAAGAGAAATCGTAATATAACAGTGGTATCGAAAAGTTGAAAAATCGCTATACTTGTTGTATCGCTCTCGAAGGGAACTATGTTGAATAAAATAATCGAGTTATCATTTTTAAATTTTGTTTTTTTCTTACTTATCCTACGGACTTATTAAATGACCTGTTACATTTTTAGTATTCACTTTAATAATAAATTCATATATAAACTAAAAACTTAGAAAAACGTTCAATTAGTGAAATGGTTAAAATAAATAATAAAAATTATGAAGAGTTAGATTATGGTGAATAAAAACAAAATTTTCAGCGTTCGAAGACAATAGGCGATTTTTTTATTGACCTGACAAATATTCAAATTATCAAATAATATAATCAAAACAATTAGCTGAATTAATATGAATTTTTTCAGTATTGTCAGGTTGAAGTATTTAACTCTTTCAAAGTTTGGAACCATGACACAATCATAAGGTATGCTCAGTTTTGGAGAGAAACTAGAAAAAAGAGCTGTAAAAGCCTCACAGCTTTGTTTTTGGAAAACTTGTCTTTTGAGCAGCTATTTTTAAATGAGCCTACCTTATGATTGTGTCATGGTTTTAACAATTTTTGAGAAGAGAACTAACTCTGAACAAAAAAAAGTAAAAATTATTTAGATTTTAGGATATTTCCCGTCCTTTTTGAACTAAAAATGGCAAAACTATCGAAAGCATGAGTTTAAGAAAAAATCTCTCAAAAATATAGCAAAACACAAAAAACTGTCAAAGTCGTTTGTCAAAAACTGATTTGCTTGATTCACCTCCAGCGCAAGCTTGATGATTTCAGATTTTTAGCAATATTGAAATTAATTCTCAAATTAACATTTATTTTTTGCACAATTTCCCATGTTTTTAGTTTCTATTCCAAAAGCTTTATTTAATTTAAAGAGCTTTTGTTATTTTTTAATTTCTTTGCTAACTTGTAAACAGCTGATTTTAAGCAGTTTGACACTTTTACCATTTTTGCCAGAAGAAACTTCTCGGACTAAAACTTGTAACTTTTGACAGAGGGGAATTTTTTACTCGCTCGACTGCACACTATTTTACCATTTTTTCGAGTACGGGAACGCTTCTCAGTATAAAATCTGCAAAACCGGTAAATTGGACTAAAAATTTAGAGTACAGGAACAGACCTTTTATTATTTTAGCAATTATTTTTATTATGTACAAGGTGTTTTGAACTTTATTTGCCATAAACAAATGGCAGCACTCAATCCGTATATTGTAGCCTGTCGAACTAGAAATATATTTAATTTGGTGACAACGAGGCAATACTATCCGGTCGACTAAGCAAACAATTGCGGCAATTCTTATTAAAAAAAATAAGAGAACAAAACAAATCTTACCATTACACACAAGCAAACAAAACAAGTAATTGTAAGGCAAAATAATAAGTGTAGTGCAAGGAAAAGAGCTCTTGCTCTTAAAGCAAAAGCGCGATGAACGACCCACCCAGCATAAACAATAATCAATAAACAATAATTAACAATAATTAAAATGGGATATAACAATTAAATCAACTTTTGTCACCACCGGGCCCAAATACCTGGTGATGACCAGAACAAACAACGATAATGGCTTTACCAGAGTGTCCCATTTTCTTTTAAAAAAGCCCATCTTTAAAAAAAGGCCAAGTCGAAGAATGATAAAAAAAAAAAACAGAAACGGAACAATGCTCATAAAAACAAAAAACCACATACAAGCCAATAAACTGCTAACATTAAAAGCTCTTTCTAATGATATAACTTTAGAAATTAGTGAACACAACACTTTAAACCATTCGAAAAGCGTTATTTATTCCAACGACCTTTGCGACATACCTGAGAGTGAAATACTAGAAGAATTAAAAAACCAAAATGTTTGTCAAGTCTCTAAAATTAAAAAAAAAAAATTAGCAACCAGCAAATCGAGACTGGTTTAATGGTTCTTACTTTCGTATCCACCATATTACCGAACTTTATTAACATCGGTTACGAAAGAGTGTTTATTTGCCCTCATATACAGCGACTACTTAGGTGTCACAATTGGTTTTCATATGATCATGCCTCTAAATACTACAACAATGAAAAAAAATGTGCAATGTGGGCAAAAGATACGGTGAGATAAGGTGGTATACCTTAACCCAGATATGAAGGAACTGTGAAAACAAAAATTACGCCATACGATCACACAGCGTTTGACAAACAATGTCCAATCTTCATTAAACAGAAGGAGATACAAGCAATTAAAACAACACAAAAAGTTAACAATAAGGTTGCTCATGCAATCTACGCGGAGCACCATAAATACGGCCTTCCTACTTACGCCTATGTTACCACAACCCACACAACAACTTGCAACATTAACAAAATATCTCCTGTACTACATCATCAACCTACTGTTACTGCCATCGAAAATGCCACCACCAACGACCAAAACATTATACGCTATGATGGCATTTTATCCGACTCCGATCCTGATCTTAACACTCCTCTATCAAGTACTGAAATCGCAAGAAAAAAATTTCTAACACTAAGCTTAAGATTTTGCTAAAAAACACCCCGAAGCGACTTCTCCCCCAAATGAAGATAAATAAAACAACAAGATAAACAACAAAACAATAAATTAAGCAATAATAACTTAGATTAGGGGAAAAGGGGGCGAACCTTCACCTGGCAACGTGTCTGACCGCCTCAACCTGGCGAGGCCAGCATTATCCATGTCGATATCGTCTCATATCAACTCAAACCTCCACGTGGTGTTCCCTGGGCAACGGCAAACTGGCATCCGTCAGTTTGACGGCTAATTTGAGCGGCGTGTCGCTCCATAGACCTTAAACATGGAATGTGCGCAGGGTTTGGGTCCCGCCACATTACTACTGCCCAATGAAAACTAAACCAGCCTGGGATAAGAACCCCAATTACGTTGACGACCACCGCAAACGAAAAACGGACAATGATTTACGGATATGCACCTAGAATCCAACTGGCGGAAGCCCTCAAAACAATAAAAGCTGACATCACCGCCATCCAGGAAATGCGATGGAAAGGGCAAGGCTGCTCTAAACAAGCACACTGCGATATCTACTACAGCTGCCATGCGGAGAGACGCGAATTCGGATATGGATTCGTCGTTAGCCGGAAACTACGACATTTTGTTTCCCGGTTCACACCTGTGAACGAAAGATTGGCCACGATCCGCATCAAGGTAAAATTTTTCTTCATCAGCACGCCCCGACGGAGGAAAAGGACGAAGCCGTCAAGGACGCTTTCTACGCTAGTCTTGACGTATACGACCACCTTCCGGTCCATGACGTGAAAATAGTCCTCGGCGATTTTAATGCGAAAGTCGGAAGGGAAGGCACCACTGTTGGTCAGTTCAGTCTTCATGAGACCTCCACGAACAACGGTCTAAGACTGATCGACTTCACCGCGGCGCGAAACATGGTAGTTAGTAGCACCAGATTTAAGCACCTCGACATCCACAAGGCCACCTGGCTGTCCCCGGATCAAAAAACACGAAACCAAATTGATCATGTTGTAATCGACGGAAGGCATGCCTCTAGTGTTCTAGATGTGCGTACATTTCGGGGGGGTCAACATTGACTCCGACCATTATCTTGTTGCAGCCAAGATCCGCATGCGATTATGCAATGCGAAGAACATACGCACAGGAATGCAACGGAAGCTAGATGTCGCTAAGCTGCAATTACAACGGACTGCCGAAGCATACTCCGCTCAACTCTAGGTTAAGCTCAACCAACCAACTTCTGGACCTGACGACGCCGGCGGACTTTAGGCGCATATTTCCCAATCCATGCGCGCTGCCGCTGAATAAGTCATTGGTTTCCGGCGCCCGCAACCTCGGAACCAATAGTACGATCAGGAGTGTCGCATCGCGACAGCCGTAAAAAACGTCGCATATAGAAAAACGCTGCAGTCAGCTGCAACGCGAGCCGTGTGAGAAAACTACCGCGGAAAGAGGAAGGAAGAGACGTGCCTTTTCAGGCGCAAGGAAAGAGAGCAGAAAAAGCGTGAGCGTGAGGAACTAGAGGTATACCAGGGCAATAAGAATGCGCGAAAATTCTGTCAACAGGTTAAGCGTCTAACCCAAGGTTTCAAGCCCGAATCATCCACTTGTAGAGACGAAAATGGAGATCTGAATACGGATACACAGTGTGCGCTGAGATTGTGGAGACAGCACTTCTCCAATTTACTTACTGGCGACGATTCCATCAATGCCGCCCATGGAGAGCGCAGTACAGTGCCACCAATCAACGATGCCGGAGTGGAAGTATCACCACCTAGCCATGAAGAGGTTCGAGTTGCTATCCAACGACTCAAAAACAATAAAGCAGCGGGTGCTGACGGCTTGTCAGCTGAATTGTTTAAAACCGGCGTCGATGAATTGATAAGGCGCATGCATCAGCTCATCAGCAAAATATGGCTAGAAGAAAGCATGCCCGACGATTGAAACCTCAGCGTACTGTGCCCTATACTTAAGAAAGGAGACCCTACATTCTGCGACAGTTACAGAGGTATCAGTCTTATTTCCATCGCATATAAGGTTCTCTCAAGCATACTGTGTGAAAGAATAAAGCCGATTACAAAAACACTGATTGGACCTTATCAGTGTGGCTTCGACCTGGTAAGTCCACCATAGACCAGATTTTCACTCTACGACAAATCCTGGAGAAAACCCACGAAAATCAAATTGACACACACCATCTCTTTGTCGATTTTAAAGCTGCGTTCGATAGCCCGAGAAGGGATTGCCTATACGCAACAATGTCTGAGTTCGGTATACCTGCAAAGTTGATTAGACTTTGCAGAATGACGTTGAGCAACACACGCAGCTCCGTCAAGGTAGGAAATGACCTCTCCGAAACCTTCAATACCCAAAGGGGTTTTAGGCAAGGCGATTCACTGTCTTGCGATCTTTTCAACATCATCATGGAATTGATCGTACGAAAGGACGGTGTGCATCGTAATGGCACCATTTTCTATAAAGGTGTCCAGCTCCTTGCGTACGCTGATAATATTGATATTGTCGGCAGAACCAAAAAAGATGTTACCGCTGCTTCCGCCGCTTTCGAAAAGGAATCAGCCAAAGTGGGTTTGACGATAAATGAGGGCAAAACAAAGTATATGATGTCTACAAACAAGGGAGCGCGGCGTCTAGCCTCCCACGTTTCATTCGGCAGATATTTCTTTGAAGTAGTCTAGGAGTTTGTATACCTTGGCACCGCCATTAATACCAACAACGAAATCAGCCTGGAGATAAAGCGAAGAACAATAATTGCTAATAGGTGCTACTACGGGATCAGTAAGCAACTAAGCTCCAGAGCCCTCTCTCGATCGACAAAACTAACACTCTACAAGATGCTCGTTCTACCTGTGCTGCTTTATGGCGCTGAGGCATGGATAGTTTCGCAAACTGACGCAGCCGCTCTGGGGGTGTTCGAGAGAAAAGTTCTTCGCAAAATCTTCGGTCCTGTTCGAGTCGGCGATGACTATCGCATCCGAATGAACCACGAGCTGTATGAGTTCTACGAAGACATTGACGTAGTTCGGCGTATAACTGTGCAGCGACTACGCTGGCTGGGTCATGTCCATCGTATGGACGACGAAGCTCCAGCGAAAAAGGTGCTCGAGGCGAGGGTCGCTGGTCAACGACGACGAGGGAGACCATGCCTCCGATGGATGGACCAGGCTGAGGAAGCCCTAACCGCACATGGTGTATCCGATTGGAGAAGGCGCGCGCAAAGCAGAGGCGCCTGGCGTGAGCTGATGAAGTCGGTCGAAACCCGGACACGGGTTATTACGGCCACCTAAGTAAGTTGAAAAGTACAGTTTTGATAAAAATTTTTGTTTGTGCTTAAGACAATGGATAGAAAATGTAATAGAAATAAAAATAAAAGAAACACTAGTAGCAATCGAAATACTCGTCCATTGAAACGCCAGTTTCGTAGTAACCAACACGAAAGAGATGAGGACACCGAATTCACAAGTACATCGGCAAAAAAAATTTAAAAATAATGAAAACGAAGACATAAGGATTAACAACAAAACGGAGGATTGCATTTTATAGTTTTCTACAGTTTTCTCAAAGAACGTTTGAAAAGGTCCGAAGCCAGAGCTCTGGCCGCATCAAAAGAAGGTAGAACTGCCCGAAGAGCACAAAGAGCCGCTGAGTCCTCATTTTTTTAAGAAAAGGAAGCAGTTCTTTATGGGGCTGGCATTACCGATTAATATATGTAAGTATTTCACAAAAATAAAATGTTTTATTACCTAAAATTTTTTTTGAGTTTTTTTCAAAATCACGTTTTTGAACTTCGAAGTCACTTTCCTCCGGTTCTACTGAACCGATTTTGATAAAACTAAGTGCAATCGACGCTACTACACAATCAAGTGAATACCCACATGCGGAGATGTAGCCCTGTTAAAGCAACAGGGGCGACATCCCTGCATTTGAATATGGTAACTCTCACTTCTGACTGACCGCCAGAGGGCTACTTTTCATTCCTCACGGTTGCCAGCCTGATGTACCATTTTTGACAAATAGTTGATTATTTTTCACTTCCGGCATTCTGATTTGATGGTGCTCGCGATTAAGTCGTGTTCAATAAAACAAATCTTTAAAAATAAATAAAATCTTTTGGTCTTAAAAACTCAGATGTGGGGTAAAGGCCTCCACCCACATAAAAATAACGTAAAATAAAATTATTAAAACAAAAAATGGAGAAATAAATAAAACGGCTTGTTGCCGAAGTTATTGAGACGAATGCTTGTGTTTCCTCAGTGGAGGAAAACAATTTGCAAAGTACCGATGAAGAATCTGTGTTCACCGCTGGAAATTTTGGTCTTAACGCTGGTGCTCTACCCCAGGGCTCCATGTCTTCTGCACCAAGTGCTGCAGGTGCCGCTGACGCCAATACTGCTGCTGACGTCGAAGCTGACGCCAGTACTGCCTCCAACAATGACGTCAACTCCTCCGCCGGCGCTGCCGTCAACGCTAAGGCTGCCACCAACACTGCTGCCAATTTTTATGGTGGCACCACTTTTGACGCTGCCGCAAACACTGCCGCTTCCATCACCAGTGTGACTGATGCCGAACTTTATGCATTACAACGCCGTCTCGAAATTTTGAAGTAAGCAACAAATTCAAGAACTAGAGAGGACTGTTGTTGCCTGCACTAAGCGAAAGTTTTTCGATGTGGAACATGCCATCCCTAAATTTAGTGGCGATGATTTGGGACATGCTGTTCGAAGTTTCCTTTCCGATTTTGAGGAAATTATGCAATCAATAAGTGCAGATGAGCGCCTTTAATTGTTTAGCCTAAGACGCTCACTAGTTGGGACGGCATGGATTTTTCTCTCTACGACGAGTGCCTTAAATTATAGCGAGTTAAAAGCTGCCCTCATCAATGAGTTCGATGTTGCTGTCACACGCCAAAGTGTTTATCGTGTTCTAAGCAAAAGACAATGGAAAAAGAAAGACGAATCACACTACATTGTTATATACTGACTATGCAGTCATTAGCGAAGCGCTCAGATATCCATGAGACGGAAATAATTGACTTCATCATTGACGGGCTTGGTGACAGCGTGACTAATAAAAGTCTCTTAATGGGTGCACGAACTATTGATGAGTTGAAAAGTTAATCAATCGGTACCAAGGAAAATATTTGGATGTGGAAAATACTACACACGTTGGACGGAACACTTCTACTTCCGTTAAGGCAGCTATGGCGAAGCAAGGTGTTGATAGAAATGTTATCAAGTGCTATAATTGCTCCCAAAATGGGCACATGAAGCCTAATTGTCCATATCCACTACGACCAGTTGGTTCTTGCTTCCGATGCTGGCAGATGGGGCATGAGCACCGCTCCTGCACAAACCCAAAGAAGATAATAAAGCTGATTGCTGAGAGACATGTCGCTGCCGTTGACGAGTATTACGAGGAAAATTCCTTAGAAGCATATAATCAGTAAGTATTCGTTTTCAAATGAATTTGGGTGGAAATGCAAAAATTTAATAAATTCCTTTCTCTCTTTTATACTGGTAGCCCCAGTAGTTTTATAAAGGAATCCTTCGTTCCAAAATATTGTCTGATGAAAGAATATTGAAATTAAACATGAAACAGAGTGCCTTATTAAATTTAGATTTAAAACCAGAAGTATTCAACTTAAAACCATTCCTGATAATATGATGGCATTGCCGGTTATCTTAGGACGAGACTTTTTAAAAGTATTTAATGTGCATTTAACTGAAATTAAATTTAAGTACAAAATTGAAGATCTTTTACAATCAAACAAAAATATGAATTCTTGGATTTCCTTTCCAAATGATTTGTCTACGAATTTATTTTAAAAAGGTATTTTAAGAAATGAAGTTATGTTGAATATAGGGTTTGAAGATAAACTTAATGAAAATGTTCCGAATGCTGAGTCAGCTGTTAGTGTAAATGAGAGTGATTCTTTAGACGTTGCCGAATTGCCTTACATATTTAGTGTTGGTATCCAGCTGGCTGCAAAAGTCAACGTACGCAACAACAACAATACAAACAGTCAGTACCGTCTTAGTAGCCAGCCGGCTACCAAACTTATCAACATAAGTCATCGTTTTACGATAACAACAACAACGCAATCCAGCATATTGGCGAACGCTTGCTACAACAACGCAAGCGGTCATTACCTGGCCTTGCATAACAGCAAGGCAGGAAAATGACACCAGCGAACAACGACTTTGGACAACAACAGCTAAGCGGTCATTAGTCTAGCCTTGAAGAATTGCAAGGCAGGCAAAATGACCGATTCATTAATTTTTTGCTTATTTCTACAGTTTCATTATTTTGTACATTTTTTGCTTATTTCTATAGTTTTATTATTTTGTACATTTTTTGCTTATTTCTATAGTTTTAATATAATTTGTTTTAAGGAAAATGTATTATAAATAGATGGTAGAAAAATAAATTTAATCAGTTGTTCTTACAACCAGTGAAATTTGACTTGTGTGATCATTTGATATAGCGAACTTTTGGTGCAACACCTAAAGTTCAGAGTAAACATTTGGTTAACTAAATTTCGGTGCAACACCGAAAGTTAAGACCTAAACATTTTGGTGACCCCGACAATTAAAAAGGACGAGCAGCCTTCAACAGAGCACCAAAAAACATTTTGGTGACACCGAAGAAGGACAAGCAGCCTTCAGCAACGCGCGATATCCTGGTTAATGTGCCAGTGGTGTCCAACATAAAAACAACACACCTCAGCATTCGGTGAACCCGATTTCGACACACAACGAAATATACATCAGTGGTCGTCTCATAAGACGCAGTATATTTTAATCATGGGATTCAATGAACTGATAGAACAACAGGACGAATTAAGCGTCACGATACAAAAATCAATTGCAAACATCAAAAAGGCACCATTTGACAGAAGGACGTCGGAATTTTTCACAGCAAAAATAAAGGAATTAGACGAACTATGGACTCAATTCAACAGGAATGACAACGCCATACGCAACGTACCTGGCTCGGATAGCAATCATCCATACTTTGAAAAAGACGTTCACAAAGTGATTGGTGCTAGATACAGTGAATGCAGAGAAGATTTGGAAAAACAACTACTGGCAAGCAAAACTGTTAAACCAGCACCCAGGAGTCAAGGAGGATTAGAGGACGCAAAATCAACACAAAATTTACGAGGCTTAGTAGAGAAGCAAAGGAAAATAATTCTTTCAACACAAAACTCAATAAAGGCTGCACTTGATGACATCAGTAAAAGCATTCATTCACCACGCTATTATGCCAATCTAGCAAACAACATAGAGCAACATTGGCATGTAGCACAAGAGATTCACAACAAAATATGGAGCTCTTGCGACTTAGGTGATTATAATTACGACGAATTCATTGCAATTGAGCAAAATATCAACGCTAATATCTGGCAGATTCAAGAATTGGCTCACACGGTTGATCAACAAAGTCCACCAACCAATTCATTTCCCACGGTCGAGCAAAAACACGCATCAAGTTTGAATCTACCGAAAATAGACTTACCAAAATTTGACGGTAACTATTCAAAATGGAGGCAATTCCACGACTTATTCACTGAATTGGTGGATAAGCAATCAATCCCACAATGCCAAAAAATGTGGTTTTTGAAATCCAGCTTGTGTGATGAGGCTGCAAGATTAATTCAACATTTCACGGCATCTGCAGTCAATTACGAAGCAGCTTGGAAGGTAATCAACGAGAGATATGAAAATCCGCGTATGCTGATCAATGCATCTTTAAAAAGGCTACTCACTCAATCAACATCCTATGCAGAAAGCGCAGCATCAATCAAGCTGCTTCATGATACTACCCTGGAATGCGTTCTCAGCCTCCAAAATCTCGGCGTAAAAATCGAAAATTGGGACCCAATATTGCTATATATATTGACCCAACATCTCAGCAAAGGTACTCATGCACTATGGGGACAATCGTTGAGCCAACCGAAGGAGATGCCGACACTCAATTCTTTCCTCAGCTTCCTGAACCTTCGTTTTCAATCACTAGAAGCTCTTAGTGCCAGAGCAGGCAAAGACGGCAGCGATCAAGGACGCAACAAATCGTATCAAGCATTGAGCGTGTCAATATCGACTGACCAGAGGTGCATCATCTGTAAACAAAACCATTTGCTTTTCAGATGTCAGGATTTCCTAACGATGACGCCAACACAACGTTTAAATGCTGTCCAAGGAGCTAAACGTTGTGTAAATTGTTTTAAAAACGGTCACAATGCCACTTCATGCTCATCAGGGAGCTGCTTAAAATGTCATAAGAAGCACAACACACTTCTGCATTTAGAAGGATTTGGAAAGGTGGTCAACGCTGTTTCACAAAAGTCGTCTCAAAAACTATTTTCAAAGTCAGCACAAAACAACAATAGTATAATTGCACCAGCCCAAGATGTCCCAGCTTCTTTAGCTGCTCTGCAGGATCATTCAATAAACACCATGAAGGCATTGCTCAGCACGATTTCTGTAACCATAAGTGACAAGTGGGGAAAACAGATACCTTGCCGAGCTCTTCTAGACAACGGTTCACAGGCCAATTTCATAACAAAAAGACTTGTGAAAAAACTTGGTCTCGTCAAATCTCGTCAAATAATTCAAATTTCAAGAAGCGCATTGAAGCTCACATATTAACAGAAATAGTGTCTAAGCAACCATCTCGTAGCATCGATGTAACCAAGTGGAACATACCAAGCAACCTGCAGTTAGCCGATCCAAATTTCAACGAAGCTGGAAGCATCGACCTGCTAATCGGCTCTGGACTTTTCTTTTCAACGATAAGCAATGGTAAAATTTCACTTGGAGATGGACGACCAATCCTTCAGAATACGCTTTTTGGCTGGATCATAGGTGGGGAATACAATCAGGATACATCCACCAGTGATATCACCTGCGGTGTATGCACAGAAGATGAGTCACTCAACGAGACAATGGAAAAATTCTGGAGACTTGAAGAATGTGACTTACGGGTGGCAAACCTAACTGCAGCTGAACGACGTTGTGAAGAGGATTTTCGTCAAAACACTCATCAACTTATTGACGGCCGGTTTGTGGTAAAATTACCTTTTCAGCGTGACCCAAGTCTACTCGGTGAATCCAAGGACATAGCTCTACAGCGTTTTATAACTATTGAACGAAAACTAGTTAAACACCCTGAGCTCAAGAGTCAGTATGTGTCCTTTATGCAAGAGTATGAAAATCTTGGTCATATGGAAGAAATAGCAATAGACACCATCAAAGGACCGCACTACTTTCTTCCACATCATGCCGTTCTCAAACCAGACAGCTCAACAACTAAGCTAAGAGTTGTATTCGATGCGTCGGCAAAAACATCAACCAACTTATCATTAAACGAAATACTGGCAACAGGGCCAGCCATACAAGAAGACGTCGCCACAACGCTATTACGGTTTCGTCTCCCAAGATTCGTTTTTACAGCTGACATCGAAAATACCGACAGGTACCGACAGGTATGGGTGGACAATGACCACCAAAGGTATCAACTTATTTGGTGGAGAGAAGATCCATCACATCCACTTAAGTGTTATAAGCTCACCACGATAACTTATGGCACAACCTCTGCACCATACTTGGCTATGCGCACCTTGCAAGCGCTAGCTGAAAAACAAGTTCACAATTATCCGTTGGCAGCAGAAGTAGTGAAAGAAAATTTCTACGTCGACGATGTATTGAGCGGTTCCGACAAAATCACTACTGCACTCGAAATACAACGTCAACTACGCCTTATGTTAGGCTCCGCTGGATTCAAGCTACGAAAGTGGTGTGCAAATCACCCAAAATTACTACAAGATATTCCATCTAAGGATCAAGAAGTTACTCTTGACTTCAACAATTCACTTAATGAGAGCATCAAAACCATGGGTCTCACTTGGAATCCTAAAAATGACAATTTCAAACTAAAAATCCTGGTAAATAGTAATCAGAGGATAACAAAACGCACAGCATTGGCAGATATATCTCGCATATTTGATCCTCTTGGCTTCATTGCTCCAGTGACAACTACCGCAAAGATATTTCTTCAACAGTTGTGGAAACTTAAGGTGGACTGGGATGCCACACTCCCACAAGAGCTTCACACAACCTGGCTAAAATTCAGAACGGACTTCGAACTGCTGCAAGGCATCAGCATCCCTCGCCACATCTTTGGCCATAAGGAAACAACCAACCCTCAAATACACATCTTCGCTGACGCCTCAGAGCAGGCATATGGAGCTGTAGCATACATGAGGACATCAAGTGCTCACAATACAATAGTGGTACGTTTTATATGTGCAAAATCAAGGGTAGCACCAACAAAACAAATAACCCTACCCCGACTGGAATTATGTGCTGCTAAGTTAGCCGTAGAACTTATGCAAAAACTTCAAGAAAGCAAAATCATCAAGCAAGCGAATGTACATTTTTGGTCCGACTCCACTGCCGTGCTGGGATGGATAAATGCAGACTCATCTCATTACCATACTTTTGTCGCCAACAGGATTTCAGTCATTCAACAACTCACATCTCAACATCAATGGCGACACGTACGATCTGAAGATAATCCTGCTGATCTAATCTCAAGAGGGCTGACACCAAGCAAACTGATTAACAATAATTTTTGGTTATATGGTCCTCTGTTTCTGCATGGAGCGATAACAAGTTGGCCATTACAACCACCAAGGGGAGAATGTCCGTTAGAGCGCAGACTAAAAGCAGTAGTTGCCACATCGGCAACTGTTACAAATCCCACAACAAACTGGCTGGAAGAAGTCAACCACAAAAATTCTTTCCGTCGGTTGCAAAGGGTAATAGCATATGTACTACGCTTCATCAATCATACTCGACACAAATCAACAAAGGCAACAACAACTTTATCTGCAGATGAAATAGAAGAATCGCTGCTACATATTGTAAGGCGTATGCAGCAGCAAGAGTTTGCTGACGATATTTATCAGTTAACTCGCTATTCAGCTGTGAGCAACAATAGTCCAATCAACACTCTAACACCTTTCCTAGATGATAAGGGCATGTTAAGAGTAGGTGGCCGGTTAGAATCATCTAAGTTGAGCTATGATGCAAAACATCCGATGCTGTTACCATATAATAACATAATCACAAAAATTTTATTGAACGATTTGCACAAGGAACACCTTCATGCTGGTCCTCAAACACTCATGTCTATCACGAGACAAAGATTTTGGCCACTAAAACTTAAAAACTTAGCTCGCTCTGTCACGCAACACTGTGTTCAATGCACTAGAGCTAAACCAAGACTATTACAACAATTAATGGGTAATCTACCCGCCGACAGAGTACAACCTGCAAGACCATTCATCACCGCTGGAGTAGATTTCTTTGGTCCAATTTGGACACACTTCAAAATTCGAGGAAAACCACCGCTCAAGGCATATGTAGCCGTATTTTGCTGTTTCGCGACGAAGGCTGTTCATATGGAATTGGTTAGCGATCTCACCACTGAGGCCTTCATTGGAGCACTCAGACGTTTTATGGCTCGTCGTGGACATTGCGCGACAATCTACTGCGATAATGCTACAAACTTCGTAGGAGCTAGGAACCAATTACAGGAATTACAATTGATCATTCACGATGACAATGCCCAACGAAAAATCAAAGATGAATGCAACATTAAAGGAATTAACTTCTCATTTATCCCACCACGTGCACCACACTTCGGTGGACTTTGGGAAGCGGCGGTGAAATCAGCAAAGAATTTATTACAAAAAACATTGGCATCCGCATCACTAACATCTGAAGAAATGGGGACCGTCCTAGCTGAAGCAGAGGCCATAATGAATTCAAGACCAATCACACCAATGTCATCAAATCCTAATGACTTACAAGCACTCACCCCGGGACACTTTCTCATAGGAGAGCCTTTGACCTCAACAATTGATCCCAATGCCCAGCCAAACAACGCCAAAAATCCCACTAGATGGAAACTAGTCATGCAGCTTAAGGCAGAATTTTGGAGAAGATAGTCCAGTGAGTATCTTCACGGCTTACAACATCGATACAAATGGCACCATGAGTCCAGAAACATCAAACCAGGTGCAATGGTCATAATCAAGGATGACAATCTACCCCCGTTAAAATGGCCACTCGGTCGTATCACAAAGGTAATAAGGGGTCATGACGGGCTAGTTCGAGTCGCTGATGTACGCACATCAACCGGTATATCACGAAGAGCAATACATAGGCTAGCACCACTTCCAGTCGATGAAGATCCAATAAACGTCAATAAGGATGAACCAACCCCCTCCAGAGCACACCCGCATGCCTCCACAATTACTCAACCTCTAAGTAAACCTGAAGTACCTTCAAAAAGGATGCGACTGCCTCAACTAGCGTTCAGTAACATAGTATTAATAACCTTGTTAATACTGCCATTAATACTATGTACTCCGATTGAGGTCACACAGTTCAACAAAAATTCCGGCATACATTTTGAGACCATAGGAAACATTAAATTAGTAACAAAGGAGTGGAATTTAATTGTTTTCTATGATATGGAACCATTTCGAGCTGAATTAGAGAGCTTGACAAATGGCACAACGTTTCTAAATCAATTATGTGATCAAGTTCATCAAGTAGCTACCTGCACGATCCTGGTTGACCAATTCATGCGAGCACTAGAAGAACTCTAGCAGGATAATAGGCTCTTCTACGCACATAAAAGACACGCAAGAGGAGCGATAGATTTGATTGGTAATATTGGGCATTCTTTGTTTGGAATTTTGGACTCCGAATACGCAACACAGATGTCTCAGACCATTGACAAGGTGCATTCGAATGAAGAACATGTACGGAGTTTGCTGAAAACACAAACATCAATAATGAATTCAACAATTAACATCATGAAACAGCATCAAAACGGGACCAAGATCAAACTAGGAATGATTGAGCATCAACTTGAAGAAATCGCTATTCGTATCAATATCACATCAGAAGAATCATTTCAAGATAAAACATTTAGACTGTTATTGTCATTAGCAGTACAAATGACACTAACACTTTCAAATCTACAAAGAATCCAGTCATCATTGTTAGATGTTTTAATAGACACTCATCATGGGCGAATTCATCCAATGCTAATCAGCCCCCAACAATGTCGACAGGAAATAATGAGTATCAAAAATCACCTTCCACCCCAATTTCAGTTACCCGTGTCTTCAAGGTGATACCCATTCCAGTTTTGATCAACAACACAATGAGATCCATAAAACCTTCAACTTCGCTCATGGCAGTCAATCTACATCGTGATCGGTATTTTCCCACAACGCCCACAAAACTAAAACAATGTAGCCAAGCCAAAGAAGACATATTTCTATGCGCCAACATTCATTCAATTTATAACAAAGGAGCTAGCGAGCAATCATGTGAAATCAACTTGCTGAACAACGAAACCATTACTAACTGCGAGTTCACAAAAACCAATTCCAAGGAAATCTGGATTCAAATGGAACACGCAAATCAATGGATTTTTGCCGTATCAGGAACTCGAATGTCAGCAGTATGCAGCAACGATGTATTTCAAGTGGCTTTAAGTGGGTCTGGTCGCCTCAGCCTACAACCAGACTGCACATTGAAAAATGACTTTATCACCATACAAGGACATTTCATCGTCACCAGCTCCATGCATTCCTCATACACAAAATTGGGCATTATGGCAGAACTGGACAGTCCTGATCCTATGGAACCATTTCTCCTAAATATCAAGGAAACAGCAGCAGAAGATCAGCTCAACCAACTGACAGCACTCCAACACGAAATAGAAAACCTTAGATTTGAAGAACCAAATAACCTTCGGCCACATGATATCCATCAATACATCGTTAGCTACTCATGTATCCTCCTCATCGCGTGTATCGTTTCGTGGTTCGTGTGGAAACGAATCAGGAAACTTCACATCAGCAATCGATTATCACCACAACCAGCTCCAAGAAACCACGTCAACGCACCTGATGACGTCATAGAAGAACCGGAAATTATAACTATTTACGGAAGATAAGGTTAATCGAAATTCGTTCAAAGCAGGGGAGAATGTTGGTATCCAGCTGGCTGCAAAAGTCAACGTACGCAACAACAACAATACAAACAGTCAGTACCGTCTTAGTAGCCAGCCGGCTACCAAACTTATCAACATAAGTCATCGTTTTACGATAACAACAACAACGCAATCCAGCATATTGGCGAACGCTTGCTACAACAACGCAAGCGGTCATTACCTGGCCTTGCATAACAGCAAGGCAGGAAAATGACACCAGCGAACAACGACTTTGGACAACAACAGCTAAGCGGTCATTAGTCTAGCCTTGAAGAATTGCAAGGCAGGCAAAATGACCGATTCATTTATTTTTTGCTTATTTCTACAGTTTTATTATTTTGTACATTTTTTGCTTATTTCTATAGTTTTATTATTTTGTACATTTTTTGCTTATTTCTATAGTTTTAATATAATTTATTTTAAGGAAAATGTATTATAAATAGATGGTAGAAAAATAAATTTATTCAGTTGTTCTTACAACCAGTGAAATTTGACTCGTGTGATCATTTGATATAGCGAACTTTTGGTGCAACACCTAAAGTTCAGAGTAAACATTTGGTTAACTAAATTTCGGTGCAACACCGAAAGTTAAGACCTAAACATTTAGTATTCAAACCATCTCTGATAGTATAGAATTGGATATAGACTTTACTTTAGATAAATGCAAATGCTTGGAATTGAATTCATTGATTGCAGATTCGTATCTGACGCCTAAAAATCTATTAGTTCAACCTTACAAATATGAAATGAAAATACATTTGACAACTGACGTTCCGTTTCACTGCTCTCCTCGTCGACTCTCATACTTAGAACGTACTACGGTATAGAATATTTTAAGCGAATTACAGAAAGACGGAATTATACGACCAAGTAATTCACCATATGCCTCTGCAGTAGGCCTGGTTAAGAAAAAGAATGGACAAACTCGGTTATGTATTGATTATAGGGGTTTGAATAAGATCACTGTAAGAGATAACTACCCACTTCCACTTATTGAAGGCTGTATAGAATACTTGGAGGGTAAGCAGTTATTTACGGTTTTAGATTTGAAAAGTGGCTTTCACCAAGTCAGCCTCTCACCTGATTCAATTCCGCTTACTGCTTTTGTGACTCCTAATGGTCAGTACGAGTACTTGAAGATGCCATTTGGACTGAAAAATGCTCCAGCTGTTTTTCATTGATTTGCTAACAATATATTTAAAGATTTAATCGATGAGAAGAAAATAATTATTTACATGGACGACATTTTAGTAGCCACAACAAATTTTGAGGATCATTTAGTACTTCTACGAACCGTCTTACAACGTATTACTGAACAAGGATTAAAGCTTAATCTTAAGAAATGTAAATTTTGTTATCGGAATATATAATACTTGGGATATTCAGTAACTTCTAAGGGAATTAGCCCCAGCGAATATCATATAAACGCCATTAAAAGATACCCTTTACCAACAAATCAAAAGGAATTACTCTCGTGCATTGGACTTTTATCATATTTTAGACGGTTTATTCCCTCATTTTCGCGAATAGCCAAACCATTACTGAGACTTTTGAAAAAAGACACTGAATTTAATTTTGACGAACATTGTATTAAAGACTTTTATGATTTGAAAACAAAGTTGACTGAGGCCCCGGTATTAGCCATTTACAATCCTGAAAAAGAAACTAAGCTACACTGTGGCGCTAGCTCGATTGGGTTTGGAGCTGCCTTACTTCAACGGCAGAATAACGACAAATTGCACCCTAATCATACTTTTCAAAAACTTCTGCAGCAGAGAGCAAATATCATAGTTTTGAACTACAAACTTTAGCAATAATATATGCACTGAGGCGATTCAGGGTTTATTTAGAGGGGATACCTTTCAAAATAATAACTGACTGCAACTCGTTGACTATGACATTAGCAAAAAAACAAGTTAAGGGGGTCTTCTCATTGATCACCTTTTTTTCCACTTTTTTTTGCATTTATTTATAGCTTAGGTAGTTGTGAATATGCCCCTAAAAGGATTTTTAGAAATTCGAAATACTTTAGAAGATACAGCCTTTTTTGTGAAGCAAGGTCTTCGTCAAAATGAGCTATTTTTTTTCGACTCATTTTCGAACGAAGCGGCATAAAGTAACCACCGAATTCCGTTGAAAATGTTTATTGTTAGGTAAAAACGTGTTTGCACACATATTCATACGAATACACATTTCTGCTTATTTTAGGGGTTGAAGCATTTTTTGAGTCCAGGTGTTCAACTGAAAGCATCATTTAGTTCAGTTTGTATCGAGTTGAGCAGACGTGTGCGCTTCAGTGAACGGAAAAGTAAATTTTTCATAAATTTATTGTGATTTTTGTAAAATGGATCGGAAAAGTAATAAAAAAAAAAACAACGCCCAAGTGAGCGTCAGAATCGTGCTAAAAAACGCGGGTTTAGTGGAAATCAGCATCTTAGACCAGAGGATTCTGAATATACCAGTACATCGGCCAAGAAATTCAAGAATAACGAAGACGACGAAGTATCAATCAAAAACAATTTGAAGTATTGCATTCTCGAGTTCTGTTCTGTGTTTACCACGTTGTCAGCGTTGGTAATTTGTGCCTCATGCAAGCAAAAAATTTAGTTCTCTGAAGCCTCACCAAATGGAGTTGGATTTAAAATCGCTTTGAACTGCGCCTGCCCACGCACAACATATATTCCTTCGTCACCTATGATCGGAAAATCATATGAAATTAATCGACGCTTGGTTGTTGCCATGCGGCTTTTAGGGATTGGGCCAAAAGGTATAACCATGTTTTGTGGCCTCATGGACCTCGGACAAAGTTTGTCCAACAATCTGTACTATACTATCCTACAAAATTTGTACGTTGCTGGAAAAGCCATGTACGAACATGTCATTTCAAAAGCTATTGGAGAAGAAAAAGAGGCTATGATCGAAGCGAATCCAGAGTGCGATCCCACTTTATTTACTGTGTCGGGGGATGGGACTTGAAAGAAGCGTGGCTTTGCTTCCCTTTATGGTGTCACAACTTTGATTGCCAAGCATACCAAAAAAATTGTTGACACTGTCGTAAAATCTCGTCTGTGTAACATCTGCAAATATTGGGAAGCCAAGAAGGAAGAAGAGCCAGAGGCTTACCAAATTTGGCTTGATACTCATGACGAAGAATGCACCATAAACCATGAAGGAAGCTCTGGGAAAATGGAGGTGGACGCTGTAATAGAGATGTTCTCCAGGTCGTTTGAAACACACGGAATAAATATGTAAAGTATATCGACGATGGTGATTCGCAGACCTTCAAAGGTGTATTAGATGTCGACCCCTATGACGGTGACCCTATAGTGGAAAAGAAAGAATGCATTGGGCATGTGCAGAAGCGAATGGGCACGCGACTTCGAAAAATAAAAAAAGAAAATAAGGGCAAGCTCACCGACAAATTAATATCCGAGTTGACCACATATTATGGCCTTGCGATACGCCGTCATCCTGACTCCGTGGAGGATATGAAAAAGGAAATTTGGGCCACTTTTTACCATAAGTGCTCCACCGATGATAAACCGCAACACCAAAATTGCCCCACCGGTGCGTCAAGCTGGTGCGCATGGCAGAAAGCAGCTGCTGAAGGTACGTTAGATAGCTTTCACCACACGTATGCACCTCTCGACAAGAAGGTGATGGAGGTAATAAAACCAGCTTACGAAGCGCTGTCGGCATATAAGTTGCTTGAAAGATGCCTTGGATCTGAAACTCAGAATTCCAATGAGTCCTACAATTCTGTTCTTTGGTCACTTTCGCCCAAACACATCAACTCAGGCGCACGCACCATCGAAGTGGCCAATTTCATTGCAACGTGCCTCTTCAACGACGGTTTTATACCCATACTTAAAAAATACCCATACTGGGTTTGATGGGTATTGCGATTGGCAAAAACGCATACGAATACGCACTATCTCGCAATGAAGACAGATTGAACCGATCAGAGACTCGAGCTGCGGCATCATCAAAAGCTGGCAGAACGGCTCGCAGAGCAGAGAGGGCAGCAGAAAGCAGTTTCTACGAAAAAGAGGAAGGTGGCCTGTATGGAGCTGGCATCGCCGACTAATATTTGTAAGTAAAAATTGTCAGCTCTTTAAAACTGCATTTAAACATTTTTGATTTTTTTTTTCCCCAAAAAAATTACTTCAAACTTTAAACGCGTTTATCTCGAACCCACGTTTTTCAAACTGGCGGCCATGATATCTCCAGTTCAACTGAACCGATTTTCATGAAACAAAGTGGAATCGACGCAGAATTGTCACCATTCTCGGGTGAACCTCGACCATAATTTTAAAAAAATTTTTACTATTTTTTTTTACACTAAACTACAAAAAAAAAACCGAAATTGAAATTTTTTTTTTGAATGGCCGCCATTTTGTCAAAAAAAAAACACAAAATTAAGCTTGAGGTTCACCCGAGAATTACATCTATACTGATTATAACCCCGTTTTTTTTTATCATTTCAGACTCTCCGGAGACCCGGAATCGTGGCCGCCGTGACGACACCTTTTTTTTCACCACCAACTTTGAAGTCTCATTACTTTTTGAACAGCCCACGTATCGAGGCAAAAAAAATTTTTTTTATTTACTTTGAACCTTTTGTAATACAATAAATAAAAAAAGTTTTCAATTATTCTTTGCGTTTTCAAATAAGAATTTTTTTAAAAAGGGTCCAAAAAACGGGTTTTGAATGAGAAGACCGCCTTAACCCACGGATTGCACGATGGGCGTTAGAATTAGAAAACTATAATTATACTATTAAACATCGTAGTTGTGCTTCTATGGGGCATGTACAGGGTTGTCCATATTCGAAGCGCCCATTTTATTTTTAAATAAATCAAAGAAACCACAATTTTTTGTCTGTTCGTCATGAATATCATTTAATTGGGTTCAAGTAGATTTGCTTACATCATTTCTTGAATATGATATCTCGTAAATGGTCGCCATTAGCCTCTACCCGTTTTGCAGCATTTTCCATGGTTTTCTTCAACATTTCGATGGGAATGGCGGTTATTTCTTGACGGATGTTGGTTTTCAGCTCTTCTAGGGTCTTTGGCTTGTTGACGTAAACCTTTGATTTCAAATAATCCCACAAAAAGAAGTCTGGAGGCGTTAAATCTGGAAGGCGCACTTTTCACTTTATTTATTTTTTTTGAAAGCACGTTGAGTTTTCACTATTGACTTGTTTTGTTGAATGTAAATTTCAACAATTTTAGAGCGTTCGCGTGGCGTGTACTGTTCCATTGTAAACATTTGCTTGGAATGACGCTTCAAACGCGGTATGTCATTAGTCGATTTGGCATCACTGCGGGAAGTTATAGTGTTGCCAGATGCTTTAAGTCGCTGCCAGATTGCCTTGGTTTTAGAAGAGAGCGATGTGGACTTCCAGATCCAAGTCGCACAAGAAAGAGACGAAGTTATAAAAGAATTAAGTGTTCCGATTGAATCGGAAGTGGTTAAGAATTACGAATTAATTGACGGACTAGTTTATAGAGTGGGGAAAAGTGGAAGTAAGGCTTTATATGTACCACGAGATATGGAGGATAACGTGATACGATTAATTCACGAAAAGATTTGCCATCAGGCAATTGACAAAACTTGTGAGAGTATTAGTTTGTACTACTGGTTCCCAGATATGCGTAGAAAAGTACAATGTTTCATTGAAAATTGCTTAAGTTGTATAATGTATGGCGCAGCGGTAAGACCTTCCGGAAAAAAACTTGTATAGTATTCCTAAAAATCCGATACCTTTCGATACGGTTCATATTGACCATTTTGGGCCATTACCATCAATAAAATCTAAAACAAAGCACATTTTGGTTGTAATTGACGCTTTCACGAAGTTTGTTAAACTGTATCCTACGAATTCAACTAGCACGCTGGAAGTTAAAGCTTCCTTAGCCTGGACGAATTATATCCGATAGAGAAACTTGTTTCACATCCCTAGAGTTTGGAGAGTACTTATTAAAAAGGAATATAGAGCACGTGAAGGTAGCTGTGGCCTCTCCACAGGCCAATGGCCAAGTTGAAAGGGTCAATAGGGTTATAAAAGCAATGCTTCGAAAATTAACTGAGCCTATAGAACATTCTAATTGGGTTAGTAAACTAGCACAGGTAGAATATGCAATCAATAATTCAATTCATAGAACAACTAAGTACTCCCCTAGCATGCTCTTATTTGGTGCAGAGCAACGCGGGGAATTGATTGATGAATTAACAGAATATTTAAATGAAAAGCAAGAGTGCAAACGTGATTTAAACTTAATACGTTCCAAGGCTAATGAAGCTATAAAACGGTCACAAGAGTATAGCTTAGGTTATACTTTGAAAAATTCTACTAGTCCAAAGAAGTATAAAGTGGGCGACTTTGTGGTAATTCGAAACGTTGATACAGTAATCAGGAGAAATAAAAAGCTAGTACCCAAATACAGGGGACCATTTGTCATACACAAGTCCCTTGGTAATGACCGATATGTTATACCTGATATAGAAAACTGCCAGCTGACTCACTTGCCGTATGATTGGGTGGTAGAGGCTAAACGAATGCGGAAGTGGTTGATAAAGAAAAATACAGCCCATTCGTGTAGCGATGCCACTCTGGAAAATAAATCTTGTAATTGTAATGATTAAGCATTGTAAACATAGATTTTATAAGAAAACAATGTAAATATATGTAGTTAATGTTAAGTTGTGATCGAGGACGATCAATTGTAAGATTGGACGAGTTGTTAACGTAGTTTTACACAATCAAGTGAATACCCACATGCGGAGATGTAGCCCTGTTAAAGCAACAGGGGTGACATCCCTGCATTTGAATATGGTAACTCTCATTTCTGATTGACCGCCAGAGGGCTACTTTTCATTCCTCACGGTTGCCAGCCTGATGTACCATTTTTGACAAATGGCTGATTATTTTTCACTTCCGGTATTCTGATTTGATGGTCCTCGCGATTAAGTCGTGTTCAATAAAACAAATCTTTAAAAATAAATAAAATCTTTTGTTCTTAAATAACTTCAAACTTAAACGCGTTTATCTCGAAACCACGTTTTACGAGCTTGCGGCCCAGATTGCGCCCGTAGTTCTGAAGTGATTTTGATGAAACAAAGTGCAATCGACGCAAAATTGTCACCATTGTGACGAACCTATTTCTGGGAAATAGGCCCCCACAATTTATACGCCGCACACCTATACAATGTATGCACCATCAACGCTGGCAACAATGTTTATACCAGCGACACATGGCAACATGCATACAGACTTAATGCGAAACACGACACTCAGCCACAGACAAGGTGATATACAAATGGTATGACGCAACAAGCAACATGCCGATGTCAACATTCACACACCAACGTCTAGCCAGCAGCAGCTATAGCAACGCCTGCTAATCAACTCCAGCTACGACAACCATACCGACGGTATGACGCATCAACGAGCCTGACACGAGTTCAGGCAATGCTACTTACAAACACAGCATCATCATGGTTTGTTTCAGTTATTATTTTATTGCTTAATAATATTACGCTGCACCGTCGCAAGAGGCGACTTACTATATTAAGTTTATTTTAGTTAACTATATTATTTCTATAAAGTAAATATTTCGAGAAGATATGCTAACATGTATAATTTACATTTGTATTGAAGATATATTGAAATGAATTATATTTATCATAAGAAGACCTAGCATCTAACATGGAATATCTATATTAAGCTCTTGAATATCTTATTTTATATATTTACTTTGCTATGTTAATATCATGAAGTACGAAATATTTACTATTAGTACTTATTACTTACTACTAGCTACTTACTACTTACTACCTAACTAAGAATAAGGTATTGTTAAGCACCGCTGGCAGAAGCCAACGCTTTATGATAAGTTTATTTTTTTCAATAAACGAGAGTCTTGTACGAACCTTCAAACCAACCGGACGTTTTACTGGCAGCGCTAGGACAAGGTAACATTTGATCGACAACATAAATTAGTCTTGCTGCAGCCAGCAGACTATTGAGACGTAGTTAGCTCCCTTTCCTCTTCCCCCCTTGAGTTGTGCTGCTGTCCCTAGGACCCGCTCGGTTCGTTCAGCACCACACTCACCCCTGCTCTCAACGAGCTCCGCTAACCTTAAGAGCGATCCCACTCTTTGAGTGCGCTGCTGTCCCTAGGACCCGCTCGGTTCGTTCAGCATCGCTCTCACGAGTGCTCTCAACGAGTGCGAATTCTAGAGCATTGCCTGAGGATTGAGTCGTGTTACTGCCCGTTGGACCCGCTCGGTTCGTTCAGTGTCACACTCGCTCCACTTTCAATGAGTGATACTCTGAGGTGCCTTACTGACCCTAGGACCCGCTCGGTTCGTTCAGTATTGCTCTCTCAAGTGCTCGCATTGAGTGGCAAATCCCACCCGAGTATTTCCTAAGGATTGAGTTGTGTTACTGCCCGTTGGACCCGCTCGGTTCGTTCAGTGCCACACTCTCCGCTTTCAACGAGTGATACTCTGAGTCACCCTACTGACCCTAGGACCCTCTCGGTTCGTTCAGTATTGTGCTCTCAGGTACTCTCATTGAGTGGAAAGTCCTACCAACTCTTCATCGCTCTCACCTCCATCCACGACAAGTCCCACTCAACGAGACACCCTCTCACCTCGACCGACGAGGACAGACGACAAACGGATCGCTAGACAAGTGTTGAAGGTCAACGCGGTCGTGAAGCAAACGGCCAAGGGAAGATCATCCGATATTTCGATACTATACGAGAAGCAGAGTACAGTCCCGCATGCAAGACAAGCAGCGAACTTCCACGGGTTGTCACCAGCATCAAGGTCACCTTTCACCAACGACAAGAGTGAAGACCTAGTAGTGAGGAGCCCCAGCTGGAATCGCCAGCCAACCACTCGCCAGCATCGCCGTCCGAACGAGGACGCACTGAGCCAACTACACATACACATAAATCATCACACACACACGAAAAACCGACCTTACCAAGAAGGTCAAGTGGTCTAAAATCCTCCCAAGACCGTCTTGTAAGGACCCTGGACAGCCGCTGAGGATACCTCAGCTGAAAAAGAGCTGTAACGACCAGGAGGTTCGTTACAATTGGCGCCCGAGCAGGGACCCTGAGGGACAATATCGCAGTGTCCAATCCACGCTAAGCAACGGGAAAAAAAAAACCAACAACATACAAGCATCGCAGAAAACTACAAGCATCGAAAATAAATACATACGACGATAATCCACGCTAAGCAACAAGAAAAAAAAAAACATACAATCGGCGCAGAAAATTCTAGGCATCAAAGCAACGAACATTTTACACATACAGAAAAGATCAAGCAACGAAAGAATATATATTCGACGAAAATATATATTCAAAGAAAGTTCCAGAAATCGAAGAAAAGTCAAAACTCAGAAGTCATCGAACATTTTGGTTATCACAAACATTGCCAAAACCAACAAGCAGCGCTTCAAGGTCAAACAAGAAATCACCAACCAAAAAAAAAAAAAAAAAAAAAAAACAACAACAACAGCTACCAAAACACAACAATAGAAAAAAAAAAAAAACAAACAACCGGGGAAAAGCCCCACACACACAACGAGCCGACCTCAGGCGCAACCATCATGCAACGCCTTAGAGCCAAAGAAAAAGCCTTGCAGATCGGTGCAAGCAACCCAACATCAACGGCTCCCAAACGTTCGAAGAATTGGCCGCACGATATGGCAGCAGAATACAACCCAACTCCTTGGTGGACAGACACACCACCAAGCCCTAGGCCTCGGCGGTCAAAGCGCTCATCGCCATGTGCTTCAACACAATCTGCGCTAGGTGGGACAATAATACCCAATCAGATGCGGCCAAAGGTAGTCGCCACAACATTGCCGATGAACCTCTATTCAACGGTGCAAGCGACACCCAGGGTTACGGTCACTCGAGTACCAACAGTGTCACGTAAACCTACCAGCACATTGGATGCACCCACAAATATACTACAACAGATTACTAGAGTCACACAGTTGAGAGCAGAAAGGCACGGTATGGTGAGGCACGGGAAGAATCAGATGAATGAGATACTATTTTGTAAACGCTGCGCACAACGGGATCACGAATCCAATCGATGTAACAACCCACGCATTTTCTTCTGCTGGCTTTGTGGAAACCGAAACCACCGCACGATAAACTGTTGCCACCGGTCTCAGAAAGCAGACATCCACAACCCAGACCAACGACGTTCTGCCTACTCGACGACTCCACTTGGCATGGATGGCAGCCGCATCGTGGCCACCGTCGTCGAGGATGACGAATTATTGGACGCCACCATCGACACTGGTGCTACACGCAGCTTTGCCTGCGACCTATTTGTCAATGAGTTTGGAATGTCCCACAACCTGCGACCAACCAACAAACCGATTCGCTTGGCAGACGGCACGTCGAGGGTAATCACCGAAGAATTGCAGACATCGATTCGGCTCGGCAGCACTACATGTGAGGTTACGTTACTGATACTACCTGACACACTTGATCACCTGATCTTAGGGATCGACTTCCTACAAAAAATCGGCGCCACCCTCAGCTTATGTGGACACACCATCACCCTCGAGAAACCCAATGGTATACCCACCACCGGATCCACACCTAACGACCTCACGGCACACAATGAGATACCACCACGCCTGAAGAAAGGTACCAGAAGCACCGGCCGAGATAAACTAGCCAGCAGAAAAGCAAATGTATCACCTCGCCACGCGGCACTGCCACAGCTACGAACGGCACAGTCAGAACAACAACATGCGAACGTCGATTCAGTCACACCGGTTAGATACAATCAACCCCAAACCTTAGAGACAACAACGCCAATGACGGGCGAAGTAGCATCTCACCACACCACACCAACAACACGGAATTCATGCCAACAAGCAACCCACGCAAGGCAACCAAATCGCGCTCAAAAAGATAAGATCGATGCTTTTCTGAATCAGGAGTTGCCGAAGTTTGATGTGTTGATGGGAGTATCAAATATCACCACGCATAAAATCAATATGCGTGATGATCAACCAATAAAACAACGATACTTCCCAAAAAACCCGGCAATGCAGAAGATTATCAACGACGAAGTGGACGAATTATTAAAACAAGGATGCATTGAGCCATCATACAGCCCGCACAGTGCGCCCATCGTGCTGGTCAAGAAGAAGACCGGAGCCTGGCGACTGTGCGTCGACTATCGCCAACTCAACGCCAAGTCAGTCCAAGACGCATATCCGCTACCTAGGATTCAGCATATCCTCGACCGGCTGCGGAATGCCAGATTTATAAGCAGTCTGGACCTGAAGAACGGCTACTGGCAGATAGCGGTAGAGAAGAGTAGTCGACCTTATACTGCCTTCCGGCCACTTTTCAGAGGGCCCTGGATCAGGTCATCGGGCCAGAAATGGAGCCACACGTCTTCGCATACCTTGACGACATCATTGTCACAGGGACGACGCTCGAGGAACACATGTCAAACCTACGAGAAGTGTTTCGGAGACTCAGGGCGGCCAACCTCCGGATCAACAAGGAGAAGTGCGATTTCTTCAAGAACGAGCTGAAATATCTGGGACACGTGGTGAGCGATCAAGGAATCCACACCGACCCCGATAAAATTTCAGCCATACAGAGCCTGCCAGCCCCCACCAATCTACGCGAAGTGAGACGCTGTCTGGGTATAGCGTCGTGGTACCGGATATTCGTGCCCGACTTTGCAAAAATCGTCACACCCTTGACAGCTCTACTCAAAAAGGGCAAGCATTGGCGATGGGCCGACGAACAGCAACAAGCCTTCGACCTTTTGAAAACTCGACTCACCGAGGCGCCCATACTCACCTGCCCAGACTTCACCAGGAAGTTTACCCTGCAGACCGATGCTAGCGACTATGGAGTTGTTGCAGTACTCACCCAGGACATCGATGGACAGGAACGCGTCATCGCATACGCTAGCAGGCATTTAAACGCGGCAGAGAAGAACTACTCGCCGACCGAGAAGGAGTGTCTGGCCATCATTTGGGGTATACGAAAGATGAGACCCTACCTGGAGGGATACCGATTCACGGTCATCACGGATCATCTTGCGCTGAAATGGCTAAACTCCATTGAGAGTCCGTCCGGCCGGATCGCGAGGTGGGCCCTTGAACTGCAGCAATTTAACTTCGATGTCCAGTATCGGAAGGGAAAGTTAAAAGTAATCGCCGATGCTCTCTCACGCCAACCACAAGAAGGATGCATGCAAATAACAATCAGAGAGGAATATACACCCCCTTGCACCTGGTTCCAAAAGAAGAAACTGGAAGTAGCAGAGAACCCTGACAAATATTCGAATTTCTTGATCAACGGCGCCAAACTTTATCGTCACATTCCTCGGCAGGTGAGCGATGAGGATAGTGCACCCTGGAAATTGTGTGTGCCCAAACCTCAACGCCAACAGGTGTTGTACGAATGTCACAATACCCCCACAGCCGGGCACCTAGGCATACGAAAGACCATCAACCGGGTAGCCAACCGGTACACTGGCCTGGCATGTTCAGAGAGGTGAGTCAGTACGTCCGCGGATGTGAAACTTGCCAAAAATTTAAGCCCAGCCAACAAATCGCCGCGGGAAAGATGCTAACACAACTACCCGAGGACCCCTGGAGCATCGTGTGTGCTGACTTTGTCGGACCCCTCCCTAGGTCCAAACATGGGAACAACATGCTGCTGGTACTATTCGATAAATTTTCCAAGTGGACCGAATTAGTACCGATGCGCAAGGCGACGACAGAAACTCTCACACAAGCCTTCCGCGAGCGCATCATAAGCCGGTTCGGAGTGCCAAAAATCTTCGTGTCTGACAACGGGACTCAGTTCACGAGCAAGAAGTTCAAGGAGTTTCTACTGGACCTTGGAGTGAAACATCATCTTACGGCCCCATACACACCGCAAGAAAATCCCACTGAGAGGGTAAACAGGACGGTCAAGACGATGATCGCGCAATTCACACATCAAGAACAGCGAAACTGGGACGACCTGCTGCCGGAATTTACCCTCGCTTTGAATTCGGCGATCCAGGAATCGACTGGGTATAGTCCAGCCTTCATCACACAGGGTCGCGAGCCCCGACTGCCAAATGCCGTATTCGACCGACACAACAGGCACGGGCTGTGAACCCCAAACGCCTACGGAAAAAGCAAAGCGGCTACAAGAGATCTTCAAAATAGTACGACAGAATCTCGAACGTGCGTCGCAGGACCAGGAAAGATAGGCGACATGATCTTGGTGAGACAACACCACCTATCTAAGGCTGCCGATAACTTCGCAGCGAAGTTGGCCCAAAAATACGAGGGGCCATACAAAGTCATCAGCTTCACCTCGCCTGTTATCCTTGAGGTTAAGAAACTCGGAGACTCTCGTCGTAGAACAGTCCATATCCGTGACGTCAAGGAGTTTCATGTGTTTCACGTATGCGGCACCACCCGCGTTAAAAACTGGGATCCGCGGCACCACCCGCGTTAAAAACTGGGATCCGCGGCACCACCCGCGTTAAAAAACTGGAACCCGCGGCACCATCCGCGTCACCAACTGGCACTAGCAGCCGCATCTGCCAATTTAAACTGCAAGTCAAGCAGCCGCACCTGCCAATCTAAACTGCAAGTCAAGCAGCCGCATCTGCCAATTTAAACTGCAAGTCAAGCAGCCGCATCTGCCAATCTAATCTGCAAATGAGCAGCAGCATCTGCCAAATTTAAACTACAATTCAGCAGCCACGCCTGCCACTCTAAACTACAGCCAGCAGCCGCATCCAGCGGCGAATACTACATCGCAACAACACACCAAACAACTACAAGCTCTCAGACACCACAAAGGACCATACGTCACAACACATCTCGGCTATACCCGTCGTTATAAGTGGCCAACGTAACCATCAGCCGTTACAAGTATGTTACAAGAGGTAAGAGGTAGTTTTGTTACCAATGCAAGAAGCAGTCTATACAAACAACTGCCCACCGATCGATACCAGAGACACCCGCGTCAACAAAGGGGACCCGCAGCACCAACTGCGTCAACAAAGGGGATCCGCAGCACCAACTGCGTCAACAAAGGGAATCCGCAGCACCAACTGCGTCAACAAAGGGAATCCGCAGCACCAACTGCGTCAACAAAAGGGATCCGCAGCAGTACCTGCGTCAACAACTACATCAACCACGACATGGCTATGAGTAGCGTAGCAGCAACTACGCCAAAAATCTCATGAGCATTTTTTACATGCTACAAAGACGTCAAACACACCGCAGATGAACAACGAATACGTCAAGCAACCACAAGACAACAACAATATACTCCGCAGCAGTACCTGCGTCAGCAACTACAGTGTCCACTACTCCGTCATGAGCAGCGCAACAGTAGCTGCGCCAAAAGCTCACAACAACTTTGACAATCCACAAAGACGTCAAATGCACTGCAAATTAACAGCTAAGACGTCACAACAAGCTCTACACAACATCAACATGTTCCGCAGCTAGACGGCAACAACCACCACTACATGAGTAGCAACTACAACAGCAAACACCAGCGAGTATCCTCGTCACAGAAGCGCCAAAGCTCAAGCAACGCTCCCGACAAACAGAAACTTCAAGCTCGCTCAAGTAATCACATCAGGCAAACTTACTAGAGATGTCACACAAGTATCACAGCATGACGAATGCAACCAAGTGCAGAGATGGCAACGCCGAAGTCCACAAGCAACAGGAGCTTCAAATTCAAACGCAACGATCACTACAGTTTGTGCTATCAAGTGAATCGTATCGTTGAAAATCCAAGTTAGTGCCTAAAATCGAATACAGCAAAAATAAATAAGTTGAGACAGAAAAGTGAAGGCAAACAAAGTCAAGCAACATATACATATACAGGGTGTCAAGGGGGTGGACACTGTGAGGTGAAAGAGTCTGTTTGCTTCAACCTGGCGGAGCCAGCTCGATATTCACAGTTAAACTCCAAGTATACTCTCATGCTACCACATAAATATTTGTGTGCTAGCACGCTTGTCTGATGGCAAGTGCCTCCCCGTGGTGGCACCTGGGCGCTGTGCTACCAACCGGCAGCATGGTGGCGGATGAGAGGGGCGAAACCCAAAAAAAAACCCAGAAGCGTTTGACCCATAGTGGGCGGCTCACTGGTCTGCGTCTGTACCGTAGCGGTCGGCAGTATTCACACCTTTCTGTAGGTATAAACGGATAAGGGAAGGTCACCCCGAAAATAAACCATTTACCAGGAATGTCGTCTAATAACGCAACTACTCCAGGTGGAAACCACAGTAGTGGAAATCCACCCGTGGGCAATCCCACGGTCGAGGCAAGGATTCTGGAGGCCTGAAACAACATTTCTGAACCCATTTAAAATGAGCTCAAAGGTTCAGTGATCGCCAACTAAAGGCACACCCGAAGGATCAAAGCAGACAGCATAGAGAGTCTGTCATCAAGGCAACCCCTGAAGCAGCAGCAAGCGTCAGTGTAGATGACCCTGTCATCAAAAAGCTGGTCAAAGTGAAGACACTGATACAAGGTCTGGCAGAGTTCGTCAAAACCAAATCGAACGTCCACAATGAGATCCAGAAGCTTATATGACTGGCAAATCTGGCCTGTGAAGACCTCTCAATTGAGCTGTTCGCCGATAACGCGAACAAGAAAAAGGTCAACGCGAGTGCTTCACAAGTCCATAAGGACTCTCAGAAGGACCCAATTTTTGCGCATGGCTCCAAGGCTACTCCAAAAAGAGCAAGCGAACGCAGCAGTGACTCGCGGAAACCTCCGCCAAAAAAGACTCGACTGCAGCAGCTTGCTGTCCAAGAGACTGCTCTAAAGCCATCCTATAGCGAAGTGGCTAATTCGTCTCCTCTTCAAAAAACTCCGGCAAAGCGAATGGTTGAGCCTTGGACAAAGGTCTCTAGAAAGCCTAAAAAACGCAAAAAAACGCCTCAGAAGCTGGCTAGACCTGATGCAATCGTCGTAGCAAAAGCAGGTGAGCTTTCATATAGCGATATCATCATGCGGATGAAACAGGAAAAATTGCTTGAAAAGTTCGGCGAAAACGTTTCGAGAGTAAGGCGCACTGAAAAAGGTGAAGTACTTATCCAGCTTAAGCGCGCAACCACCCAGTCAACCCAGGAGCTGAAGAAAGAATTTGATATGGTTTTCAATGGCCAAGCCGAAACGAGGACTCTCACGGAAGAAACACAGGTCGAGATCAAGGATCTTGACGAGGTTACAACACCGGAAGATGTCTGCAGCGCAGTGCAAAAGCAGCTCGGCGACTTAAAGGTGGCAAGAGTGAAATCACTCCGTAAAGCCTATGCAGGCACGCAAACAGCGGTCATAAGCCTTCCAGCACTGCAGGCGAGGAAGCTGATAGAGACTGGCAAGCTCAGAGTTGGCTGGGTCATTTGCAGAGTCCGTGAAAAAGTTACGCCAACCAGATGCTTTAAGTGTCTCGACTTTGGACACACGGTGAAGTCTTGCAACAGCATAACCGAAGTAAGTGCTGTCTGAAATGCGGCAAAGAGGGCCACAAAGCAAAAGAGTGTTCTGCGGAAGCAAGCTGTTTTTTGTGCTTAGAAAGAAAATACTCGGAAACAAATCACCGTGCCGGAAGCTGGAAATGTTCGTCCTTTTCAGGAGCTAGCAAACCTAGGAAATGATGAGGTTCTTACAGTTGAATCTCAGCAACTGTCGAGTAGCGCAAGATCTTTTAGCGCAAACCGTTCGAGATCTAAGCACTGATGTAGCTATCTTGAGTGAGCCTTATAACGCGAAAGCACCAGGAGTCTGGGCATCAGACATTTCTGAAAGAGCCGCCATATGGTCCTGCGGAAGACATCCTTCCCTAATGAGACAGCATACACGTGCAAACGGTTTTGTTCGTGTAGAAGTTATGGGCACACATATTGTAAGCTGCTACCTTGCACCAAGTCTAACCATAGAAGAGTTTGCTGTTACTGTCGACGCAATAGTTGACGATGTTAGAGGAATCAGTCCAGTTGTTATTGCTGGTGACTTCAACGCGTGGGCCGTAGACTGGGGAAGCCAGAGAACGAATCAAAGAGGGCTCATTATTCTGGAGGCTTTTGCTTCGTTAGAGGTTGTGCTTTTAAACACGGGAACCCAGTGTACATTCTCCAACGCGAATGGCAGCTCAGTAATTGACCTGACATTTGCCAGTTGTGACCTGAGCACGCAAGTACAGTGGCAAGTAAGCGAAGTCTACACGCATAGCGATCACCAAGCAATCGTGTACACGTTGGAAAGGCAAACCAACCGACGGAGCAGAGGCCCCCATAGCGAGCCATCATACAAGGTCGAAACGCTTGATGAAGGTATCCTCACAGCAATGATGGCTGACATACACCTCACTGGTTCAGCACAGAATATGGCTAGGCAAGCAACAGAGCAGCTGAAAAGATCTTGCGACGCAGCGATGATGTTGCGAAGACCAAGTAAGCACCACCACGAGCCTGTGTACTGGTGGACCGCCGAAGCACGCAGTCAATGCCACCAAGCCAGAAGAAGTTACTACCGCGCCAGAGGGACCGACAGGTTCGAAGAACTGCGCGAGGTCTATAGAGAGCGCAGGAAGCTGCTCAAGCACAAGATTCGTTCGAGGAAGCGCGAGTGCTTCTTGCAGTTATGCGACGAAGCGGACGTAACCCCATGGGGTACCACCTATAGACTGGTAATGAAAAAGATGAAGTCATTCGGACGACCAGCACCCACGTGCCCTCACATACTTAGCCGCATTGTAAGTGTGCTCTTCCCTCAGCAACCACCGATGCAGCCCGTCATTAATCATGGCGACGTGCAAGTCATTTCCATGGTAACCGCAGAAGAGGTAATGAAAATCTCCAATGCTGTTCATAGCGAGAAGGCCCCAGGGCCAGATAAAATCCCGAACTGCGCGCTAAAAATGGCCATTGCAGCCCAAACACAAGCCTTCGTACAGCTGTATAACGCTTGTCTCTCAGAGTTCATATTTCCCGCTCAATGGAAGACGCAAAAGCTTGTGCTAATACCAAAAGGTAGCGGCTCTCTGGAGGATCCCTCAGCCTACCGACCTATATGCTTGCTCGACACGATAGGCAAGATCTTCGAGAAATTGCTGTACAACCGCCTCGAAGAAGCAATACAATCCAGAGGAGGACTCTCGAGCCAACAGTTTGGTTTCCGAAAGAGTCACTCTACGTCCGATGCCATAAAACTGGTTACAAGCATAGCAAGTAAAGCTATTGAAGGCACTAGCTGGAAGAAGGGGGCAAAGCAGTATTGCCTGGTGGCAACGCTGGATGTGGAAAATGCCTTTAATTCCGCAAACTGGGATACGATAATGAAAGCGCTCGCAAAATTTGAAATTTCACGCTACCTCTCTAAGATATTATAGAACTACTTCGATGGTAGAATACTACGCTATGCAACAGGAGATAACAGGGGGAGGGGATAATGGTGTATAACGTCTCCGGTGGTGTCCCACAGGGGTCAGTCCTAGGGCCCCTGCTGTGGAACATTATGTATGACGACGTCCTCAGACTCGCAGTTCCCACAGGCGTTAAGATCGTCGGCTTTGCGGACGACCTAGCGGTTGTGGCTACTGCAAAACATCTTGAAGAAGTCGAGGCACTCAGTAGTGTGGCGATCGGCATTATATATAACTGGCTTATGTCAGAAGGTCTTTGTCTAGCCGAACATAAAACCGAAGCGGTGCTCATAAGCAGCCGCAAAAAGATGGAAGTTGCAAGCATCAATGTTAATGGGACGCTGGTGCAATCAAAGGAATGCATTAAATACCTTGGCGTGATGATTGACTCACGATTAACATTTAAACAGCATCTCCAGTATGCCCATAAAAAAGCATCCAACGCATGCATGTCTTTATCGAGAATGATGCCGAATACGAGAGGCCCCAAACAGGCGCGCGAATTATAATTATGTTGTTAATCAAACAAGAAATAATTTAAATTATGTCTTTCTTTATTAAAGTGAATCTTAAGACTAAAAACTTACTTCAAACAAGAGTTATCGCTTAAGCATAACTCTTGTATATAATGGGTATGTATATTTATAATTTTATATACTTGTATGCTTGTATATCTGTATGTTTGCAGTCGTCGCTATGCACACTTTAGTGTTGACACTAGAGACGACTGCAGCTGCAAGCAAAAAGTGCAGTAGTTGCTAATTCTTATATTTTTGTAGACCGATATTATTTGAGGAAGAGATGGCAGGTTGTGAAGGGAACGTAACTCCTCCCCTCCTAGATTGATGACACTCCTGAGTCATCGTAAAATGAAACAAACAAACAAACAAACAAACAAACCAACATACAGAAATAAGCAGTGTTTTAAATTTATAATGCATAGTTGTGTACATGTAATATGTGTATAATTATACATGTTATATGTGACTATTCTATTCCATATTTCCTCTTTATTTCTTCTAAATTTACATCAATATGTTTCACTACTTCTGGTTTATTAACAATTTTTGTTTTATTTATGACTTCGGTATTATTTCTCATTTTAACAATGATGATTATTATAATTATTATTACAATTACAACCGTTGTGCTTACTCCGTAAGAAACATTTCTATGGAATTTTAACTCTTCTAATTCTTCTATGTTTGAAAAATTTTGTATTTCTATTGCCTTGAAATTTATCGGTTTTACATCAGTTTGGTTAAATTTATAGTTCGGATAAAAATATTTATCTTGCATTATTGTTTGATGATTTTTAAAAGTATTGTTTTCTATTTTTATTTCACAGTTGTAATATGTTAACAGATAGTGCTTGTTTAACGTTAATTTTCTATTGTCACAGTTGTGTACAATTGGTAATTCGATAGCATTTTTTATTAGAATCATATTGTCTTCAAGATCTTCTACTTGTGTTTTATTATTATATTTGAAATTACAATTATTCAATATAGTCCAATGTTTGCTGTCTTTTAAATGTCTTAAATATACATTATCTTCATAATCTAAAACACGATTTCCGAATTCAATTACAATGCCATTTGGCTCATCAATTTCCATACAATTTTTGTTTGGAAGAGGTACAATCATTTTTAAATCTGCTATAAAATAATCATTTGGAATTTTTATTGCCATAATTAACAAACCATCCTTATAATTAAGCAAATCAATTTTTAACAATTGAAGTTTGAAAAAATCTATTTTAAAGCGATCAATTTCTTCAGATGTAAGTATATTTGGGTGAACAATGTGGTGCTTGGCGGATGCAATGTTCTCTTGAATATAACTTATTTTATCTTTTAAATACGTCAGTTTGAACATTTGGTCATTGTACAAAAGGTGTTTTATAATTTCGTTACCTCTCCATTTCAGTTCGTTCAATGAATTTTTTACATTTTCCCTGTCTTCTTCTATTGCTGTTTTTAGAACTTGTTATTCTTGGTTATTCTTATCTACTACATCAAGATGCTCAAGTATTTCTTGGCGGTCATCATCATCCATTACTCCAAATAACCATTTATAAGTATGTCCAATGAAATTAATCAGTCCTCTTTTTTTTCTAGGTTCAGTTGGAGTAATAGATTTTAGTTTCGATTTTATTGTTTTTATTTCTGTTTCTATCATATCTCGGTTGTATAGATCTAAATTTTTAACATTATTTTCAATTTCATTTAAGATATAGTTCAGTTCGCTTATGTTGATCATATGAAGAATTGTAGATGTTTGATTTACGATATCGACTTCTCGTAATTTAATGTGTACATAGCCCGAACCTTCAGTAATTGGACTTATTTGCAAGAGTGCTTTAGTTGGAAAAAACATTCCCAGGAATACCATCAATATGTTGAGTATCTGAAAATTTTAATACCCGCTTAGTAATTGTTGTAAAATAGAGAAAAAAAAAAAATAAAAAAGTATTGTTTTATCTTCCGAACTTAGGACACGGATTTTTTTCTGTAAGTCTCTGCAAATTTGAAAGGACGTTTTATATTCGAAGTGTGAATATTGTCTAATGATTTTTTTATGAACTTTGGTTCCTCTTTATGTCTAACATTTTTATAATATTTGATAAAGCCTTCATCTCTAGTTTCGGTGTAGTTTTCTCTGTTTTCATTTCGTTTACGAAGCATATCATTTTTCGCCTTTTCAATTCGATCTTTGATTATTTTGTGATTTATTTTATAATTTTGAACTTCTAATGGTGTAGCTTTTATTGTACTATGGTAACAGTTATTGTAGAATTTAACAGCTTTACACATTTGTGTTGTAATTGGGAGTTTTTCCTCGGCATTTAAAGTTCTGATACGTTCGGTAAGTGTGCTGTTCAGTCTTTCAATATCCGAATTTCCCGTGTGACTGTTTGGTTTGGTGGAGTGATATTCTATTCCCTCTTCACTTAAAAAGTCGTGAACATTCCTCGAGTTGAATTCATTGTCGAAAACAAATTTTTTAATATGTCTTTTAATAGCTAAAAATTTTCTCATTTTTTCAATTATTGTTTGGTTATTCCTATCTGGTAGGAGAAAGCTTGTGGCATGTTTGGAGAACTTATCTATGAAAATAATGAATGAATGCTTACTGTTTACGTAAGTATCAACATGTACTATCTCATTAGTAGTTGACGGTGTTTCTGTTAAAAGGAATTTTTTCTTAATAGGTTTTCTATCATACTTGCCGGAGGTACAGATATCGCAATTATTTATTATTTCATGAATTTTCGTTTTCAGTTGGGGGTGGTATAGTTTACATTTTATACCTTCGTATGTGGGTATAATACCTGAGTGTCCAGTTTCGTATTTGTGAAAGAGCGATATTTGTTTTGCCAACTCATTTTCATCCTCAATGTCCCGTGCAAACTGTGAGCATTTTACAAATTTTACGTTAGAAATATCGGAAAATAAACTTATCAATATTTGCTGAAGCCTATTGTAAGTATGGTAGTCCATCTCTGTATATATACCTATTTTCCCTTTGTTAACATATCTTCTTATTATATTTTCAACATTTCCGTTGTCAAGGTCACTTTTGTCAATAAAAATCCGTTTGTTTTTAAAAATAACCTCATACTCAGAATCTTTAGATTCTTTCAAAATCACTTGAGTTTTAAAACGGTTTACGACAGTGTCAAGAATTGGGAAGTGGTCATTTTGCTCCTCTCTTTGTGAATGTATTGTTGCAGCTGTGCTCATGTTGTCGAGATTTTCATTTTGCTGCAGATTTGTGTTTCTTACTTGTTCTTTTTTAAGAACAGCGTTGAAATGATCAGCCCCATTATTAATTATATGTATCGTATTTGGGTCCTTATAGTTTGGCTGAGTTTGGGTTATCCTGTCGCCATCAACTATAGTGTGAGTGTATGTTGTGATACCATCTATGACAAATTTCTCTATAACATGGATTTTTATTTTTAACTCTTTGCTTAAAATTTTTCCTTCGATTTCCGTATTTCCCCAATGATTGTCGAACATAATAGTAAACAGATAATTTCTTTCCTTTTTGCTACATGTATTTTGAGATTTTATATGATTATGACAAATTCTTCTTAAATTTGTCGAGTTTAAATGTATGCCTATATTCTTTAGTCCAAGACTAATTGAATGAAAAAAACAACTTCCGTCACCTGGGACATTTATTTCCTCATAGTTATCGGGAAATGGTTCATTCTCTTGAGTTAAATTTTTTATTTCATACATGTCGTTTAGAGTAATTCCAATGTCATCTGAATTCAATAAATTTATTTCGTTAGTTTCACAATTGATACGACTTAGAAAATCGGCCACTTTGTTTTCTTTGCCTTTAATATAGTCAATTTTTGCATCGTATTCTCCTAGTTGAACTAGCCAACGTTGAAGTCTAGGTTTTATATCTTTGCCGGAATTTTTTGACTGCAACCACTTTAGTGGCTGGTGATCTGTTTGTAAGTCAAATTCCCTTCCAAAAATATAGGGCCTATAATATGTTACTCCCCAGACTATTGCCAACAGTTCTTTCTCTACAGTGGAGTAATTCTTTTCATGGTCGTTCAAGGTTCGTGAGGCATATGAAATTGGATGACCCTCTTGTGTTAACACCGCACCAATCGCGAAGTTGCTGGCATCGGTGATAAGTTTAAAGCGTTTATTAAAGTTTGGATATCTTAAAATGGGTGGATTGGTTATGATATCTTTAAGTTTTTCGTATGCAGCAATGTAGTTCGGGTCGCTAATATTAACCTTTTCATCTTTTTTCAAATACCTGATTATTGGATAGGCCACTTTGGCATAATCTTTAATAAATTTTCTATAGAAACCAGTGATCCCTAAAAATGATTTTATTTGTTTTTTAGAAGTAGGGAGTCTTAGTTTCTGAATCACTTCAATTTTCTTCGGATTCGGTTTTACACCTTCAGGCGTAAGAACATGCCCTAAGAATTCGGTTTCTTTTCTGAGAAAATTGCATTTATCGATTTGAATTTTTAGCTTTGCCACTTTAAGTCTTTGAAATATTTTCTTTATATTAATAATATGCTCCGACAATGTCGTACTAAAAATCAAAATATCGTCCAAATAGACGATGCAAATTTTATTAATGTACTCACGTAGCACCGCATTCATAAGGCGTTGGAAAGTCGAAGGGGCGTTTTTGAGCCCAAATGGCATAGGTTTAAATTGATAATGGCCAAATGGAGTCGAAAAAGCTGTTTTTGCTCTGTCATTTTCCTTCACTAAAATTTGGTGGAAACCTTTTGCAAGGTCAATGGTTGAAAAATATTGAGCTTTTCCTAGTTTTTCCAAAATTCCATCTATATTGGGAATTGGAAATTTATCATCTACAGTAACTTCATTCAGTTTCCTGTAGTCGACGACCAGCCGCCACTTTTGAATGCCAGAATTGTCAATTTTTTTTGGGTACTACCCACAAAGGGCTATTATAAGGTGAATTACTTTCTGTGATTATATTTTGTGCTAACATGTCCTTTATCTGTTTTTGTATTTCCTCCTCATGAATTTGAGGATATCTGTAGATTTTTGAGTAGATTGGTCTGTCGGTAGTTGTTATGATTTCATGGTTGATTTCGTGGGTGGAAGAAAGTTTGTCCCCCTCCTTGAAAAATAATTCATTAAATTCGAGTAATAAATTTTCTATTAATTGGCTTTCTTCAGAATTTAAATGTCTTAAATCTAATTGTTTTATATTGTTGAATTCAAGTGCACAAATTTCTTGTTTATTGTATGGATTGTATATTTCAAAATTAATTTTATTTCCAAAGACTTCAATGAATTTATTCTCTATATCGATCTTAGCTTTAAGAGCGTTGAGAAAATTTTGACCTAATATAGCTTCATAATTTTTGCTGTAAAAGTTAATTACCTTCCATGAGAAGGTACCTGAGACGTTAAATTCTCTAGGTATAGGAGTGATAATTTTGTGTGTCACTTGATTGATTCCGTTTAAAGTTCGGTACCAAAGGGTTGTAGGTAATTCTTGTTGTGGGTATTGTTTCTCTAGAATGTTTGGCTTTATTACACTCGTATCTGAGCCTGTATCGATAAGACATTTAATTCTATGACAGCCAATTGTTACAACTATTATGGGTAATTTAGATTTCGAGGCATTGTTAAAAAATTTACATCCTCCTGTAAATTATCAATCTCCATCGGTTCAGAATGGAAGTTTGATTGATGGGTTTGTCTATTGGTCTGAAAATTCGGGTTTCGAGTTTGATGTGATCGCGACGGATTGTAAAAATTTTGGAAATTCGAGTTTCGAGTTTGGAGTTTGGTTTGATCTCGATGAATTCTGAAAATTTTGGAAATTTGAGTTTCGTGTTTGATTTGATCTCGACGGATTCTGAAAATTTTGGAAATTTGAGTTTCGTGTTTGATTTGATCTCGACGAATTCTGAAAATTTTGGAAATTTGAATTTCGAGTTTGATAAAATTTTGATGGATTCTGAAAATTCGAGTTTTGAGCTTGATTTGAATTTCTGAAATATGCATCTTGACTTGTGTCGGGTTTTTGCTTATTTTCAAAATGAGTATTTTGTTTCTTATTGTTATCGTAACTTTTGTCAAAATGTTTTCTGTGTCTGACATCTATTGTACGTCTATCTTTAAGTAATTTTAACTTAGTATATTTCACAATTATGCTGTTAATCGTTTCGTCTTCGCCTAAGTGTGCTCTTATTGGGCCATCTATTTTGTCCATTAAAATGTCCACTAAATCTCTGTCCACATTTTCCGGCTTATAAATACTAGGTTTTTTAGGATCGGTCAAAAAAATTTCATTTATTTCATACTTCGATCTTTCAAATATATCGAACAATTCGCTTAGATCGCTTACCCTAACCGTTCTGCAGTAATTGAAAATTTCAGCATATGTTTTCTTTGGCCGCAATTCCTGCAATATTTTCTCCTTGACGTTTTGCCATGTTGCGTTTTCGTCTAGTTCTCTCACTTTTCGACCGGCGATGCCCAAAATCTTCTCATTCAATACAATCTGTAGACAGTATTGCTGGAGCCTTACATCTGACTCACAGAGGTCAAAACACGATTCCACTGCCCTGATAAAAGATCCCTGGTTGTGTTGATCGTCTAGAGGCTTTAATCGTCTGAACTGATCGATGACATCTTTTGACGTCATACCGAAAAAGTTTAATAGTTGTTGCTCCTGTTGTTGATGTTGCTGTGGTTGCAACTGTTGATGAAGTTGTAGTTGACGCTGCATATCCTGCAACTGAGCTTCCTGCTGTTGCAGTGCCGCTTCCAATTGTTGGTTTTTGTGTTGAAGTTCTTCCATTTGTATTGGGCGATTTAAATCAAAAAGCTTTTTGCGGTTCGTAAAGTTAATTTTTTTTTCAGTTTTTTCTTTTCTTTTGTGTTTTTACACTTTAGCTTGTGTTTCTACACTTTAACTTGTGTTTTTCACTTTAACTTGTGTTTTTCACTTTAACTTGTTTTGTATTTATATACCTTCTATTCGAAATTTTGTAAAGTCCTTCAAAACCTAATCTTCAGATTAGAGTCACGACCGACTGCGCCAATTATAATTATGTTGTTAATCAAACAAGAAATAATTTAAATTATGTCTTTCTTTATTAAAGTGAATCTTAAGACTAAAAACTTACTTCAAACAAGAGTTATCGCTTAAGCATAACTCTTGTATATAATGGGTATGTATATTTATAATTTTATATACTTGTATGCTTGTATATCTGTATGTTTGCAGTCGTCGCTATGCACACTTTAGTGTTGACACTAGAGACGACTGCAGCTGCAAGCAAAAAGTGCAGTAGTTGCTAATTCTTATATTTTTGTAGACCGATATTATTTGAGGAAGAGATGGCAGGTTGTGAAGGGAACGTAACTCGCGCTGATACTACTCCTTAATGTAGTACGATCCATCGTGATGTATGGGTCAACGGTGTGGGCCACAGCAATGAGAACGATGTCGTACCGACGTGGTGTTGAATCAGTGCATAGACTTGGCGCACTCAGGGCATGCTGTGCCTTCAGAACAGTTTCCGACGATGCAGCATTAGTCCTTGCAAGCTCGATACCTATCGACCTTCTAGTAGAGGAAACGCTGTTCGAAGCCAATAGCGGAAACCCAACAGTTCGCAAAAGACTCGCACGGGAGAGAAGCCTGCTAAAGTGGCAGGATCGCTGGGATAGCTCAGTTAAGGGTCGATGGACTCATCAGCTCATCCCTAACATTACCGCTTGGTTTGGTAGAACTCACGGCTCTATGAACTTCTACATTACGCAGATTTTAAGCGGGCACGGTTGCTTCAGGGCATATCTGCACAAATACAAGCACGTAGCAGATCCCTATTGTACCCATTGCGAGGGAAGAATACCAGAAGACGCGGCCCATGTCCTCTTCGAGTGCTCCAAGTTCCAAAATGCCAGACTTGAGGCTTCGGTCAGTCTCGGCGAAACGGTAACTGATCAAAACTTGGTTACCCTTATGCTGAGAAATGAAGCTAACTGGTCAGTGGTTAGCACCCTAGCACGACTGATTATCGACGAACTGCGAAGAGTTGAGCTTTTGCGAAATAGATAAGGTAGAGTTTATATACAAGCCCATGACCAAATCTTTTAGAATACGGACACAAGTCCAACAGTTTCCAGCTTAGTGCTGTTCCCATGCTCCGTGAAGTCATGCTTTGCGGCGGTCCCACGGCGCTTATACAAGGACGAAGATTCAATGCGGAGGTTAGGTTTAGTGCGTAAGAATCGCACACTCCCACCTGCACGGTGGCGCCTTTTGAAGGTTCCCCCTTCGCGAATAAAATAAAAAAAAAAAAAAAACAAAAAACTCTGAGTCACCCTACTGACCCTAGGACCCGCTCGGTTCGTTCAGTATCGTGCTCTCAGGTACTCTCATTGAGTGGAAAGTCCTACCAACTCATCATCGCTCTCACCTCCATCCACGACAAGTCCCACTCAACGAGACACCCTCTAACCTCGACCGACGAGGACAGACGACAAACGGAGCGCTAGACAAGTGTTGAAGGTCAACGCGGTCGTGAAGCAAACGGCCAAGGGAAGATCATCCGATCTTTCGATACTGTACGAGAAGCAGAGTACAGTCCCGCATGCAAGACAAGCAGCGAACTTTCACGGCTTGTCACCAGCATCAAGGTCACCTTTCACCAACGACAAGAGTGAAGACCTAGTAGTGAGGAGCCCCAGCTGGAATCGCCAGCCAACCACTCGCCAGCATCGCCGTCCGAACGAGGACGCACTGAGCCAACTACACATACACATAAATCATCACACACACACGAAAAACCGACCTTACCAAGAAGGTCAAGTGGTCTAAAATCCTCCCAAGACCGTCTTGTAAGGACCCTGGACAGCCGCTGAGGATACCTCAGCTGAAAAAGAGCTGTAACGACCAGGAGGTTCGTTACACCATTCTGGTCCCTACCTCAATCACAATTTTTTACTATTTGTTTTACATTAAACTACAAAAAAAAAAAACCCAAAATAGGTTTTTCATTTCTCAATTACCGCCATTTTGTAAAAAATAATCGAAAAATTATAATTGAGGTAGGGACCAGAATTACATCTGTATTGAATCTAACGCCGTTTACTTATTCAATTTCAGATAATCCGAAGTCGAGTTATCCAGGCCGCAAGCAGCATTCCTTTTTTTTCGACGTCCAACTTTGAAGGCCGACAACTTTTTGCACAGCCCTCGTACAAAGGGAAAAAAATTTTTATTTTATTTAATATGTTCTTAATACAATACAAAAAAACTGAATTTAAGTAACTCTTTGCGTTTTCAAATGAGAAGTTTTTCAAAGTGGGTCCAAAAACAGCCTTCCAACCAGGAATACTCACACAGGGCTGTTCCTGTTAACCCACTACCGTTTATTTTTAAACTTTGGACTTTTTAGTTTTCCAATTTAATTTAAACATACAAATATGCCAGACCCCTGCGGAAATGTTGACTGCAACAAAAATATAACTAAATCAGGAGGAAATGTTAGGAGTGTTTTTTTGTGAAAAATGGTTCCATCTCAGCTGTGCTCACTTTTGAACAAATAAAGCTGATGTCGAAGGGCGATGTTAACTTTGTATATGTATGCGCTATTTGCACCAAATGTCGTCCAACAAGCATCAATAATTCCAGCGACAACAGTTTTAGTGACATTGTGCAGAGTTCCCGAGAAGAGCTGCGCTTTGGAATGGCAGATATTCAAACGAAGTTTGACTCAATTATTGAGCAAGTGAACTCATCGCTTACGTTAAATATCGCGGATTTGAATCATGAGATTGAAAATTGCAACGAGGCCATTCAGCTCCTAAATGAGACCTCAACAACAAAAATTGCTGCCCTGGAGGATCACAACCATATACTTTAAAAGAGACTTAACCGTGCAGATTTTATAATTAGTGGCTTACCTTCTTCCGAGCAAAATTTAATTGCAACTGTTATTGAAATGGGTAAAGCTCTAAACGTATCATTAACAGAGGGTGACAGTCAACATTGCTGTTTTATAAATATACGTAATAAAAAATGTGTGCTTGTCAAAATGAACTCTAACCACAAAAGAGACCATATTATGAAATCTCACTTTGATACCCGCACCTTTAAGACAATAAAATAAAGATTAAAGATTAAAAATAATTTAAATAAAATTTTAGATTTAGTTTTTTCTGATCCTAATCTTAATGCGGTTTGCGTTGAAGCAGATTTCTTTTTGTCTAACAATAGTTTATATCATAAAGCGTATTAATTAAATTGGATATTCTAACTATTGACTTATCCGCTCTAGAAGAAGATACTTTTACGTTTGCTTTTCGAAAAGCTGACTACGTTGCAATGATTACCTACTTATCATGTGCAGACTGGCGTGCGGCTTTGGGTGGCAATTTGTTACAAAATTACCAATATTTTATTAATATCATAAATGATACGTTTTTTAATTTTGTTCCAATAAAAAAATTAAAGAATAATTCAAAGCCGGAATGGTATAGAAAAAATTTATTCATATTAAAAAATAGAATGAATAAACTATTCAAGAAAAGTAAGGATAACATAGCATTTCGTCAAAGTTATCTTCAAACGCGAAAAGATTATGAATCTTTTAAAAAATACCTTTACAGAATGCGAGGTTTTGAATCGGATATAAGGTGCAACCCTAGGGCTTTCTGGAATTTTTTGAATGAAAAAAGGAATGCCAAGGGGTTGCCTAAAAATATGTTTTTCAATGAAAAAATATCGAGCAACTCGCAAGATGCTTGTAACTTGTTTGCTGATTTTTTCCAGTCAAATTTTGTTTTAAATGATGATGGCGCGGTAGGCAACTATCCGCTCTATAAGGGTGATCCTATCCCAGATTTGGGATCTCTTTCTGAAGAGGATGTGTTGCGCGAATTATTAACTCTAGACATTATTAAAGGTATTGGTCCGGATAATATCCCTTCAATTTTTCTTAAGAAATGTGCAAATGTTTTAGTAACGCCACTTACACTTATATTTAACTTGTCCCTAAGAAAAGGACAGTTTTTAGATATCTGGAAGGAGTCTATCATAATTCCTATCCATAAATCTGGATCCCGACAGAACATTTCTTATTATCGTCCCATATCTAAACTACCGTTAATTCCAAAATTGTTTGAAGCAATAGTAAAAAAAATGTATGCCTGCTTAAAATCTCAATATCTGAAAATCAGCATGGCTTTGTATCTGGAAAATCCACATCGACAAATCTTACATTGTTTTCTCATTTCATTAAAAATGAATTAGACCCAGGAAACCAAATTGACTGATCATTTTGAAATGAAATCATCTTCACTGATTTCGCTAAAGCCTTTGATAGGGTGCAGCATCCGATACTGGTAAACATGCTAAGATTAATGGGCTTTCATTCTTCTATATTATCCTGGATAAAGGATTACCTCACAGGTCGATGCCAAACTGTCCGTATAGGCAAAAGTTTTTCAAAGGATATTATGAACCTTTCAGGTGTACCGCAAGGTAGCCATCTTGGACCGCTTTTGTTCGTTTTATTTATAAATGATCTTCCAAACTATATACATTACTCTAAATGTCTTATGTACGCTGATGATGTTAAAATATTTAAATCTGTACATTCACATGCTGATCATTTGCTTCTGCAACATGACTTAGACAATTTTTATAACTAGTGTACGGTTAATAAACTACATTTAAACATTTCCAAATGCAACATAATATCGTTTTATATGAAACAGATGGCTTTATTTTTGATTACTCAATTACAATGAATGAACTCCTTCGAGTTGAGTCTAAATCTGACCTAGGAGTATCATTTGATAAAAGGATTACGTTTGCCAGCCATAACGATACCATTATCAGCAAGTCTAATGCAATGATTGGATTTCTAAGGCGCAATACAAAAGAATTCTTCGACCCATACACCCTTAAAACCTTATTTATATCTCTAATAAGGTCAGTATTAGAATATGGTTGTGTAATATGGGATCCATATCATGAAATACACAAAGCAAGACTTGAGAAAGTACAGAGACGTTTTACTCGGTTTGTAATTAGTAAACTAAACTGGGATTTTGTGCCAAATTACTCATCTAGATGTGCCCTTCTTGGCCTTAGCACTTTAGCTTCTAAACGAAAGTATTTTTTAATCATGTTTGCTCTCGCTCTTTTGATGAACCACATTGACTGCACACCTCTTCTTGCACTTTTTAGAATCTATGTCCCTGAAAGGCATTTTAGACAAAGGGATTTCTTTCACATTCCGTACCATAGAACTAACTATGGCCGAAGTGATCCGATCTGTAATATAAGCTCAGCGTTTAATTCCGTATTTGCTCGAATAGATTTCACACAAAATAGAATTACTTTTAAGCAAAATGTATTAAATATTGTGTAGGTAGGATAATTTAATAATACTTCCACAATTTATCTATTTTTACGAATGATTATGATATCAATGGCTGTAAAACATTTTTGTTGATAGTAAGTAAACAAATAAATGAAATAAATAAATTAAAGCTTTCTGATTTTGCGCCCACCAATATAAACCCAGAAGGGTAAACTAAATTTCTTCTGCCGTAATTTTAAAAAACACAATAAAATTACTATGTTTCGAATGCTGCACTCGGAGATTTCCAGAGTTAAAATCAAAATGCTGAATAGATCGGAAAAGGTGTTTACGATGGCTGAATGCTTCAACATTTCAACGATTTAAATACAGCAGGCTCAACATTTCGTGATGTATAAAACAACTATACTTCAAGCTAAAAATTATTTATTTTTCATCAATAACTAAGTTCTGTTATAGTAGCCTTTGACTTACTGAATTATAAAAATACTAGGGATAACGCCCCGAAAATCGGGTGTACTTCCCTACTTCGCTATGGAAATCACACTTTCTCATTCACATTACAGCGAGTTCGTCTTTTTACCATTTTTTAATTTTTAAACGCTCATATCTTCTAAACGCTAACACTTCAAAAATCGAATAATTTTCTGTTTACCTACACCCCAAGACCTTTCTAATGATAATGGTAGATCCGCTGGAATAAGGGCACCCTTACAGGAATAAATATATAGAAGATTACTAGATTTATTTTTTTCTTCATTTAAAATCTTTATGCAATGACTTTGCCGCTTGTTGAGAGCATAAGAAATTGTACTATCTTTTGTTAATAATCAGTTATCATTAATAACATAATTTTTTATACTTATTACATACATCTTTTGCATCTTTTTTTTTGTTCATTCTAAATATATAATTCATATCCATACAAATGAACACTTATGATACAAGCCTAGGTCCCATTGCTAATAATATCTTAAAAACTATGTTATCTAATCGTAAACAATTCCTAAGTATTGCACACATTAATGCTCAAAGCATGAAACCATCATTAAGGTCATATAAATTTGACGAATTTAAATCTATTCTTGATGGGGGTTTCTTCGATATTGTTGGCATCTCCGAAACATGGCTGTGTTAGGATCCTTCCTGTGAGGATACCCGTAGGTCATTTGTCGTGGCCTAAACTTTCTAATTTGGATGGATACGGTTTCTGTCCGTATCCTGTTATAGGGGGTGACTGCAGGCGATACACCTGAGCCGAATTTCTTGTGGGCATCTGGCACTTGGAACCAGTTACCCAACGTCGTGGTTTTTTATGAAGTTAACAGTTTTCATACTCACCATTCATGGTCTTTTTTAATACCCCAGGCTTCCTCGGTAGTCAGCGCTTAATCCAAACTAAAGAAACTCAATTAAAACTCACGATTTAAACTATCTCGTTGATGAACTTTCAACTGAACTTTTTATTTAGCAGCGCTTCTTCTTAATTTTGTTACATACTTTAGTCTATGTAGCTTAACATATTTACATTAGTTTCGCAATACCGGAATGCTAATTTGCATTTCCTTATCTTCTGACCGAAATTATATAAATTACCCGGATGCCATTCTTGTGCTTGGCAATTGTGCCAAGGTTGTTTAATTGCAAACACAATGCTCATATTGCATTTTGTTTGTCATACATTCTGTTGCTTATTTCGAAAGACGGAATTCCCTTGCACCAAATATTGTCCAATTATTAATTGCAGCTAAAATACAATATTCATGCAATTACAACAATAAAATCTTATTAATTTAAATTACCATAACTGAATGCATGTAATAACAACAATAAAATATTATTAATTTAAAATGCTGTCAACGCATTTTGTTCCCGGTGCAGAAGGCACAAAGGTAGATGTCAGTTTATTTCTCATGACCATGGCAACAACAACATACTGGCGATATTGCTGGTTATATGCCATATGTTATATAGGCGATAATGCTTACTTGTTGCCGTTTAAGTTATGGCACGCGTCATAGCTTAAACGGTTTTGTGCATTTATGCTGATACTGCGCTTTCATGCAGTCGCACTTGGACTTGGCATTGATCTGGAATTCCGAATTTCAAGGTTGTTGTATGGCACAAAAGGTAGTGCCTACAAATATGCATTGGTATATTTGTTTAGCTTGTGGTTCATTCTCAACATTCCCCGACCTTCGAAAAACGAAAAAATTATTGTTAAAATCCTAAACTCTTTCGCTATTTATTACTTAAACTTTATTCCTTATTTTTAAATAGGTTCTAATATTTTCTTGTCTTACTATTTTTTTTTATATCCTAAATTCATTATTTCTTTACATTATTTGTATTTCATTTTACTTTATTTATTGTATTGAATTCTATTTATTCTTATTACTGTAATCCATTAATACACTATTTCTTTACATGATTACATCATTTACTTTATTAAATTTCAAAGTAATTATGCATTTAAACAGTTGCATTTTATTTTTACTTTATATTGTAAAAAAAAAAATTTCGTTTTTCCTTTCGTTATATCTAATATTTATTTCCTATTTATATAAACATTAGTTCCTAACTTCTGTTGGTTTTTAGGGGGGGAGAGGGAATGGTGCTGTCAATGCGTGTTGTTTGCTGCCCTCATAGTTTGTTTTGTGCTTGCACTGTGGTTTATTTTCTTCTAGGTTGCGGATGCACTTGTTTCTTTTTCCCGGCGTTGTGCATTGGTGCGCTTTGGAAATTATCTCGACGTGTTCTTCCTTTTGGGATTTATTTGGATGAGTTTGAAGTGTGTGAGATATGATGATACGTACAATACTCGTATATGGATATTTTGCGGCTTCAGTTTACTTATGTCATCTTCTCCTTCGGCAGTTCATCAATTCTTTTTTAACTCTATTAGTCGGAAAGACTTCCGTTGGTTTTATTTAAGGTCTTCTATCCCTTTTGTTATTCCAATACTTCGATTCTCGTTGCTTTACATCGTTGATTTGACAATTGTTGCTTCCATTACGTTGGCTTTTGTTGGTTTTAATGTTTTTGTTTTACTTGTTTTGTTGCTTGCTTTAATGGTTAATTTAAATAATTTCATTTACGTTGTTTTAGAAAATTGGTTATATCTTTTATTTGTTTTAGTTATCTTTAGAAAGGTTTTGTACCTTCGGTTGATTTAGAAAAAGTGGAGTATTTTTGATTTTGTTTTTTAGAAAGGTTTTCATTCCATTCGTTTAATTATTTTGTCAGTGTTGTTCTTTTTATAAAAGTTTTGAAACCTTTTGGTTTATTTTATTGTAGAAGAATGTTTATCACTTTTGTTTGGTCGTTGTATTTTTGTTTTTCTTTATGTCAGTTGTTCATCCGGACTGTACAGTCTTGCCTATCTGACACTTTCTGAACGTTTGTCATCGCTCTTCATCGTCGTATTGCACCAACGTGCTGCCTCCCGTCAAAGTTGTTGTAGTGTTGCTGCTTTCTTGTAGTTTTGCCCTTGGATACTGCCGCCTTCTTCTCGCAGTTTAGTACGCGGATTGCCTGTCACAGTTGTTTTTGCGGATGCTGTCGTCGTTTTATTGCAGTTTTGCACGCGTATACTGCCGCCTTAGCATCACACACTTTGTCTTAGTTAAACTTGTACATATTTCTCATCTCTTCTGCATTTTTTTTCTCTTCGGTAATTCCTTTTTCTGGTCCAACGGCGTCATCTTTAGTTGCCCCCCACTTTTCCTTGGGTCCGATAGTCCCTAATCTAATTTAACCCTATTAAGTTGAACTCGTGTTTTTTACTGAAATTATTCACCGTCTTTAACAATTCTTTCCATTTTTACTTTATCATTCATCGACTTTTACAGCGTGGGCCCTAATAACTGTCGCACCTTTTTCAAGCGCCCCTGTGCCAAACAAAGTATACATAGACTTTTTACCGTTAGTAATTTAATTTTATACATTAATTGTGAATTCAAATGATCTGTTTGTCTGTTGAAATAGTTCTTATTAAAAGTTTGTGAGCGATGGAAGCAAAAAGAGAGCTTGTTCAGAAATTGCATATGCAAGGCAAGAAAACTTGTGAAATTGTTAACATCCTACGTTATTTAGGAGTTAACCGCAGATTCGTTCAACGCACTATTGCTAGATATAAGGCAACTGGGAGCGTCGAAATTTCTAAAAAACCTGGTCGGAAGTGCACCGTTAGAACTTCAGGACTGGTGAAGGTTGTACGAGAGCGAATTAGAAGAAATTACGCAGTTTCAGGGAGACAATTGGCCAAGGACCTAAATGTGAGCCGCAAAACCATCAGGAATGTCATAAAAAAAAATTTAAAGATGAAAGCTTACAAAAAAAAAAGGATTCATGGTCTTACAGAACGGCAAAAGAAAATGCGGAGGGAAAGACGTGCTTTGCTCCTTCAGAGGCACGCAAATTGCAAAATTGTGTTTTCTGACGAGAAGTTATTCATTCTGCAAAAAAGTCACAATCCACAGAACGACCGCGTATACGCACCGAGGATGTGTGACATTTCAGCAGAAAAAAAAGCTATTGAACGGTACCAAAACACCACATCAGTTATGGTTTGGGGAGCTATATCCACAAAAGGCAAGCTCCCGCTCCTTTTCATTGACAAAGGCGTAAAAATCAATGCCCAATACTATTTGGACGAAGTGCTTGTCAAGCATCTTCACCCTCATGCATCTGAGCTTTTTGGCAATGAGCCATATTGCTTCCAGCAAGACTCTGCTCCGGCTCACAAGGCCAAAACTGTTCAGCGTTGGTGCAAAGACAATATTTCCTGTTTCATTCCAGTGGATGAATGGCCTCCATCTTCTCCGGATTTAAATCCTTTGGATTTTTGTGTATGGGGATACATGTTAGATAAACTAAAAAATCTTAAAAACATGAAATTGGAACAATTTAAACGCCGCTTACAAAAAATTTGGGACGAAATACCCGATGAAGTCGTTCGTGCCGCCTGTAATAGCTTCGAAAAGCGTTTGAAACTCGTAAAAAAAGTTAAGGGTGAAAGATTTGAACTAAATCAATAAAAATGTAAGTCAACAATTTAAAAAATAAAATAAAAATGTTTTTAGCCCAAAATGCTTTGTATATTTTTTTTGTGTTGAAGAAATTAGTGCGACAGTTATTAGGGCCCACGCTGTACAATTATTACTTTGCTGTATTCATTATTTTTCTACGGCTTGAGATATTGTGTTCTTTAAATTAACTTTAATTACAAATTTTATTTGTTTTTTCTCTACAAATTTATTTTTCCAGCTACACATAATTTAAAATTTTTCTCTGCTTAACATTTTCTCTACTATTACTGTGTTTTCCTTTGCGTTTTGGTGCTTAGAATCTTAAGTCTTAATTATTTTTTATTTTTTTAAGAAACTTAATTTGATTTTACACAACACGACTAAATTCCCTTTTACTACATACATTCATATTTTATTAAAAAAAAATGTTCGACCATTTTTAACTTAGTTTTTCTTTAAATCTCGGCTTACAGTTCTTTTTGTTATTTTGATTACTTTATTAATTTCATTTTTCTCTTAACTTTTCTTAAATTTTTAAATTAAATTGGAAATTATTCAGAAACTTATTTTTTTACATTTTAATGCTATATTGCATTTTTCCATTTTTAAATTCATCATTTTTATGCGTAAGCGCATTTTATTTTCTGTTAATATTCTGTGATATAATCTCAGAAACAAAATTTTGTAGAATTCTTATTTTTCTCAAAATTTAATAAAAATCGTTTTTCTTTCTTTCGCTCTATTTCAATGTGATTATATATTATATGCGAATTTTCGTTTCACTTTATTTTGAATATTTTTTTTTAAATTGTAAAATTAGTATTGTGTGTGTGTAATTTGATTGTGTGTTTCTAGCCTCTTTGCCACCACGACTATGGCTATATCATCCGCGTATCCTATTATGTCTACGGCAGTCTGTTTTTGAATTTTCAGAACCCCATCATACATGGCATTCCACAATAGGGGCCCTAGCACAGATCCTTGGGGTACTCCTCCTGTGACCGCGTATTGTTTTACTCTTTCGCTAGTGTCGTATACTAATGTCCTATTTTCGAAGTAGCTAGCCACAGCTCGGAGCAGATAGTCTGGGGCTTTTAGTTCGCATAGTGCTTTAGTTATTTGGTTCCAGTCGGCGGAGTTAAACGCATTCTTGACGTCTAGAGTAACAACGGAGCAGTATTGTTTAGCGCCCTCTAGCATCGCGTTCCTCACAGCTTTTCGCGTGAGAGGTATGCAAGCCTCTTCCGTGATGAAAAATATTCGTGATGGCCGCTGCCCTTTATTTCGAAAGGTACGGATCCGCTTATCCAGATAGCAGCTTTCTTAGTTTTGTCTTCTGTGTATAGACAGCTGTTTGTTGGCTTTTTATAGGGTTCGCTAATGAACGCAATGTCTATCTCCTGCTCTATTATTGTTTTCTTAAGGAGGTCTTGGGCAGCCTCGCAGTGGTTAAGGTTTAGTTGTATGCACCTAAACATTTCCCGTCATAGCTTTTTTCATTGCCTTCTTGAACTGTGGGCATTTAAAGCTTCCAGTTTGGTGCTAATTTCCACCCGGCGTTTCAGGCTCACATATGGCGCATTTCATAGGTGCTTTACATGTTTTGGCTGTGTGTCCATTCTCAGCGCATCTGTAACATACATCTTTTCGGTCTGCTTCGCTTTTACACTGTCTAGATACGTGTCCAAAGTCTAAACACCGGAAACATCTTGTTGGGCTGATGCGCACACGTACTCTACACCTTACCCATCCCATTCGGACATGAGCGGCTTTGATAACAGTTTTTGCTACTCTTGCCGGAAGACCCCATCGTTGCTGTTTGTGTACCCTCTCGTGTCGCTAGTAAGGATTTCATTGCACTACAGTCTACGCTACCGATTTCTGGAAATTGTTTTTCGAGGACGGCGACAATTTCATCGGGTGTTGTAACTTCATCGATATCAAGACACTCGATGACTGTTTCTTGGCATAGCATTCGAACATTAGCCGATCCCTACAGGGCTTTCTCCGCTTTAAGGCTACACGTTTTGGGATCCTGACCTGCCTTTTAGCTCTAGCATTAGTTTGCGTTTCGCCGTTCTTTTGATTTTTTTGACATTTTCGCCAAGCTGCTGCAATTCGGGTTTTGCCTTCATCATCTTCAGCATGTCAGCATAGGTCAAATCACCTGTTTCAGTGATAACAATAGCGTCACGGCGTAGTGGCTTACGTTTCTCAGTTCTAAAGCCTCGCTCTCGACGGTTTTTCGCCGGCTCCGGTTTGCCCTATGGTCGTCTTATTTTTTAACTGTTTTCCACTCAGATTTGGATTGCTGTTCTTGAGCTGCTTCCGTGTTTGGTATTTCACCAGCATGTTGTGATATTTCAGGATGAGTTGGTTCGTCGTCTTTCGTTTTTCCCTGGGATTATTTATTTCCGTCTTTTCTTTTCGCCTCTTTCGTTAGGCGTACGGGAGGTGAGGTTTGAGAGCTCTGGTTCACCTTTAACGAGACGTTTTCTCCTTCCTCTTGCAATGCATCTGTGATTACCGTGTTTTTTCCAGGTTCGGTATGTGGGATTGTGGGACTACAAACCCCCTAAGTCTGTCACCGCTTCAATCCAATTACTCAGTAAGCTGTATACTACCGTTTACCAAAAATCGCAACAAGCAGAAAAGAAGACTACTCAAGTAGTTAGTTTTGAGTCGATCGGTGAGAAGTCAAGTAACACCCAACGGACGAAACGCAAACGATACGAGATAAGCATAATTCTTTTTAGTTCTCTTTAATAACATAATTTTTCTTAAATAACTTCTATTAAAAACTTTATAATTTTGTCTGTGTTAAAAGAAGGAAATCTTTAATAAAATATTTGAATTTCTTTATATTGAACTGAATCAAACGAAATGCGTTTAGTTTTTTTAAAAAAGATAAAAAAAGAGTTTTACCCCCACATGGTGTCAGAAGTGATTTAATCCCCGCTGTTGTATAAAATTTAACAAAAGAGCATAGTAACAGAAGTGCAAGTGTAGTTTTCTTTATTGTACGGCGAAAAGCAAAGAAAAAAGTACACGTTTGTTAAAAAATTTTTTTTAAAACAACAACAAAACTTATAAAACGAAACCACTATTTCAAGGCTATCATCGAGTTGCACAAAAAAAAAAAAAAAAAAAAAAAAAACAGCTAAACGATAAATATACATGCATATTATTTTTTATTCCTTGTGTTGCACAAAATGTTTTAGCAAATGAATCTTGAACAATTGTCAACGAGCCAACTGCAAACATTACTTAAAAATCGTGGTCTTTCATACAGTTATAGGCTCAAAAAAGATTTAGTGGAAAGATTGAAATTGGCGGTAATGACAGATTTAGAAAAAGCGGGCCTAGAAAGCGAAGACAAAAAATCTCGTAAAGACTGTGAAAGCGTTAACGGTAATTTTATGGACGGAAACAAAAATATCGAGTGTAAAGAAACAATAAACGGTTGCGCTAATACGGTAAACGATAACGAAAATTTTCGTGAGATTGAAAACGACAGTGACTTTGAACGCAAGCCAGAAAAACGCTAAAAATGTCGCAAAATAATTTTTTATTTAAAGACGTGGAAGACTCGTTAGAAAATTTTAATGGCGAGAGTGCAAAAGATATTAGCGATTGGCTAAAGGAGTTTGAAGACATTTCATCGCTTTGCGGGTGGAACGATATACAGTGTTATTTATATGGGAGAAAATTGCTAAAAGGTTCCGCGAAATTAGCTGTCGAATCTGCAAAAAATATTAACAGTTGGAACAATTTTAAATCATATCTACTAAAAGAATTCGGTACAACCACGTCCAGTTTAGTGATTCATCGCCGGTTAGAGTCGCGCCGGAAAAGTAGCAATGAATCATATTTGGAATACATGTTCCAAATGAAGCTGATCGCAAATAAAGGAAATGTGGACAACGAATCATTACTCTCATATATAGTGTCCGGTATAAACGATAGTGTTGATAATAAAACAATTTTATATGAAGCAAAAACTTTCGAAGATTTAAAGCAAAAATTTAAAGTTTATGAGGAAATGAAACGTCAAAAATATAAATTTAAATACGATGATCGCGTGCAAAAACCAGCTACAACACCAAGTTTTCAAAACGAAAGTCGTGTTCATAAAACAATTTCTTCGCCGCATGATGTTCAAATCCAAAAACGTTGTGTTACTTGTGGAGCGAAGGGACATGCTTCGTTCAGTTGCCCTCATAAGGCGAAAGGTCCGCGATGCTTTAATTGTAATGATTTTGGCCATTTGTCGAAAAATTGTTTGAGAAAAAATACAATTTCAGATCCCTCAAGAGTAAACATGGTATCTTCTCCTATCGTACATATTAATATAAAAATAGATGATACCTACTTATTTTAATTCGTTATTTGATACAGGAAGCCAATTGTCCCTGATAAAAAAATCGGTGTTTTTAAAATTGAATAAGCAACTTGATAGAACAGGTACTTTGCTTTCAGGTATTGGACAAAAAGTGTATACATCAATCGGTGGCTTAAAAATTACTACTTTTATTGACAAAATACCTTACGATCTAACTTTAGATGTTGTTAAAGATGAGTGGATGTCTGAAGACATAATAATCGGTACAGAAATTTTAAAATACGCCAATATGGACATAGAAAACGGAAACGTGAATTTTCGAAGTAAAGAAAATCATAAAAGCAACGATAAAAATTGAAATATAAACGAAAATGATATAAATAAAATCGATACGGAGAAACTAATCGCGGAAAGTGAAAAAGTTTTAAGCATAACTACGGTAAAGAACACTAAAATAAATGAAACTATTGCTACGTACATTGACTCATATAAGCCCCAAAAACTAAAAAAATCGTGTGTCGAAATTCAGATCGTACTGGAAGACGAAAAGCCAGTATTTCATCGTCCAAGAAGGCTAGCGCCAAAGAAAAAAGATATTGTATCCATTCAAATAACAGAATGGCTTAACGAAGGTATAATCGTGCCAAGTAATTCTAATTTCTCTAGTCCGGTTGTTCTCGCGAAGAAAAAAGATGGCTATTATAGACTCTGCGTCGACTATAGAAAATTAAACGCAAAAATTGTGAAGACCGATATCCGTTACCAAATATCCAAGACGTTTTAGAAAACCTTTATAACGCGAATATTTTTACGACACTAGACCTCAAAAATGGTTTTTTTCATGTAGATATTCATCCTGAAAGCCGAAAATATACTTCGTTTGTAACGCCGGATGCTCAATATGAGTTCTGCAAGGTTCCATTTGGTCTCTGCAATTCACCCTCAGTATTCCAAACGTTCATAAATACAGTTTTTAAAGATCTCGTGCGCCAAAAACTTTTGCTTATTTATATGGACGATCTAATAATTCCGTCAAAAAACGAAGACGAAAATTTAAAAACTTTAATCTTAGTGCTGAACGTAGCAGAAATGAATGGACTAATAATAAAATGGGAAAAATGCAGATTTGTTACGCGAACTATTGAATTCCTTGAACATATCGTAGGGAATGGCTCAATAAGACCCTCAGTTGAAAAAACTAAAGCTGTTATAAATTTTCCTGAGCCAAAAACTTTAAAAAACCTTCAAAGTTTCTTAGGATTAACTGGATTTTTCAGAAAATTTATACCGAACTATGCAAGAATCGCGAAGCCATTATCTGACATGTTAAGGAAAACTTCGTCCAATTTTCTTTTCGATTACGAACAAAGAAGCGCGTATCAGGAGTTAAAAGAACTATTGTGCAAGGAGCCAGTACTTAAACTTTTTAATCCGGAGCTAGACACAGAGTTGCATACAGACGCAAGCAAACTCGGCCTTGCTGCTGTTTTTCTTCAACGTCACGATAAGTCATTGCATCCTGTTTTTTACCTAAGTTTCAAAACTACGCGTGTTAAAGAAAATTATAGCAGCTATGAATTGGAAGTTTTGGCAATAATACGCTCAGTTAAAAAATTAAGAGTTTATTTGCTAGGAATTGAATTTAAAATATATACAGACTGTAAAGCGTTCCAGTTGACGATGCAGAAGAAAGACTTATGCACTAGAGTAGCGAGATGGGCTTTATTTTTGGAAGAGTACAATTGCACAGTTCATCATAGACCAGGAAAATATATGCAGCATGTTGACGCATTAAGTCGAGTATTGACGGTTATGGCAGTTGAAACAGGAGTGTTACATAGAATTAAAACAGCGCAAGGTAAAGATGAATCGTGTCAACTTATTTTAAAAATTCTGCAGCGTGAAGAGTACGAGGATTACACTAATCGTAACGGAGTCCTATATCGATTTGTTGAAGGAGCATATCTTCTAGTGGTACCAAAGTCTAGGCAAAAAGAAATAATTCGAAACCAACATGAAATCGGACATATTAACGCGCGAAAAGTTACAACTTTAATAAAACAACATTACTATTTTGCTAATATTCGGAAGAAGGTTGACGATGTCATATTAAACATAAAGCAGAAAAGAAAAAAGGTAAGCAAGAAGGCTATTTACACCCTATTAATAAAATAGATACTCCGCTTCATACTTATCACATGGATCACCTGGGTCCAATGGCATCAACCGCTAAAAAATTACAAGCATCTTTTTGTAGTCCAAGATGCTTTTACAAAATTTGTTTGGATCTACCCCGTAAAGTCGACAACAACAGATGAAGTTCTACGGAAGCTGACATTACAAGAAAACACTTTTGGCAGTCCACACAGGATCATTACTGACAAAGGTACTGCATTTACATCGACGCTTTTTAAAGAATACTGTCAACTCAGGAACATCGATCTTGTTCAAATAACAACAGGAGTGCCACGCGGAAACGGTCAAGTGAAAAGGACAAACGGCAATATCATATCAATACTCACGAAAATGTCAGTGGAAAATCCTTTAAAATGGTTTCAGCATGTTCCCAGACTCCAAAAAGCAATCAACTCTACAGTATCAAGGGCAACAAACAAAACACCATTTGAAATGCTCATAGGTACTCAAATGAAAACCGATCGCGATGCTGAGATACATCAAATACTAGAAGAAGAAATAAGATGTGAATTTGCGGAAAAGAGATTGGAGCGGAGAATGGAAGCAAAACAAAAAATTGCCCAAATTCAGTCAGAAAATAAAAAAACATATAATACAAATCGAAAACTACCAGAAAAGTATGCAGTGAAGGATTTAGTTGCAATTCAACGCACGCAATTTGGACCAGGACTCAAAATGCATCCAAAATTTCTTGGGCCATACGAAGTCATTAAAATTAAACGTAATGACCGTTATGATGTTCAAAAAGTGGGAAATCACGAAGGACCCAACAAAACATCTTCATCAGCTGATCAAATGAAGCGATGGTTACAAGAAGACGACGAAAGTGATTTTGAAGCAGAACCAGCTGAGACGAATCATCTCAAGATGGCCGGATGTGGGATTGTGGGACTACAAACCCCCTAAGTTTGTCACCGCATCAATCCAATTACTCAGTAAGCTGTATACTACCGTTTACCAAAAATCGCAACAAGCAGAAAAGAAGACTACTCAAGTAGTTAGTTTTGAGTCGATTTTGAGAAGTCACGTAACACCCAACGGACGAAACGCAAACGATACGAGATAAGCATAATTCTTCTCAGTTCTCATTAATAACATAATTTTCTTAAATAACTTCTACTAATAACTTTATAATTTTGTCTGTGTTAAAAGAAGGAAATCTTTAGTAAAATATTTGAATTTCTTTATATTGAATTGAATCAAACGAAATGCGTTTAGTTTTTTTAAAAAAGATAAAAGAGTTTTACCCCCACAGGTATTTTCTCGCTTTTGCCCTGGCTTTCTTTCAGCCTTTCTGCCTCGATTGTTTCTCTGATCGGAGGTGAGGTCTGTGAGCTCTGGCTAACTTTCATAGGGTCCTCATGGCCATTTCTGAATTGCTCCTCTGCCTGTTTATGGAGTTTGGCTACATCTCCTATGAGATCCCTCATGGGCTGGTGTATTGACCTGCGGTTGACTAGCATGTCCCCGAGTTTTTTGATCTTGATTCCAAGATTCCGGAGAGCCTGCTCATTTCTTTGGCTACTATCTAGCGCCTCTTCCGTCGTCGCCATTTGCTTCTGAGTTTGTGGCGGGGTTCGCAGCATTCTGGAGCTCCTATTACATGGTTGATCGACGTTATTTTCTTCACTTTGTTCATCGTTTCTTTGTTTTCGTTTGTTTGTGCTCATTTTTTGGGTTGGTCTCCGGCCCGGGCTTTACAGCCAAGGAGGTGGCAACCTATATTGTCTGTGAGGAACAAATGTCGCCCGCAGTATAGCCTCCTGCTGCGGGAAGGCCACAGTTACTCTCTGAGGCGGGCAGGTATCAGAGAGGCTCCGTTAGAGGTGCTATGTTGTTGTTATCCCTAGCACTATTCAGACTTGGCACGGGTCGCATAATACCTTTTCTTTGGGATACCCTTCTCGGGGTGGTACAGCCGCTCCATCTAGGAGAACAGACGCTGACCAGGAAGCCGCTCATTTTGAGTCAGACGCGCCTGGGCTTACTGTTAACTAGGGTCCGCGGATTCGTTACGCCCGAAGGATTTCTTAGAAATGAGTGGATCCCCTCTGCGGACAAGTAGCCACCCAATCTGGGACACACGCTCTTGGTTTAGATGATTCTGTTTGGTCCGCGTGTGGTATTTTATTTTCCACCTACCCTGCATATATATGCCGAGCTTTCCCCTATCCGCCACCCCGGGGACGCGCACTGTAGGGATGCAGAACCCCCTAGTCTGCGTCTTCAATAACATGATTTTCGTCATGCTTAAATCTATATAAATAGGATTTAAAACATCCATGTCCAGTTAGTATTTGGGTGAGATAGACATCTACCTCCCCGTGTCGTCTGTTCAGCCAAATTTGGAATGAGGCTATGCGTCCATCGTCCGTTTTGTGATGCATCCCAGCGCATCTGCCACATATCTGTCACGTAGATTTTCCATTTTGCAGGCTTTGAGGTATCTGCTGGAAGCGAATCGCAGAGCAATCTCTCACTTGCAAGAAGGCCTATAGGGTGAGTACCCGCCACCACTAGCGCTGCATCCGTTGACACTGTTCGAAATGCGCAGCACACTCTGAGAGCGCATACGCGATACACTGATTCTGTGCTTCGAAGATAAGAACTGTATTTTGTAGCCTCGACCCATATGGGGGCTGCGTACAGAAGTATTGATCGGACCACAGTGACTAGGAGCTTTCTGCTTGTTTGTCGAGGGCCTCTCGTGTTAAACAATATTCTAGTGAGCGCTGTAGCTGCCCTACCTGCTTTGTCGCTTTCAAAAGTAAGGTGCTGCCTAAAATTTAATCTATGGTCAAGTATAACGCCGAGGTACTTCACGGATGGTTTGGATACATGATTTCCTACTGATATTGTCGCTGTTTCAACGATCTTTCTATTGCTTATGAGCACTGTCTCTGTTTTGTGGTCTGCCAGGCTAAGCCTTGCTGCTTTCAGCCAATGCTGTACTAAGAGAACCGCCTGATTGCAGTTCTCATCTGCTTCGTGCAGGAGTTTCGCAACGACTACTAACGCAATATCATCCGCAAAACCTATTATTTGCGTTCGTTCCTGTAGAACGAGTCGCAAGACTCCATCATACATTATGTTTCAGAGAGCGGGTCCAAAACAGCCTTACGGGACTCCAGCGGTAACTTTGTATCTTTCGGTACCTGCTTCTGTGTCATAACAGAGTATTCTATCTCTGAAATAGTCTCGTATTATTCTACGGAGGTACACGGGGACGTTGAATTGAGCAAGAGCTTCTAATACTCTGGTCCAGTTTGCAGAATTAAATGCGTTTTTAACGTCGAGCGTCGTGACGAGGCCATACTCTTTATCACCGTACATCCAACGTTTGCCTGAAATTGCTTCAAGCGCAACCGTCTTCACTGCTCCAATTGCGTCAATTGTCGAGCGGGTGTTGCGAAAGCCAAACTGTTGGGTGGAAAGATCTTCAGCGTCTTTGATTGACGCCTCCAACCTGTTGCTTATAAGCCTTTCAAGAATTTTGCCAGCAGAGTCAAGCATGCATAGAGGACGGTAAGCCGATGGATCCTCTGAGGAGCAGGTATTCTTCGGGATCAGCACCAGCCTTTGCCGCTTTCATCTTGCTGGGAAGATGCCTTCCTTAAGACAAGAGTTATACAGGTCAGTGAACACCACCGTCTTCTGCTCTACCGCGATTTTTAGCACCTTATTTGGGACAGTATCAGGTCCGGGGGCTTTTTTGTCATCGAGTTCTTTAGCTGTTTTTAGGAGCTCATCAGTGGTCACAAGCAGTTCTTCATCATTCCTGCGCTTATTTCTGGCGTGTCAGGTTTTGGAAATAGAGTGTGGACTATATTTCGCATCAGTGTGGGACACGAAGGAGTTGGTTGTCTAAACGCATTAAGTTTCTTCATGACGAACTTGTACACAAAGCCCCAGGGCTATTGGTCCGCATCGTCGCACATTTCATTAAAGGATTTGCTCTTTTTAATAGCTTTTTTAAGAAGGGTTCTAGCGGCCTTGTTACGCATTTGGTTCGGTAGGAACTCCTCTGTACCTCTCAAGCGATAATATGTACGCCTTGCTCTGATCAGCGCCTTCGAGGACTGGTAATGTCGTTGGTCCACCAGTAAACTGGAACTTGATGATTGTTTCCACTACCTCTTCTAACCATTGCGGCATTGCATGTATCTTCTATATGTGCCATCACCTGTGAAGCTTTTTCTGTGGCAGAACCAGATGCCAGATGACCTCTAGGACGTCTGGGTCTAGCGTGTTCTCTTTATATCTTTTGTGCTTTGATTGCGAATAGGCTATTTCCATAACTCCAGATTGCGGCTTTGCCGGTTCTATCTTTCGCCCATACGCTGGCGTGTCTAGCTCTATGCGGTTCGCTTAGCAGAGCAACGTCTATCGTGTGCTCTCGGATCGTTTGTCCGAGAAGGTCTTGTGGCGCCTCACAATGGTTTAAGTTAAGCTGTAGCAATTTCATGTTCGCCCCAACTTTTGCATCGCTTCGTGGTATGAAGGACATTTTCGGCTTCCACTTACATGTTTTATATTCTTCGTCTTATTTCGCAGGCAAAGAATACACTTCGGCGCATTCGTGCATGTTTTTGTTTGGTGGTCACGTTCTCCACATTTATAGCAGCTCTTGGTGCAGTCTTCATTATTGCTACAGTTCCTCGCTATGTGTCCGAATTCAAGGCATTTGAAGCACTTTTTGAGGACTTTTGTTTCAAGGATGCGGCAGATGACCCACCCAATCCGTATTTTACCCAGGGTTGTTAGTTTCGGCACAATTTGGGCCGGCAGGCTTATGGTTGCTGTCTGCGTTCCCCCATAAGCAACGCGCATTGCGCGTATAGTTGGCTCCTGGATGTTTAGTCCATCCAGTTGGCTGTTCAGTGCCTCGAGCACCTCCTCCTTTGTGGTGACTTCATCCATGTCTTTTATTTTGAAGTTCACCATGTGCGTCAGTGAACGAACTTCTCTTTCTCGCCTAACACTTTCTCTACCTCAGCGTGGTACTTTGCAGTCTGTGGATCTGCTGTCTTACCAATCTCTAAAACCAGATCTCCATTTGCCGTTTTTCCAATGCCTTGTACGGTTTGGCCCAGTTCCTTCAAATTTGGCTCACTCTTTATAAGCTGAAGATATATCCGCGTAGGAATTTTCGCCAGTTTTCTTGACAGCGATAGCATCAGGCCTCGGTGGTCTCTTCTTTTTTCGGACTCTGCGGACTGCCGTCCATTGTTTTTTCTCTTTCTCTGCTTTAGCGCGGGTGTTTTTCTACACATCTTTATGGCAGATCGCTGACGGGGTCTTCATAGCGGATGTGTTCACCTCTATTGAGGGGTTGACTTTTCTGCTTCTTCGGCGAAACATTTTTTGTTTTCTTCGATAGGGGGGCGGGGTGTTGTCACCTCGTCTGCTGCTTCCCCCGGACGTTTGAAGCTGTTTTTTGCCGTTTCCGGATCATCCGTCTTTCTGGCTTATCTAGCGTCTTTCCTTCTGTTGACGCTTTCCGTAGTGATCTCCTCAAATGCCTTTTTGTTTAGCATCAGTATGGAATGCAGAGTATCCCTCATTTGCGAGTTGATGTGTCGTTTGTCAGTGAACATTTTGGTGAGCTCTCTGATTTTTGCGCCTAAATCCACCAGTGTACTATCCGCACCTTTAGATAGGTTAGCATGTACGTCCTTAGGTAGTGATACCTCTTTTGATACTTCTGACGCTGGGGCTGACTTTGTAGTATTCGCTACTTCAGCTGCTTGCTTTCCTCGCAAAGGCGGTGATCGAAGTATAAATGAGCCTCTTCGAAATGGATCAGTTGCTCCTGCCCCGGTCTCGTTTGATATGCTTGTCGCATTATCTGCTGCAGCAGCCAAGTGTGCCACCGCTGCAGCATTGCGGTCATTGTATGAACGTACAACGCATGGACATCAGCAACAACACTGACTGGTTTGTTAACAAAACCGACAAAAACATACCGAATGAAATTCAATGGCTCCTCGCGCATGGACCAAAATTTTTATTTCCACAAACTAAGAAGAGTTTCCCCAATGTTTAATATTATTGCAGAAGGAGAGGATTGTATACAAACAATAACAGACAGAGAGGAGCAAGAAACGGTGAGAATAAGATTAACATCTGTAATAGAAAAGCATGTAAGAGGAGCACAACTAACAGAAAGAGACAATTACGTTATTAACGCAGCTGAAGCTACAAAAACCTTTTTAAAACAGAATGATGGCATAGTCATAGTAGATGCGGACAAAGGAAACAAGACAGTAGCAATGAACAAAAGAGACTATGCAGATAAGATGGGGAAAATTCTAAGAGACGGATGGACGTACAAAACAACTAGACGAGATCAAACTTACAACAAAAAAACAATAACATTGTGGACAATTTATTTAAAAAATAACTGATAAACGTTAAGGAAAAATATCTGCTAACTACAAATACTGCGTTAGAACCGGGTATTTATGGTTTGCCGAAAATCCACAAGATAGATGTACCCCTCAGACCTATATGTTCTTCAATCAACTCACCATCACACGGACTGTGCAAAAACATTGCTAACATTTTGAAAAACCTGACCCAGGATTCTACGTACAACATTAAAGACGCAACAGAATTTAAAAACAAAATCAACAACCATTTCATCAGTGATAACGAAATAATGGCATCTTTTGACGTCATTCCTTTGTTTCCAAGTATACCAAAAACAACAGCAAGTGGGACAGAATATCACAACATACAAAAATACTAAAACAACAATTTATGGATATATTAAACTTTTACGTCAAAGAAAATAATTATTTTAGGTACAATGACACGATCTATAACCAGCTAAAAGGGGTGCCCATGGGTTCTCCAATTTCCCCAATAATAGCGGACATAATCATGGAAGAAGTATTAGATATTTTTATGACGAATTGCTCAAAAAACCCCAGACTGATGACGAAATATGTGGACGATATTTTTGCTGTAGTGCAGATTGAGACAATAGATTAAACATTAAAGATCCTGAATGACTGCCATATACTAATAAAATTCATTATAGAGGAAGAGAGAGAAGGACGGTTGCCATATTTAGACGCAATAGTTGTAAAGAAAGGAAACATTATGAAGACAGACTGGTACAAAAAACATAATTCATCAGGCAGGCTCATCAATTACTACTCAAAACATACAAAGAAAACAATCATCGGTACAGCCAAAAACTTCATTGATCGTGTTTTTAGCATCAGCGATCAAATTTTCCACAAAGAAAACAGGCAACGAATAATACGTACACTCAGCTTAAACGATTTTCCAGTTCAAACTACAAAACTCCTTCTAAGAGAAAATAAACAAAATAAAAATAAAGGCACGTTTTTAATGCTCCTCAAATTGGAATTGGGTCCCTTGTTTTTCGATACAAGAAGTTTTGCTTGAGCTTGCACAGTTAGATATAAATAAATCCTTTGGCCCTGACAACATTCCGCCAATTTTTCTTAAAATGCGGGCAGGTAATCTGGCTGAACCTCTAACGAGAATCTTTAATTTATCTTTAAAGAGTGGGGAGTTCTTAGATGTGTTGAAGAAATCGTAAGAATTGTAACAATCCATAAAGCTGGGAGTAGGCAAAAAGTTTGCAATTATCGTCCTATCGCTAAACTACCAACTATTCCTAAAATCTTTGAAGCAATTGTTCAGAAACGCTTTTATTATATTATAAAAAAATTTGATAACTGAGCATCAACATGGCTTCGTTAGTGGTAGGTCTACATCAGAGAACTGCACAAGTATATTCATTTGCAATTTCAAGTACTAGCTAAATTTATGAATACAAGCGCGCTTGAACTTGATAATTTTTAATCAAGTTCAAGTATACTTGAAATTAGTGAAGTCGACGTCAGCTTGTTGCCCTAATTTATGAACACGTGATCTACGACACGAAGTAAAAACAAGCGGCAGCAGACTTGAAACGTACGTCATAGAGATTGAAAACCTTGAATTTATTTGTGAATTTTCAACTTATTGTTGGGTACAAGGATGTACCCAAATAAATAGTTTTAAAAATAGTTTGTGAAAAATATTGGTCGCTGATAAGGGTGGTCCTCAAAAATGTTTTCTTTGTGCTTTTTTTAATATTTTGTGCTGTAAATCGGGCCAATTATTTGGAATCTGATGTGTTTCAACGTCCCTCTCTAAAAATTTACAAAATGGGGGTTTGATATACCCCTCTATTTGTGCGTCTCAAAAATGCTTTTTCCCTTAGAAACCACAAAAAATGGTAAATTTTTACCTATTTTGCTTTCCCTTCGAGATATGGCACTTTTTCGAAAATTTTTCGAGTATTTTTCGATATCTTTCGATTTTATGTTGTTCCATATCTCGAAGGGGAAGCAAAATATGTAAAATCTAACCAACTTTTGGAGGTTACTATTTGAAAAAGCATTTTTGAAACACACCAATAGGGGGTCCATTAGCCCCCCATTCGACATACTTTTAGGGAGGGACCGAAACACGTGTATTTGATTTACAATTTGATTTACAGTGCACAGTTAAACACGTGTTTCAATGTCCCCTCTAAAAGAGTGGAAAATGGGGGAGTGATAGACCCCCTATTTGTGTGTCTCAAAAATGCTTCCTCCTATAGTAACCCCCAAAAAATGGTTAGATTTTACCTATTTTGCTTCCCCTTCGAGATATGGAACTTTATAATCTCAGAACATCATCAATAATAACATCAGAATCCAAATTATTGATCCGACTTAGATTGCAAAAAAGGGCAAAATCTATCAAAATCATAAAAAAGTATTGTTACGGTCCACCCTAGTGTCCAAACAAGTTTTTATATTCTAACATCAGAATCACAATCAGTGACCCCCAAGACAACAAGCTTTCCCTATTTGAACTATTTGGATACTTGCAAGCTTATAAGCTTTTGCCGAGCATATCAATCTTTTCAAGTATTTTCCCGAAAATTTCAAGCGCTTCAAGTTTTTGTGGGCAGCATAGCAGTAAAGCTTGCGATTGATTAGTTTGATAGGAAGCTTGCTTTGCTTGGATTTTTCAAGTTCAAACCAAGTGAATTTTCAAGTACTTGAAAAAGCTTGATATATCAAGCACTTGATGCAGGTCTCTGGTCTACATCTACTAATTTAACACTTTTTTCATGCTTTCTAAGAAACCAACTTGAGGATGGTAAACAGATTGACGTGGTTTTTACGGATTTTGCGAAAGGTTTTGATAGGGTACAGCACTCTAATACTACATAAGTTAGCTGCAATGGGCTTTCACTCATAATTTATTAATTGGGTGTCTAATTATTTGATTGGCCAGCAGCAATTTGTTAAAATTGTTAGCAGGATTTCTAAAACCGTTTTTAACCATTCAGGGGTTCCTCAAGGTAGTCACCTTGGACCTTTACTTCTTCTTCTGTTTATTAATGATATGTCCAATTGCCTCAGTCGTTCCCATTGTTTGATGCATGCGGATGATGTGAAAACTCTTAAATCCATTAACTCTTTAGCAGATTGCCTACTTTTGCAGCAGGATATTAATAGATTACAAGATTGGTGCTTTGACAGTAAACTTTATCTCAATATAGACAAATGTAACATTATGTCTCTTAATATGTTACGTAGTAAAATTACTTTTGACTATTCCATTTTAAACCAATTCTTGTCTAGAGGTTCGAATCCTCCATCTGACATAGAAAATTTTTTCAATTGAATTAATTTTTCTGTTCGGCCGTCACCTCTCTGCAGACAATGGCAAACCTCAGAGAGTAAAAACTGCCATGAAAAGCTTCTTGAGAACATAAGCCGTTCGGAGTCGGCGTAAAACATGTAGGTCCAGTTCTCGATCATTTGTGTTCAAAAATTTCACAACTCACGCAACACAATTGATCATAAGAAGCTCGGTCAAAGTTCTTTCAAGGGCTGAAATGGCCATTTTTCGTTTTTTTTTTTTTTTTGTCTAGAGTAACTTCGAAAATAGATCTGGGTGTCATATTTGACGAAAAACTTAGTTTTTGCGAACATTACGATAGGTTTATATCCAAATCGAATGCTATGGTAGAATTTTAAAGAGAAATACCCATGATTTTAAAGATCCATATACTTCAAAGGCTGTGTATATCTCATTAGTTCGGTCTATTATGGAATATTGTTGCATTGTGTGGAGTCCACAATGATGTGGTAAATAATGCATTTATTGTATCTAACTCTGTTTGTGAGGCAATTGACCTCAGTCAGGATAGAGAAACGTTTTTAAATAATAGTCTGTCTATTTGTAATTAATTATTTGTAAATTAAAGAATCTTTGAATGTATTTTATTTTGTATATATTCCTATGATAAATAATCTATAAGACTATGTGTCGCTAGATGATAAATAAATAAATAAATAAATAAAGTTATTGTTATTAGTGCAATGTTTACTTTATTTTTTATTTTATCTTTCTTATATGAGAATATTTATGTGGTGTCTATACCACATAACATAACATAACAGGTATATATATATACTAGTGATAACGCCCAGAAAATCGGTTGTACTTCCCTACTATTCTTTGGAAATCACACTTTCTCAGTCACATTGCAGCGAGTTCGTGTCTTAAGTCTTTTTACAATTTTCTTAACTTTAAACGCTCATATCTGATAAACGCTTTTCAAAAGTCTAATAATTTTATGTTTACCTACATCACAATACCTTTCTAATGATATATCAAGTGTTGTTGTAGCATTTGTAGATTTCCTGGAATAAGGAATAAATATATAGAGATAAGAATGTTAAAGTTCGTATATGTATTACGTAGGTTTAACTTTGAATATGTTTTGTATATATCTTCTGAGCTATAATTATGAATATTTAACTTTAATTATACATAGCAATTAATGGGTTTTATAATCATATATGGCCAATAAGGCTCGATTATGAATAAATATATAAATAAAAAATTTAGTCAACTAAAATTACCGTTTAATCTACTCTCACTATAATTACCGTACATCCCACTTATCAGTCAAATATGCTTGTTAAAGAATTCACTCTCTTTACTATTCACCTCATGCAATATAATTTACTTCTCCACAACACAATAGCTTTAACAATACAGAAAGAAAACAAGATAAAAACAAAAAAACCTATTAGTTTTTACAATAAAATTGATAAACCTCACAAATGACACTTAAGATTATACAATGGAATATAAGAGGCTATACCAATAATTATAACGAACTCTTAATACTTATAAAAAAAAAAACAATCCAAAAATCATATCATTACAAGAAACTCATATTAAATATAATAACTCCCTCCATACCTATCCATAGGTATGTCCCTCCATACCATCCAATTGAACACAAATTGATATCTTTAAACAATGACTTTGATGCTGTTGGAATTGAAATATACTCAAAGAAAAAATTCATACAAGTTTCTGCCTACATTCCACCTAACAAATACTTTAGTTCAATTAATCTTCAAAATGTACTTGGAAACTTCAACACACCCAGTTTAATAACAGGTGACTTTAACACCAGACACCCTAACTGGGAGTATGTATACACCAACCGCAGAGGTAACACTCTAGCTAACTTCATCACTCAATCTAACTACATTATCCTTAATGACAATTCTCCAACCCACTATAGTACGCACTCCTCGTTTACGATTTGTTACTGTTACGATCTGTTCAACTGATTTAGCTATTAATTCTGACTGGGTAGTAAAAATAGATTTATGTGGAAGTGATCACTTCTCCATAGTAATTTCACTATCTCTCCCTCACTTACCTAATCCTCAGAAAAACAAGCCTAGGTTTACAACTAAACTAGCAAATTGGCCAACATTTTAAAAACATACAATTGAACACAACCAGAATCGGCAAATATCGTCTAATATTAATAAAGAAGCTGCAAATATTAAAAAATAATCCTACTACAAAGTGCCCACGCATCCATCCCCCAATCTAACCCCCATAATTTTTCTCATAATGGGCCATGGTTTAGTAAAAAACGTCAAGCACTTCGAAATAATAAAATCAAATGTCTACGTACACTTTAACAATCCATTAACCGAGAAAATATGATTAAATTCAAAAAAGCTTGCGCACTATGATAAAAGAGAATTGAAGCAGTCAATACGAGTATCTATAAGACATTACACATCGAAAATTAACCCCAAAACACCTACTGATAAAGTCTGGTCGAATATTAGACAATTTTGTGGCTATAACACAAATTATCATGTTTATTGTTTAAGCAATCCTTTCTCTTCCAGCGATTACAGACAGCACCGATATATCAGAAACGTTTTGGAAATTTTGGTGAAAGGAGTCTGAGGATAAAAACTTTCCACATTTATTTAATGATAAGAAGCCTTAAGTTCACAAACAACATCTGATCAAACCCATGCACTCGATATCGAAAGCGATATTAACTCAATAGAATAGAATGGAATTCTACTCCGCCCTCGCAAAATTAGAAGGAAATACACCAGGTCATGATCGAATTACATATTCCATGATACGCAATGCGTCACTACCAGAAAAGGAAATGCGTTTGAAGCTTTGTAATAATATATTAAATTCACATATCTCTCAAGCCTACAAATCTACAATTATCATCCCTATTCTAAAACCTAAGGCAAAAAAAAACCGAAATCAGCTCATACCGACCAATCTCACTTAACCCATGCTGCGCAAAGGTTTTGGACAAGATTGTTTCGAATATGTTATGGTGGTTTGTTAGAAGTAACAATCTCATCAATGACCATCAAATTGGATTAAAAAAGTTAAAATCGATAACGGATGCTCTATTATATGTAGACCATATTGTTGCTGAATCCCTATCCACAAGAAACACCTGTCAATTATATTTTTAGATTTTGTCAAGGCTTTTGATAATATTGGAATTCATACCATAATTAACCAGTTGCAAGAATGGAAAGTTGGACCTCGAATTTGCAACTACGTTAGAAACTTCATGTCAAACAGGAAAATAAAAGTAAGAACTGGCGACATAACTTCAAGCACGTATGCACTCCATAATGGAAAACCACACTCCATAATAGAAATCCAATATTATTCTTAATAGCATACAACAAACTCTGCGATATAATTTTAGTGCATATGCTGACGATTTTCAACTCGTCATGAAAATAAATAAAAATAAAAGCGGTAAAATCAATCTGATCAACCTTTTTCGAGACATCCAAGCTTGGTGTCACTATTCTGGAGCTACCCTCTCAATACAAAAATGTAAACATATACATGTATGTCGCAAAATTAACTGCACACCCTCAATTGTTTGTAGCAACACCCAAATTAACACGGTTGACAATTTAAGAATTTTAGGAATTATTCCTAACAAAAGATACAATTGGAACACATACATTTCACACCTCCAACAAGATCTTCCAAAACGTGTCAATATTATACAGTGCCTCTCTAGCCCTAAATTTAATTGTAACTCTTCAACTCTCATAGACATCATGAAAGCCCTTCTGATTGCTAAAATATACTTCGGACTCTACTTATACGGATTCGCACACAAGAGCACACTAAACAAAATTAAAACCATAGTCAACGCAGCGATTAGAATAGCATTAGGCGCCTTTAGAGCGACACCAATAAAGAACATGCTTTTAGAACCAGATATCCCTCCCTTAGAAAACAAAAGAGACTTTGTCACAAACAAGTTATTGAAAATATTTTAAGCAGCCAGAACACCCTCTGCATAAAATAGTTAAAACCTATAAAAAAAAAAGAAAAGTGTTAATGATATTATGTCTACCCTTAGTAGATCCATATCAAACATTAAGAAACTAAATCTCCCTTATTTGCCACTAAAAGTTACCAAAACCATTAAACCTCCCTGGAAATATAATACACAACTCCTCGAAAATACAGTAAATCTGAAACTCCTCTAATAGTGTACCAGCAAGTCTTTGTAACGGCACACTGAGTGGTGGGTTCTGGCTTTCATGTTTGAAGGTGGCTTTGACTGAAGTTGAATCCACATTCGAACATGCAGGTCAGGATTCGCCATGGCAGTGTCGTATGCAAAAATGAGTGACATACTGCTTATACCACGGCGGACGCGTTCGAGGTGTGACAGCTGACAGTGACATTTTGACTTTTACCGTCAACACGTCTCGTGACAGCTGACAGAATACTTTGACAGTGACATTTTTACGTTTACAACTGACTTACTTGTTTAAATTGACATCTGACATCTCTTTCTTTCGTGCAAACTCGACATTTTTCGTTCTTATATAAATCTGACGTTTTATCTCTAATTCCATTCTGACAGATTCCTTTCATTTAAATTTAACGTTTATCGTGCATCTAAATTTGACGTTTCGCCGTATATTCATATGTGACAGTTACTGTCATTTAAATTCTGACATTTTTATTTTGTTTAACTCGTACCCATTTTACTTCATTTAATTCGGACAAACTACCCCTCACATTTTTTTTTCTATTTCAATCTGACATTTCTCATTTATTCACCCGACATTAGATTTAATTTAAATCTGACGTGTTATTCTGACATCTTTATTGTACGCAACTATGACATTTATTCTGACAAGTTTAACTTTAACTTAGACATCTGTCGCAGGTCCTGTCCAGCTGTCGCACTTCGAACGTGTGAGCCTTGTTAATCAATACGCAAGTGTGTCACACATGTAAAGTTCGAAGAGCACTCCTCAGCAAATGTTATCAAGTTTAAGCGCACCCTCAGCAATGGTTCGCAAGTTTCAAAACGCTCCCTGTCGACATGTTTGACAAATGTCAAATAAAATTGGCATGGCAGGGGAATGGTGAACTAAAAAGTGTCTTTTATGGAAAAAGGCTGATAGAAAAAGGGCGGAAGCATTCACCACCTACGCCAAATATACGGCAGCCACCACCCACATCATCATCGAAACAATCGGCGGCCATCAGCACCGTCACCAACCGTGGACCAAGAGAAGGTAAGACTTGGTTTTTTTAGCGGAAGCGTCCAGCGCTATGTAATACTTTTAGCTTCTTTTTTATAGCTAAAGCGCCCTAGCGGCGCACACCCCAGCAGCCACTTGCAACATCAGCGGCGCTACATTTAGCCACGGACCACAGTAGCCCTTGCAACTGCAGCGGCGTTATATCAAACTACTTGCGTAGCAACAGCACCATCAACTGTACTAGCAGTAGCGGCAAAGCGCCGACAGCATCAACAACTGCAAAAACAGTAGCGGCAAAGCTCTCACAACAACACCAGCAACGGCAGCAGAGGTAGCAATACCCACGAAGTCATAACTACTGACATCTTAGTCACCAAGGGTTCGTTGTTTTTTTTTGGTTTTCTTAGTTTCCATTTACTTATTAATATAGTATATAGATATCTTATAGATATCTTATATATATATATATATAGATATATATATATATATATATATAAATATTATGCATAAATTAAGCATGTTATTAGTACGATATTATTACTAGGGCTCGGGGATTAGTCGATTGGTCCGTTTTCCGATTGACCGGAGTGCTGCTTGATCGATTAATGAGAAATATGATTAATCAAGAGGCTGATTAATCGATTAATCAGCATTCTGGTTATTCGGAGGACTACCGATTGTTCGGTTAGTCTGGGGCCTAGTGGGTCGAAGGGATGAACTTCTCGATTGGTCGCCCAGCCCTAATAAAATTATTACCTATTTGGAATAGCTTAAACGGAAAAAGAAAAGATTTTTTTTTGGACATAAAATTGAATAAACATTTTTTGTTTTTTTTTTTAAACTAAAAATTAAAATTTAAAGAAATTTATGTATGTAAAAATAATTTTAATATAAATAATATTAAAAATAAAAATAAATATTTAAAACAAATAAATAAAAGGCACAAATTAACCAGACCCTACCCTACAATAAAAGTAAACAAAAATAATAAGTTTTATTTAAAAAAAAAAAAATAAAAAATAACAAAAACATATAAAAATAATAAAACAAATAGTTTTTATTAAAAATAACCATAATAATATTAGAATAAAATTAACTAAAATTTTATTTAAATAAAATTTAAATTAAATAAAATAATAATATAACAATAAACTAAAATTGAATTGTATCAAATAAAATTGGATACAATTTTATTGAAATAAAAATTAAATAAAAATAACTACATATACACAAATAATTTTTGTTTTAATAATAATATTAAAACTAGAATAGTAACACTTTTTTTTAAATCAAAATAAAAAAAAATAAGAATAAAATTTTTTTATTTAAAAAAATAAAAAAAAAATAAGAATAAAATTTTTTTATTTAAAAAATAAAAAAAAAAATAAAAATTAAATAAAAATATTTGAATTTAAAAATAAAAGAATATAATTTTATTTTTTTTAATATAACATAAAAATCAAAAATAAAATATAAATAACATTTTTTTAATAAATCAAATAAAGAAATAAAATTTCGTAAAATAAAATAAAAATCAAATGTAAATAAAATTTTTTATTTAAAAATAAATAAAAATTAAAAATAAAATTTGTTATTTAAAAATATAAATAATATAACAAAAGTAAAACAAAAGAAAAAACAAAAAAAAATTCAAATAAAATGTTTTTTTATTTAAAAATAAAAATTAAATTTACATAAAATTTTGTTTATTTAAAAATTCAAAAAAAATATAAACAAGAATTTAAAATTAAATTTAAATTAGTTGTATGTAAATTGAATTAGTTGTAAGATTTTAAATTTATATTAAAAGAACTGTGTTACAATAAACAAGTAAGTTCTTTTATTTGGTTGCCGGGGAGAATGGTTGCGCTTGGGGAGGACTACTCATTTCGCCCCAAGGTCCTCCATGGTAGGGAGGAATGCGTGGGCCGAGCCATAACATCTGGCTCGAGTGTTGGTTGGTGGATGGGTGAGCCAGGGGCTCCCAACCTTTTCCACATTCTTATTAATTTAACTTTCTTCTCGTTTTAGCTCCGGTTTATTTTTTTAAATTGGTTTGGAATCTCGACGCGATATTTTTTTTTGTAAATGCACGTAAAGTATTTGTACGGCGAGGGTACACGTGGACGGCCACAAGAACCCTCCCACATCTCCTGAACTGCTAGCACCTTGGCTAACTGGCACGTGCAGTCGTGGCCAACTTCGTGTCCGCGGGTCATCTGACCAGGGGCGGTGGCGTTGGCTAGGGTAAGCAGGCGCCCTGACTACTTTTCTGTGCGAAAGTCACAGGGGCGCATTCACCGTGCGCCCTCAAAACAAATGTAAAGTCAGGACTGCTGCTTCACTAGTCGGCCTCACCGCTCAGCGTTGCCAGACGCAACATAAATTTAAATTTTGACTTTAAAAACTCAACGTTTTGTTTATGTTTCCGCTTCCGGTCGTGGCTCTTTCTGCTCCGCTACACCTTTTCCCAAATCAAAAACGATCTTCAAGATCAAGATTGTATAAGATCACACTTAAACATACACGGATGGCTCTCAAACTGCTAATATCACCGGATTCAGTGTAACTTTTCTATAGCAACGTATTTTCTGCCGAAATAATAGCTATTATGACTGCCGTTAATTTTGTAAAAAATAAAAGAGGTAAATTTGCAATTTTCTCCGATTCCCTTTCTTCTCTCGACACTAAAATAGAAAATAATGATTACTACCCTACAAAACATGCAATAACAATAGAGTTCAGCCACTACAGCTTTATCGTACTTTCTCAGCATTAATCCATCTAAAGCCACGACCCAGTAATCATTCAAAAATATCAATGATATGGATACCAGTGACCACAAACAAGTTAATGTGAGAAAAATTTACCCACCAATAAATGGGTTGGGCTCAGGGACAACACAAGACAGACGTAACAGGAAAGGAGCAGTAGCCATATAATTTGTTCTACTAAATGGCAAATAAATTAAGTTGTTGCGTTTCTACTGCTTCTACGGTTAGTGTTAAAATGTATGTGAGAAAGAAGTTCTGGAGAATCGAATACACCTGTTATGAGCTGGTGTAAATATACGATATCTGCAGATTTCGTTCGTTCACTTAACGACTGCATTTTTAACAAATTCAAACGATCCTCATATGGAGGAAGGTCTAATATGTTCGTTCCACTTAAGCCCCTTAGAGCAAACCGAACAAAACGTTTTTGGATTCTTTCTATTCGATCAACATGCACATTGTTACTTGGGAACCAAACTTGACTTGCATACTCTTAGTGAGGACGCACGATTGCAAAATACAACGTTGTAGTTGTAATCATGCTATTAAATTCTTTGGCCCAGCGTTTTATAAATCCAAGCATTGAAGATACTTTTTTACAAATATAATCAATGTGAATGTTAAACAATAGCTTGGAATCCATGCATATATCTAGGTCCTTGACGGTATTTACACGGCTAAAGGCAGTATCTTTGATATTATAATCAAAAATAAAATTATTCATTTTTCGCGGAAAAATCAGAGTTTGGCATTTATCTGGATTTAGTAACATATTAGTTTTAGAACACCAAACTACAAAGGATTTCAGATCAGACTGAAGTAGATCTGAATTGTCTTTAGAATCAACCGTTCTGTATATTTTCATATCATCTGCATAAATAAGCAGATGATAGTGTTCGATGATGTGAGTAACATCTCAAGTCATCTCAAAATTTTGAGTTTATCTCGTCTACTTGTCGGTATCGGTGTTGTTTTTTTTTTTAGTGTGTGTTGTAATAGTAATTATATAGTGGAAAATTTAAAATTTTGTTAAATCGTTTGTATTAAAAACTATTAAGAATTGTATTTATGTGTTTTTAAAAGAAAAAAAATTAATTTTGTTTAGTGTTCTTTTAGTGATTACATAATTTATGTTATTAATATAGAACAGTTTTTGTTGGACTTCACACAATCTAGTGTTTGTATGCCTAATTTTTTCTATTCCTCTTTGTGCGGTGTTTGTTTATCTGTTGTGCAGTGAGAGTCTCTAGTGTTGTTATTGTGCTTAACACTTTGTGTACGCTGCATTTAACTGTGCCAACCCTGAAAGCACATTTTACATTTAAAAACGCTCACAAAATAATTTAAATTTTTTCCAATGGATTATTTTTCCATTGATAATATTGCTGCTTGTTCTCTGAACGAGCAATGCAAAAGTCAGAATATTCTGTACCCTATGTTCATTTTTCAAGTTCAAACCAAGTGAATTTTCAAGTACTTGAAAAAGCTTGATATATCAAGCACTTGATGCAGGTCTCTGGTCTACATCTACTAATTTAACACTTTTTTCATGCTTTCTAAGAAACCAACTTGAGGATGGTAAACAGATTGACGTGGTTTTTACGGATTTTGCGAAAGGTTTTGATAGGGTACAGCACTCTAATACTACATAAGTTAGCTGCAATGGGCTTTCACTCATAATTTATTAATTGGGTGTCTAATTATTTGATTGGCCAGCAGCAATTTGTTAAAATTGTTAGCAGGATTTCTAAAACCGTTTTTAACCATTCAGGGGTTCCTCAAGGTAGTCACCTTGGACCTTTACTTCTTCTTCTGTTTATTAATGATATGTCCAATTGCCTCAGTCGTTCCCATTGTTTGATGCATGCGGATGATGTGAAAACTCTTAAATCCATTAACTCTTTAGCAGATTGCCTACTTTTGCAGCAGGATATTAATAGATTACAAGATTGGTGCTTTGACAGTAAACTTTATCTCAATATAGACAAATGTAACATTATGTCTCTTAATATGTTACGTAGTAAAATTACTTTTGACTATTCCATTTTAAACCAATTCTTGTCTAGAGGTTCGAATCCTCCATCTGACATAGAAAATTTTTTCAATTGAATTAATTTTTCTGTTCGGCCGTCACCTCTCTGCAGACAATGGCAAACCTCAGAGAGTAAAAACTGCCATGAAAAGCTTCTTGAGAACATAAGCCGTTCGGAGTCGGCGTAAAACATGTAGGTCCAGTTCTCGATCATTTGTGTTCAAAAATTTCACAACTCACGCAACACAATTGATCATAAGAAGCTCGGTCAAAGTTCTTTCAAGGGCTGAAATGGCCATTTTTCGTTTTTTTTTTTTTTTTGTCTAGAGTAACTTCGAAAATAGATCTGGGTGTCATATTTGACGAAAAACTTAGTTTTTGCGAACATTACGATAGGTTTATATCCAAATCGAATGCTATGGTAGAATTTTAAAGAGAAATACCCATGATTTTAAAGATCCATATACTTCAAAGGCTGTGTATATCTCATTAGTTCGGTCTATTATGGAATATTGTTGCATTGTGTGGAGTCCACAATGATGTGGTAAATAATGCATTTATTGTATCTAACTCTGTTTGTGAGGCAATTGACCTCAGTCAGGATAGAGAAACGTTTTTAAATAATAGTCTGTCTATTTGTAATTAATTATTTGTAAATTAAAGAATCTTTGAATGTATTTTATTTTGTATATATTCCTATGATAAATAATCTATAAGACTATGTGTCGCTAGATGATAAATAAATAAATAAATAAATAAAGTTATTGTTATTAGTGCAATGTTTACTTTATTTTTTATTTTATCTTTCTTATATGAGAATATTTATGTGGTGTCTATACCACATAACATAACATAACAGGTATATATATATACTAGTGATAACGCCCAGAAAATCGGTTGTACTTCCCTACTATTCTTTGGAAATCACACTTTCTCAGTCACATTGCAGCGAGTTCGTGTCTTAAGTCTTTTTACAATTTTCTTAACTTTAAACGCTCATATCTGATAAACGCTTTTCAAAAGTCTAATAATTTTATGTTTACCTACATCACAATACCTTTCTAATGATATATCAAGTGTTGTTGTAGCATTTGTAGATTTCCTGGAATAAGGAATAAATATATAGAGATAAGAATGTTAAAGTTCGTATATGTATTACGTAGGTTTAACTTTGAATATGTTTTGTATATATCTTCTGAGCTATAATTATGAATATTTAACTTTAATTATACATAGCAATTAATGGGTTTTATAATCATATATGGCCAATAAGGCTCGATTATGAATAAATATATAAATAAAAAATTTAGTCAACTAAAATTACCGTTTAATCTACTCTCACTATAATTACCGTACATCCCACTTATCAGTCAAATATGCTTGTTAAAGAATTCACTCTCTTTACTATTCACCTCATGCAATATAATTTACTTCTCCACAACACAATAGCTTTAACAATACAGAAAGAAAACAAGATAAAAACAAAAAACCTATTAGTTTTTACAATAAAATTGATAAACCTCACAAATGACACTTAAGATTATACAATGGAATATAAGAGGCTATACCAATAATTATAACGAACTCTTAATACTTATAAAAAAAAAAACAATCCAAAAATCATATCATTACAAGAAACTCATATTAAATATAATAACTCCCTCCATACCTATCCATAGGTATGTCCCTCCATACCATCCAATTGAACACAAATTGATATCTTTAAACAATGACTTTGATGCTGTTGGAATTGAAATATACTCAAAGAAAAAATTCATACAAGTTTCTGCCTACATTCCACCTAACAAATACTTTAGTTCAATTAATCTTCAAAATGTACTTGGAAACTTCAACACACCCAGTTTAATAACAGGTGACTTTAACACCAGACACCCTAACTGGGAGTATGTATACACCAACCGCAGAGGTAACACTCTAGCTAACTTCATCACTCAATCTAACTACATTATCCTTAATGACAATTCTCCAACCCACTATAGTACGCACTCCTCGTTTACGATTTGTTACTGTTACGATCTGTTCAACTGATTTAGCTATTAATTCTGACTGGGTAGTAAAAATAGATTTATGTGGAAGTGATCACTTCTCCATAGTAATTTCACTATCTCTCCCTCACTTACCTAATCCTCAGAAAAACAAGCCTAGGTTTACAACTAAACTAGCAAATTGGCCAACATTTTAAAAACATACAATTGAACACAACCAGAATCGGCAAATATCGTCTAATATTAATAAAGAAGCTGCAAATATTAAAAAATAATCCTACTACAAAGTGCCCACGCATCCATCCCCCAATCTAACCCCCATAATTTTTCTCATAATGGGCCATGGTTTAGTAAAAAACGTCAAGCACTTCGAAATAATAAAATCAAATGTCTACGTACACTTTAACAATCCATTAACCGAGAAAATATGATTAAATTCAAAAAAGCTTGCGCACTATGATAAAAGAGAATTGAAGCAGTCAATACGAGTATCTATAAGACATTACACATCGAAAATTAACCCCAAAACACCTACTGATAAAGTCTGGTCGAATATTAGACAATTTTGTGGCTATAACACAAATTATCATGTTTATTGTTTAAGCAATCCTTTCTCTTCCAGCGATTACAGACAGCACCGATATATCAGAAACGTTTTGGAAATTTTGGTGAAAGGAGTCTGAGGATAAAAACTTTCCACATTTATTTAATGATAAGAAGCCTTAAGTTCACAAACAACATCTGATCAAACCCATGCACTCGATATCGAAAGCGATATTAACTCAATAGAATAGAATGGAATTCTACTCCGCCCTCGCAAAATTAGAAGGAAATACACCAGGTCATGATCGAATTACATATTCCATGATACGCAATGCGTCACTACCAGAAAAGGAAATGCGTTTGAAGCTTTGTAATAATATATTAAATTCACATATCTCTCAAGCCTACAAATCTACAATTATCATCCCTATTCTAAAACCTAAGGCAAAAAAAAACCGAAATCAGCTCATACCGACCAATCTCACTTAACCCATGCTGCGCAAAGGTTTTGGACAAGATTGTTTCGAATATGTTATGGTGGTTTGTTAGAAGTAACAATCTCATCAATGACCATCAAATTGGATTAAAAAAGTTAAAATCGATAACGGATGCTCTTTTATATGTAGACCATATTGTTGCTGAATCCCTATCCACAAGAAACACCTGTCAATTATATTTTTAGATTTTGTCAAGGCTTTTGATAATATTGGAATTCATACCATAATTAACCAGTTGCAAGAATGGAAAGTTGGACCTCGAATTTGCAACTACGTTAGAAACTTCATGTCAAACAGGAAAATAAAAGTAAGAACTGGCGACATAACTTCAAGCACGTATGCACTCCATAATGGAAAACCACACTCCATAATAGAAATCCAATATTATTCTTAATAGCATACAACAAACTCTGCGATATAATTTTAGTGCATATGCTGACGATTTTCAACTCGTCATGAAAATAAATAAAAATAAAAGCGGTAAAATCAATCTGATCAACCTTTTTCGAGACATCCAAGCTTGGTGTCACTATTCTGGAGCTACCCTCTCAATACAAAAATGTAAACATATACATGTATGTCGCAAAATTAACTGCACACCCTCAATTGTTTGTAGCAACACCCAAATTAACACGGTTGACAATTTAAGAATTTTAGGAATTATTCCTAACAAAAGATACAATTGGAACACATACATTTCACACCTCCAACAAGATCTTCCAAAACGTGTCAATATTATACAGTGCCTCTCTAGCCCTAAATTTAATTGTAACTCTTCAACTCTCATAGACATCATGAAAGCCCTTCTGATTGCTAAAATATACTTCGGACTCTACTTATACGGATTCGCACACAAGAGCACACTAAACAAAATTAAAACCATAGTCAACGCAGCGATTAGAATAGCATTAGGCGCCTTTAGAGCGACACCAATAAAGAACATGCTTTTAGAACCAGATATCCCTCCCTTAGAAAACAAAAGAGACTTTGTCACAAACAAGTTATTGAAAATATTTTAAGCAGCCAGAACACCCTCTGCATAAAATAGTTAAAACCTATAAAAAAAAAAGAAAAGTGTTAATGATATTATGTCTACCCTTAGTAGATCCATATCAAACATTAAGAAACTAAATCTCCCTTATTTGCCACTAAAAGTTACCAAAACCATTAAACCTCCCTGGAAATATAATACACAACTCCTCGAAAATACAGTAAATCTGAAACTCCTCTAATAGTGTACCAGCAAGTCTTTGTAACGGCACACTGAGTGGTGGGTTCTGGCTTTCATGTTTGAAGGTGGCTTTGACTGAAGTTGAATCCACATTCGAACATGCAGGTCAGGATTCGCCATGGCAGTGTCGTATGCAAAAATGAGTGACATACTGCTTATACCACGGCGGACGCGTTCGAGGTGTGACAGCTGACAGTGACATTTTGACTTTTACCGTCAACACGTCTCGTGACAGCTGACAGAATACTTTGACAGTGACATTTTTACGTTTACAACTGACTTACTTGTTTAAATTGACATCTGACATCTCTTTCTTTCGTGCAAACTCGACATTTTTCGTTCTTATATAAATCTGACGTTTTATCTCTAATTCCATTCTGACAGATTCCTTTCATTTAAATTTAACGTTTATCGTGCATCTAAATTTGACGTTTCGCCGTATATTCATATGTGACAGTTACTGTCATTTAAATTCTGACATTTTTATTTTGTTTAACTCGTACCCATTTTACTTCATTTAATTCGGACAAACAACCCCTCACATTTTTTTTTCTATTTCAATCTGACATTTCTCATTTATTCACCCGACATTAGATTTAATTTAAATCTGACGTGTTATTCTGACATCTTTATTGTACGCAACTATGACATTTATTCTGACAAGTTTAACTTTAACTTAGACATCTGTCGCAGGTCCTGTCCAGCTGTCGCACTTCGAACGTGTGAGCCTTGTTAATCAATACGCAAGTGTGTCACACATGTAAAGTTCGAAGAACACTCCTCAGCAAATGTTATCAAGTTTAAGCGCACCCTCAGCAATGGTTCGCAAGTTTCAAAACGCTCCCTGTCGACATGTTTGACAAATGTCAAATAAAATTGGCATGGCAGGGGAATGGTGAACTTCCGCCCTAAAAAGTGTCTTTTATGGAAAAAGGCTGATAGAAAAAGGGCGGAAGCATTCACCACCTACGCCAAATATACGGCAGCCACCACCCACATCATCATCGAAACAATCGGCGGCCATCAGCACCGTCACCAACCGTGGACCAAGAGAAGGTAAGACTTGGTTTTTTTAGCGGAAGCGTCCAGCGCTATGTAATACTTTTAGCTTCTTTTTTATAGCTAAAGCGCCCTAGCGGCGCACACCCCAGCAGCCACTTGCAACATCAGCGGCGCTACATTTAGCCACGGACCACAGTAGCCCTTGCAACTGCAGCGGCGTTATATCAAACTACTTGCGTAGCAACAGCACCATCAACTGTACTAGCAGTAGCGGCAAAGCGCCGACAGCATCAACAACTGCAAAAACAGTAGCGGCAAAGCTCTCACAACAACACCAGCAACGGCAGCAGAGGTAGCAATACCCACGAAGTCATAACTACTGACATCTTAGTCACCAAGGGTTCGTTGTTTTTTTTTGGTTTTCTTAGTTTCCATTTACTTATTAATATAGTATATAGATATCTTATAGATATCTTATATATATATATATATAGATATATATATATATATATATATAAATATTATGCATAAATTAAGCATGTTATTAGTACGATATTATTACTAGGGCTCGGGGATTAGTCGATTGGTCCGTTTTCCGATTGACCGGAGTGCTGCTTGATCGATTAATGAGAAATATGATTAATCAAGAGGCTGATTAATCGATTAATCAGCATTCTGGTTATTCGGAGGACTACCGATTGTTCGGTTAGTCTGGGGCCTAGTGGGTCGAAGGGATGAACTTCTCGATTGGTCGCCCAGCCCTAATAAAATTATTACCTATTTGGAATAGCTTAAACGGAAAAAGAAAAGATTTTTTTTTGGACATAAAATTGAATAAACATTTTTTGTTTTTTTTTTTAAACTAAAAATTAAAATTTAAAGAAATTTATGTATGTAAAAATAATTTTAATATAAATAATATTAAAAATAAAAATAAATATTTAAAACAAATAAATAAAAGCCACAAATTAACCAGACCCTACCCTACAATAAAAGTAAACAAAAATAATAAGTTTTATTTAAAAAAAAAAAAATAAAAAATAACAAAAACATATAAAAATAATAAAACAAATAGTTTTTATTAAAAATAACCATAATAATATTAGAATAAAATTAACTAAAATTTTATTTAAATAAAATTTAAATTAAATAAAATAATAATATAACAATAAACTAAAATTGAATTGTATCAAATAAAATTGGATACAATTTTATTGAAATAAAAATTAAATAAAAATAACTACATATACACAAATAATTTTTGTTTTAATAATAATATTAAAACTAGAATAGTAACACTTTTTTTTAAATCAAAATAAAAAAAAATAAGAATAAAATTTTTTTATTTAAAAAAATAAAAAAAAAATAAGAATAAAATTTTTTTATTTAAAAAATAAAAAAAAAAATAAAAATTAAATAAAAATATTTGAATTTAAAAATAAAAGAATATAATTTTATTTTTTTTAATATAACATAAAAATCAAAAATAAAAAATAAATAACATTTTTTTAATAAATCAAATAAAGAAATAAAATTTCGTAAAATAAAATAAAAATCAAATGTAAATAAAATTTTTTATTTAAAAATAAATAAAAATTAAAAATAAAATTTGTTATTTAAAAATATAAATAATATAACAAAAGTAAAACAAAAGAAAAAACAAAAAAAAAATTCAAATAAAATGTTTTTTTATTTAAAAATAAAAATTAAATTTACATAAAATTTTGTTTATTTAAAAATTCAAAAAAAATATAAACAAGAATTTAAAATTAAATTTAAATTAGTTGTATGTAAATTGAATTAGTTGTAAGATTTTAAATTTATATTAAAAGAACTGTGTTACAATAAACAAGTAAGTTCTTTTATTTGGTTGCCGGGGAGAATGGTTGCGCTTGGGGAGGACTACTCATTTCGCCCCAAGGTCCTCCATGGTAGGGAGGAATGCGTGGGCCGAGCCATAACATCTGGCTCGAGTGTTGGTTGGTGGATGGGTGAGCCAGGGGCTCCCAACCTTTTCCACATTCTTATTAATTTAACTTTCTTCTCGTTTTAGCTCCGGTTTATTTTTTTAAATTGGTTTGGAATCTCGACGCGATATTTTTTTTTGTAAATGCACGTAAAGTATTTGTACGGCGAGGGTACACGTGGACGGCCACAAGAACCCTCCCACATCTCCTGAACTGCTAGCACCTTGGCTAACTGGCACGTGCAGTCGTGGCCAACTTCGTGTCCGCGGGTCATCTGACCAGGGGCGGTGGCGTTGGCTAGGGTAAGCAGGCGCCCTGACTACTTTTCTGTGCGAAAGTCACAGGGGCGCATTCACCGTGCGCCCTCAAAACAAATGTAAAGTCAGGACTGCTGCTTCACTAGTCGGCCTCACCGCTCAGCGTTGCCAGACGCAACATAAATTTAAATTTTGACTTTAAAAACTCAACGTTTTGTTTATGTTTCCGCTTCCGGTCGTGGCTCTTTCTGCTCCGCTACACCTTTTCCCAAATCAAAAACGATCTTCAAGATCAAGATTGTATAAGATCACACTTAAACATACACGGATGGCTCTCAAACTGCTAATATCACCGGATTCAGTGTAACTTTTCTATAGCAACGTATTTTCTGCCGAAATAATAGCTATTATGACTGCCGTTAATTTTGTAAAAAATAAAAGAGGTAAATTTGCAATTTTCTCCGATTCCCTTTCTTCTCTCGACACTAAAATAGAAAATAATGATTACTACCCTACAAAACATGCAATAACAATAGAGTTCAGCCACTACAGCTTTATCGTACTTTCTCAGCATTAATCCATCTAAAGCCACGACCCAGTAATCATTCAAAAATATCAATGATATGGATACCAGTGACCACAAACAAGTTAATGTGAGAAAAATTTACCCACCAATAAATGGGTTGGGCTCAGGGACAACACAAGACAGACGTAACAGGAAAGGAGCAGTAGCCATATAATTTGTTCTACTAAATGGCAAATAAATTAAGTTGTTGCGTTTCTACTGCTTCTACGGTTAGTGTTAAAATGTATGTGAGAAAGAAGTTCTGGAGAATCGAATACACCTGTTATGAGCTGGTGTAAATATACGATATCTGCAGATTTCGTTCGTTCACTTAACGACTGCATTTTTAACAAATTCAAACGATCCTCATATGGAGGAAGGTCTAATATGTTCGTTCCACTTAAGCCCCTTAGAGCAAACCGAACAAAACGTTTTTGGATTCTTTCTATTCGATCAACATGCACATTGTTACTTGGGAACCAAACTTGACTTGCATACTCTTAGTGAGGACGCACGATTGCAAAATACAACGTTGTAGTTGTAATCATGCTATTAAATTCTTTGGCCCAGCGTTTTATAAATCCAAGCATTGAAGATACTTTTTTACAAATATAATCAATGTGAATGTTAAACAATAGCTTGGAATCCATGCATATATCTAGGTCCTTGACGGTATTTACACGGCTAAAGGCAGTATCTTTGATATTATAATCAAAAATAAAATTATTCATTTTTCGCGGAAAAATCAGAGTTTGGCATTTATCTGGATTTAGTAACATATTAGTTTTAGAACACCAAACTACAAAGGATTTCAGATCAGACTGAAGTAGATCTGAATTGTCTTTAGAATCAACCGTTCTGTATATTTTCATATCATCTGCATAAATAAGCAGATGATAGTGTTCGATGATGTGAGTAACATCTCAAGTCATCTCAAAATTTTGAGTTTATCTCGTCTACTTGTCGGTATCGGTGTTGTTTTTTTTTTTAGTGTGTGTTGTAATAGTAATTATATAGTGGAAAATTTAAAATTTTGTTAAATCGTTTGTATTAAAAACTATTAAGAATTGTATTTATGTGTTTTTAAAAGAAAAAAAATTAATTTTGTTTAGTGTTCTTTTAGTGATTACATAATTTATGTTATTAATATAGAACAGTTTTTGTTGGACTTCACACAATCTAGTGTTTGTATGCCTAATTTTTTCTATTCCTCTTTGTGCGGTGTTTGTTTATCTGTTGTGCAGTGAGAGTCTCTAGTGTTGTTATTGTGCTTAACACTTTGTGTACGCTGCATTTAACTGTGCCAACCCTGAAAGCACATTTTACATTTAAAAACGCTCACAAAATAATTTAAATTTTTTCCAATGGATTATTTTTCCATTGATAATATTGCTGCTTGTTCTCTGAACGAGCAATGCAAAAGTCAGAATATTCTGTACCCTATGTTCAGCTGTTCTGGCCCATGTGAGCGAATGTTCCATGCTTCTTGTGCTGGTATTTCTAAATCGTGCCTTGACGATTTAATGTCAGTCCGATCTGGTCTTCGCTGGTATTGTGCTTCGTGCAGGGCCCTTTCCCCGGATGAACTCTATTCTAAAATAAAGCTTTTTGGGGAAAGCCTTAACTTATTAAATAATAACTTCAGAGAAATTGTTTCATTTTTTAGCGAAGTTAGTGCCGCACCCACTACCAGCGTTTCTGATGAAATTACTGTTCAGGATAACATTTCGGTTCCTTCGTTCATGACTGCATCTTCCGGAATTTTGTCAGTTTCATCAGAAAAAGACCTTAAAAGCTCTAAAAGACAGAGGAAAAACAAAAATAAGCGTCGGAAGGCGTCCTTCAGACCTTCCAAGGCAGAGCAGCCCCCAGCAATGCCATCAGAAAATAATAATACGGTGATTTCTCATACACCATCTTCTATTCCTCCATTGACTAGTAGCCCAAATACGATTTCAACTACGCCTAACAGTCATTTGACTTTAAGAGCAGTTTCGAGGACCAGAAATGTTTTCATTTCACGTCTTCAGCCCGACACATCAATAGAAAATAAATTGACGTTTGTCAGGCAATCCAAGTTAGTGAACTCAAATGCATTCTGTTCATGCAAAAAAATTGGTAATAAGCCTTCCCATGCTTCTTTTATTCTAACAGTTGCAGCCGAAGATTTTACAACTGTTCTTAAATCTAATTTGTGGGCCGATAATATTCTTGTTACTGAGTTCAAGCCAAAAAATAAGTCTAAAAGGGTGACTCAAGCCGCCCGCCAGACTCAAAAAAACTAAATAGGCTGTCCCTTTACTATCAAAATGTAAGGGGACTACGTTCTAAGACGCAGAGCTTATTTCTATCAACTCAAAATTGCTCTGAGGATATTATCGCGTTAACAGAAACGTGGCTGAACGGAAGCATTACTGATTTGGAATTGTTTGACAATAGTTTTCAAGTTTTTAGAAAAGACAGATACACTGACAATATTTCTTCTGTCGGTGGTGGTGTCCTTTTGGCTGTGAGGAACTGCTTTGTCAGTTTTATTGTTGACATTCCCTGCTCTTCTAATATTGAACTAATTTGCGTTAAAGTTATACATTGTAACTCTAATGTATATGTTATTAATGCATATGTTCCTCCTAAGAGTAGTGTAGAGGTCTATGCAAGCCTTGCGGAGTGCATAGATTACATAATTGATTTACTTGACGTTAATGACGACATTTTATTATTGGGCGATTTTAATCTACCTGATTTAAAATGGCATTCTTCTGACGATGATACGTACTATTGTGCATCTAATTCGAAGACCCGCCAAGAACATATATTTGTTGATAATATATGTTCAGACTTACAACAAGTGAGTTGTATTTATAATAGTCTTGAAAGACTTCTTGACCTGGTCTTAACTACAGACAGTAACAATGTTGTTGTTAAGAGGGCCTTTCATGCTCTAACTACTGTTGATGAATATCATCCACCATTGAGTATTTGGTACAAATCCGACAGAGCAAATATAGTAAATTCTAATTCAGCAGATAAGCTTTATGAATTCAATTTTAAAAAAGCTGACTTTTTGAAGTTGAATCAGTTGCTTCATGGTAAACTTAATGCAATTTTGGAATATATAAAAGGAAATTGCCTTGATGACTCCATACATTTTTTTTATATGGAACTCTTTGCTGTGTTTTCTCAATCAGTACCTTATAGTCTCAAATTTGCGAGGAATTCTGCGTACCCGTGGTACACAAAGGATTTAAAGACTCTTCGCAACAACAGGAATAGGGCATGGAAGAAATACGTCTGTAGCTTAGGCTCAAACGACCTAGAAACTTACAAACGTTTGTTTCTGGAATTTGAAAATCGCTCAGCTGCATTATATCACGAATATTTAGATAATGTTAAGCTGAGAATATTGACAGATCCAAAGAAATTTTGGAGATTCGTTAACACAAAGAAGAAATCTGAAGGATTTCCTTCTTCATTTAGAACTCCTGAGGGATTTACTGACAATCCCGTCAAAATTTGTGGCCTATTCGCCAATCTTTTAAAAGAATCATTCTGTTCAGATTCTTTTACTTCTGATGGAGAGTACTTTGAATATATGAATTCCGAACCCAGAGTATCTTTGGAACATATATCCTTCACTCCAGAGGATATTTTCATGTATATTAGATCGATCGATGAGGAGTTTGGTGCTGGACCTGACGGTGTTCCTGCCGCAGTGTTAACACAATGCGGTTCCGTTTTGAGTCAACCACTTTCTTTATTATTCAATAAATCTATTAACGAAAGTTATTTTCCACTTTTTTGGAAAAAATCATTTATAAGTCCTCTTTTTAAAAAGGGTTGCAGCAATCATGTTAGTAACTATAGGCCTATCGCTAAGCTCTCATCGATTCCAAAACTTTTTGAGCAGATGGTGTATGATCGGGTGAAAATTCACTGTGGGGAAGTCATAACAACTCGTCAGCATGGTTTTGTGAATGGCATATCCACTGTGTCTAATCTTCTCGATTTTACAACATTCTGCTTAAATTCTATTGATTCTGGTAACCAGGTCGATTGTGTTTACACTGACTTTAGTAATGCATTTGATAAGCTACCACACAATCTAATCTTATTTAAACTTGAGTTAATGGGATTTCCACAATATTTTGTGAACTGGATTAAATCGTATTTGGTAGAGCGATCTTATCAAATACGTTTCCGAGGCGCATTGTCTTCTGAATTTATTGCTGGATCAGGTGTTCCTCAGGGTAGTCACCTTGGTCCTCTTCTGTTTATTTTAGCTATCAATGATGTAACTCGCGTCATTGAACACTCTCATATGCTTATTTATGCCGATGATATGAAAATATACAGAACGATTAATTCTAGAGATAATTCAGATCTACTCCAGTCTGATCTAAAATCCTTTGAAGTTTGGTGCTCTAAAAATAATATGTTTTTAAATTCAGATAAATGCCAAACTATGACCTTTTCGCGAAAAAGGAATAATTTTATATTTGATTATAAGATTAAAGATACTGCCTTGAGTCGTGTAGACACCGTCAAAGACCTAGGTATATGCATGGATTCTAAGCTGTCGTTTAACATTCATATTGATAATATTTGTAAAAAAGCATCTTCAATGCTTGGTTTTGTAAAACGCTGGGCCAAAGAATTTAATAGCATGATTACAACTACAACGTTGTATTATGCAATAGTGCGTCCTCACTTAGAGTATGCAAGTCAAGTTTGGTCCCCAAGTTACAATGTGCATGTTGATCGAATAGAAAGAATCCAAAAACGTTTTGTTCAGTTTGCTCTAAGGGGCTTAAGTGGAACTGACATATTAGACCTTCCTCCTTATGAGGATCGTTTAAAACTATTAAAAATGCAGTCTTTAGGTGATCGAAGGAAATCGGCAGATATCGTATATTTACACCAGCTCATAACAGGTGGATTCGATTCTCCAGAACTTCTTTCTCACATAAATTTTAACACTAACCGTAGAAACGCTAACAACTTAATTTATTTGCCATTTAGTAGAACAAATTATATAGCTACTGCTCCTTTAAGTCGCATGAGTTCCTTTGTTAACAATTGTAGCCTTTTTGGTGTTAATTTGTCAAAAGGTCAACTCAAAAGTAGATTAAAATTAGTTGTGTAATTAGATCTATGTATACGCATGGTTAGTTGTTACGTCTTGTGTTGTCCCTGAGCCCAACCCATTTATTGGTGGGTAAATTTTTCCCACATTAACTTGTTTGTGGTCACGGGTATCCATAACATTGATATTTTCAATGATTACTGGGTAGTGGCTTTAGATGGGTTAATGCTGAGGAAGTGCGATATAGCTGTAGTAGCTGAACTCTATTGTTATTGCATCTACACTAAAAAAAAAAAAAAAAAAAAAACTTTTTATTTGTGGTGGTTTCTAATAAATTTTTTAGTTTTCAAAATTAAGCCACGTGACCGAATATTTATCTATAAAGTGGGTTTGAATGAAAATAGAGTATTTTTTTGTGAGGCATGAAGAATAATAATTAAAGCTGAAACATTGTTTGCTAATGGATGTTATATTATATGACTGCAAATTAAAAATACGATTTTAAATTTTAGTTATTTTTATAATAAAAAACAACTTTTTAATCATTTTTTTAGAAAAAATTTAATATTTTAGATTTTTTTTTTGTAAAAAAATAAAATATAAATACAAAAGCATTTTGCAGTTGTCAAGTGACGTGTTGTAGGTTGTAGGTCTAGTCGAGTACAACATTTCCTATTCAGTATATTCACAGACAAAAAGAAAACAGAATTTGTGAAACAATAGACGATTTGAACATCATGGTAAATTAATTTATGTATAAATTGCTTGAATTAATAAGTTTAAATGTTTTTCTAAGATAATAGCATAAAATAATATGTTTTTAATAGCTTTAAATTTTTTATTCAGGTTGGACCTTTCGGCGGAAATGTCCATTTTATTTATTTATTTATTATTACAGTCAATAATTTATAATTAAAATTATGAGTAAAGAAAAAAAGGCAATGGCATCTATGTGGCATTCTTCCTGGTGAAAGAAATAGCTTAAAATTAACTTTAAACTTAAATGAAATACTAATAATGAAATATTGATATGTTCACGAATAAGAAAGTATAATACTTTTCCAATATTTTGTTTTGTTGGTTTGGAGATGGACAGGAGATTCAAGATTTCATTGAAGATTAAAAACGTTACAGTTGTTGAATATGTGTTGAACTGATATTTCTCTAGAGTTGTAGAATGGGCAGTGGTTTGTCAAGTTACTGTCCATTAGATGCTGATGCGTTAGTTTTGTCTGTCCGAGCCGGATTCGTTCGAGTTTTATCATTGTTCTGGATTATTGTTGGTCATGGTCAATTTCAAAGAAATGATTTTGGGATAGTTTTTGTGAGTTGAGGGACTTCTAATAGGTTGAGGAATATTGCAAAATCTGATTTTTCTAATTTATTTTAAACATGGTTTTGAGGTGATTAATTATGTCTCTTGAGTTCAAGTTTTCAGTCGATATGAGGGAGCGGTTGTGGCGAATTTAGCTGTCGAATTGAAATATGCGTTCATATGAATATATGAATTTGAAATATTTTGAGGTGATCAATTATGTCTCTTGAGTTCAAGTTTTCAGTCGATATGAGAGGTGCGGTTGTGGCGAATTTAGCTGTCGGATTGAAATATCGAATTGAAATATTCGAATTAGCGAATTGAGCTGTCTGCAAAATGATTACCTTTTATCTGAACGTTTCCAGGCGTCCAAATTAATTTTATTTTTCGGAAAAGTTTTGATAATGTATTTCAAATTGTACATAATTTATGTCACTGTTTTACTTTGCCAACCCTGAAAGCACATTTTACATTTAAAAATGCTCACAAAGTAATTTAAATTTTTTCCAATGGATTATTTTTCCATTGATAATATTGCTGCTTGTTCTCTGAACGAGCAATGCAAAAGCCAGAATATTCTGTACCCTATGTTCAGCTGTTCTGGCCAATGTGAGCGAATGTTCCATGCTTCTTGTCCTGGTATTTCTAAATCGTGCCTTGACGATTTAATGTCAGTGCAATCAGGTCTTCACTGGTATTGTGCTTCGTGCAGGGCCCTTCCCCCGGATGCACTCTATTCTAAAATAAAGCTTTTTGAGGAAGCCTTAACTTATTAAATAATAATTTCAGAGAAATTGTTACATTTTTTAGCGAAGTTAGTGCCACTCCCACTACCAGTGTTTCTGATGAAATTACTGTTCAGGATAACATATCCGTTCCTTCGTCCATAACAATAGAGTTCAGCTACTACAGCTATATCGCACTTCCTCAGCATTAACCCTTCTAAAGCCACTACCCAGTAATCATTGAAAATATCAATGTTATGGATACCCGTGACCACAAACAAGTTAATGTGGAAAAAATTTACCCACCAATAAATGAGTTGGGCTCAAGGACAACACAAGACGTAACAACTAACCATGCGTATATATAGATCTAATTACACAACTAATTTTAATCTACTTTTGAGTTGACCTTTTGACAAATTAACATCAAAAACACTACAATTGTTAACAAAGGAACTCATGCTACTTAAAGGAGCAGTAGCCATATAATTTGTTCTACTAAATGGCAAATAAATTAAGTTGTTAGCGTTTCTACGGTTAGTGTTAAAATTTATGTGAGAAAGAAGTTCTGGAGAATCGAATACACCTATTATGAGCTGGTGTAAATATACGATATCTGCCGATTTCCTTCGATCACCTAAAGACTGCATTTTTAATAGTTTTAAACGATCCTCATAAGGAGGAAGGTCTAATATGTCAGTTCCACTTAAGCCCCTTAGAGCAAACTGAACAAAACGTTTTTGGATTCTTTCTATTCGATCAACATGCACATTGTAACTTGGGGACCAAACTTGACTTGCATACTCTAAGTGAGGACGCACGATTGCATAATACAACGTTGTAGTTGTAATCATGCTATTAAATTCTTTTGCCCAGCGTTTTACAAAACCAAGCATTGAAGATGCTTTTTTACAAATATTATCAATATGAATGTTAAACGACAGCTTAGAATCCATGCATATACCTAGGTCTTTGACGGTGTCTACACGACTCAAGGCAGTATCTTTAATCTTATAATCAAATATAAAATTATTCCTTTTTCGCGAAAAGGTCATAGTTTGGCATTTATCTGAATTTAAAAACATATTATTTTTAGAACACCAAACTTCAAAGGATTTTAGATCAGACTGGAGTAGATCTGAATTATCTCTAGAATTAATCGTTCTGTATATTTTCATATCATCGGCATAAATAAGCAGATGAGAGTGTTCAATGACGCGAGTTACATCATTGATAGCTAAAATAAACAGAAGGTGACTACACTGAGAAACACCTGATCCAGCAATAAATTCAGAAGACAATGCGCCTCGGAAACGTATTTGATAAGATCGCTCTACCAAATACGATTTAATCCAGTTCACAAAATATTGTGGAAATCCCATTAACTCAAGTTTAAATAAGATTAGATTGTGTGGTAGCTTATCAAATGCCTTACTAAAGTCAGTGTAAACACAATCGACCTGGTTACCAGAATCAATAGAATTTAAGCAGAATGTTGTAAAATCGAGAAGATAAGACACAGTGGATCTGCCATTCACAAAACCATGCTGACAAGTTGTTATGACTTCCCCACAGTGAATTTTCACCCGATCATACACCATCCGCTCAAAAAGTTTTGGAATCGATGAGAGCTTAGCGATAGGCCTATAGTTACTAACATCGTTCCTGCAAAAAAGTGGAAAATAACTTTCGTTAATAGATTTATTGAATAATAAAGAAAGTGGTTGACTCAAAACGGAACCGCATTGTGTTAACACTGCGGCAGGAACACCGTCAGGTCCAGCACCAAACTCCTCATCGCTCGATCTAATATACATTAAAATATCCTCTGGAGTGAAGGATATATGTTCCAAAGATACTCTGGGTTCGGAATTCATATATTCAAAGTAAATCCCTAGGAAATCCTAGTAAATCCTAGAGTAAAAGAATCTGAACAGAATGATTCTTTTAAAAGATTGGCGAATAGGCCACAAATTTTGACGGGATTGTCAGTAAATCCCTCAGGAGTTCTAAATGAAGAAGGAAATCCTTCAGATTTCTTCTTTGTGTTAACGAATCTCCAAAATTTCTTTGGATCTGTCAATATTCTCAGCTTAACATTATCTAAATATTCGTGATATAATGCAGCTGAGCGATTTTCAAATTCCAGAAACAAACGTTTGTAAGTTTCTAGGTCGTTTGAGCCTAAGCTACAGACGTATTTCTTCCATGCCCTATTCCTGTTGTTGCGAAGAGTCTTTAAATCCTTTGTGTACCACGGGTACGCAGAATTCCTCGCAAATTTGAGACTATAAGGTACTGATTGAGAAAACACAGCAAAGAGTTCCATATAAAAAAAATGTATGGAGTCATCAAGGCAATTTCCTTTTATATATTCCAAAATTGCATTAAGTTTACCATGAAGCAACTGATTCAACTTCAAAAAGTCAGCTTCTTTAAAATTGAATTCATAAAGCTTATCTGCTGAATTAGAATTTACTATATTTGCTCTGTCGGATTTGTACCAAATACTCAATGGTGGATGATATTCATCAACAGTAGTTAGAGCATGAAAGGCCCTCTTAACAACAACATTGTTACTGTCTGTAGTTAAGACCAGGTCAAGAAGTCTTTCAAGACTATTATAAATACAACTCACTTGTTGTAAGTCTGAACATATATTATCAACAAATATATGTTCTTGGCGGGTCTTCGAATTAGATGCACAATAGTACGTATCATCGTCAGAAGAATGCCATTTTAAATCAGGTAGATTAAAATCGCCCAATAATAAAATGTCGTCATTAACGTCAAGTAAATCAATTATGTAATCTATGCACTCCGCAAGGCTTGCATAGACCTCTACACTACTCTTAGGAGGAACATATGCATTAATAACATATACATTAGAGTTACAATGTATAACTTTAACGCAAATTAGTTCAATATTAGAAGAGCAGGGAATGTCAACAATAAAACTGACAAAGCAGTTCCTCACAGCCAAAAGGACACCACCACCGACAGAAGAAATATTGTCAGTGTATCTGTCTTTTCTAAAAACTTGAAAACTATTGTCAAACAATTCCAAATCAGTAATGCTTCCGTTCAGCCACGTTTCTGTTAACGCGATAATATCCTCAGAGCAATTTTGAGTTGATAGAAATAAGCTCTGCGTCTTAGAACGTAGTCCCCTTACATTTTGATAGTAAAGGGACAGCCTATTTAGTTTTTTTGAGTCTGGCGGGCGGCTTGAGTCACCCTTTTAGACTTATTTTTTGGCTTGAACTCAGTAACAAGAATATTATCGGCCCACAAATTAGATTTAAGAACAGTTGTAAAATCTTCGGATGCAACTGTTAGAATAAAAGAAGCATGGGAAGGCTTATTACCAATGTTTTTGCATGAACAGAATGCATTTGAGTTCACTAACTTGGATTGCCTGACAAACGTCAATTTATTTTCTATTGATGTGTCAGGCTCAAGACGTGAAATGAAAAAGTTTCTGGTCCTCGAAACTGCTCTTAAAGTCAAATGACTGTTAGGCGTAGTTGAAATCGTATTTGGGCTACTAGTCAATGGAGGAATAGAAGATGGTGTATGAGAAATCACCGTATTATTATTTTCTGATGGCATTGCTGAGGGCTGCTCTGCCTTGGAAGGTCTGGAGGACGCCTTCCGACGCTTAGTTTTGTTTTTCCTCTGTCTAATAGAGCTTTTAAGGTCTTTTTCTGATGAAACTGACAAAATTCCGGAAGATGCAGTCATGGACGAAGGAACCGAAATGTTATCCTGAACAATAATTTCATCAGAAACGCTGGTAGTGGGTGCGGCACTAACTTCGCTAAAAAATGAAACAATTTCTCTGAAGTTATTATTTAATAAGTTAAGGCTTTCCCCGAAAAGCTTTATTTTAGAATAGAGTTCATCCGGGGAAAGGGCCCTGCACGAAGCACAATACCAGCGAAGACCAGATCGGACTGACATTAAATCGTCAAGGCACGATTTAGAAATACCAGCACAAGAAGCATGGAACATTCGCTCACATGGGCCAGAACAGCTGAACATAGGGTACAGAATATTCTGGCTTTTGCATTGCTCGTTCAGAGAACAAGCAGCAATATTATCAATGGAAAAATAATCCATTGGAAAAAATTTAAATTATTTTGTGAGCGTTTTTAAATGTAAAATGTGCTTTCAGGGTTGGCACAGTTAAATGCAGCGTACACAAAGTGTTAAGCACAATAACAACACTAGAGACTCTCACTGCACAACAGATAAACAAACACCGCACAAAGAGGAATAGAAAAAATTAGGCATACAAACACTAGATTGTGTGAAGTCCAACAAAAACTGTTCTATATTAATAACATAAATTATGTAATCACTAAAAGAACACTAAACAAAATTAATTTTTTTTCTTTTAAAAACACATAAATACAATTCTTAATAGTTTTTAATACAAACGATTTAACAAAATTTTAAATTTTCCACTATATAATTACTATTACAACACACACTAAAAAAAAACAACACCGATACCGACAAGTAGACGAGATCAACTGAAAAAGTTCAAAGCGACGTGACAATTTTATTCAAACCGTTTCATTTTATTCAAATTTAAAATAGTTTCTGTAAAAAGAAATAATTTTTCTAAAGAAATAAATCGGATTATTTTTACCACCCGGATATATCTATCAATAAATAAAAATTAAATCCATTTTTAAACATATATTTTCATAAAATAATTTTTAATTTTTTAGGTACCCAAAAATCCAGACGTGCGTATGATTCTATTGATCCAGAGTTCGACGATTCCTTCCCAACACAGTCGGATATAGACAAAAACTTTTACGAATCTTTTAACAAGTTTTTCAATCTCAATGCAAGATGGAGCGAAAAAAAAAGAGTTCCAATTTTTGGAGATGATAGTGCAAAACGTGAAGACGTTGATAAATTCTACAGTTTTTGGTATGACTTCAAGTCTTGGCGGGAATTTAGTTATTTAGACGAAGAAGATAAAGAAAAGGGACAAGATCGTGACGAAAGGCGTTGGATTGAAAAAGAAAATAAATCTGCTAGAATAAAGCGTAAGAAAGAAGAAATGTTGAGAATTCGCGCTCTCGTTGATCTTGCTTATAATAATGATAAGCGGATACAAAGGTTTAAAAATGAAGAAAAAGAAAGAAAGTTGGCACTAAAGAGAGCAAAAATGGATGCAGCACAGGCGCTCAAAGCAGAACAGGAACGTGCTCTTAAAGATGCTCAAATGGCGAAAGACCGCGCAGAAAAGGTCGAAAAAAAACGAATTGAGCAAATACGGATTGAAAAAGAACAAATGAAAAAAACATTAAAAAAAGAACGTAAATTTTTACGCGACAAAGCAAAGGAGTTAAAATATTTTAGCAGTAACGACAAAGATATGTTAAAAAATATGGAAGGAATTGAAAGGATTTGTGAAATGTTTAATTTAACCGAATTGCAATTATTAAATAAGCAAATTGAAACATCGGGCAAGGATGCTTTCTTAATCGCATTAGAAACTACCGAAAAAAAAATTCAATCTGAGCTTGAAGAAAATAATTTTATTCAGAAAAAAAACTCAAAAATAGACTTGAAAACTGTTCAAAATGATTTATGGAATATTGAAACAGTTCAATTATTGATTAAGGCAGTTAACTTATTCCCGGCCGGAACTGCCCAACGATGGGACGTCATAGCTACATTTCTCAACCAACATTCAACAAACGAAAAAAGCTTTCTTGCACGGGATGTTTTAAACAAAGCGAAAGCATTGCAAAATAGCGACTTTTCAAAAAATGATCTTAAATCACAAGCAAATGATGAAGCATACGTGAGTTTTGAAAAAACTAAAAAAGATGTCCAAACATGCTTTGATATCACTGTAAATAGTACAGAAAGTGGATCTGTTGTAGAAAATGGAGCAATACCAAACGCAGAAACTTCGTTGAACAAACAAACAATTATATCGAAAAATTGGACTAAAGAAGAACAAGCGCTCCTTGAACAAGCAATTAAATCATATCCTATAACAACACCAGATCGATGGGACCGCATCGCAGCATGTATTCCTAATAGATCCAAAAAAGATTGCCTGCGTAGAGTAAAAGACCTTGTTGATCTTGTGAATTCAAAAAAGGGAGCACAGCAGGCAACAAAATGATATGACATACATGCATTAATAACAAATTCTAAATAAATACTGAAATGTACTTAAAATCGAGTGCTTTTTTATTGTAAGAATCGAACAAAGACTTATAAGTATATCAAGACCTTGCAAAGGGAAAGGATGAGTAGATGTCAGTTGTTTAAGGCGAGGTTCTAGTAGAAATGTAACGTAATTTAAAAATTTTTTGTTTGAGCGAACGTAAATCTTTTTTGAAAAAAATAATTTGTAGCATTTATTAGTGTTTATTTCAAGAACATTATAAAATAATTCAAAATGGCGGCTGAAGGTCTCGCTGATCAAAGTTGTGCGCTGTACACTCTACAGCCCTGCCAAGTGATCTGAAACGAAAAAACAAAAAAAAAATTATTAACCTAGATGAAATTTGGGGGCCTTGTAGAGATCCGATTTTAATAAAATCCTTCTTAAAAAAAATGCCGGCCCTGAAAAAACCCTGTTTTTCCTCCTTTTTCTTTTGCTTTAACGTTAAAAAAATAATGATAATAAATTTTTTTGGGAAAAAACGCTTCCTGAAGGACTCCTAAATTGAATAAGCTTTAATTTGAGCCGTTGAACATCGAAATTGATCAAGTCGTTGAAGCGGAATCGTGTACAGCGCGGAAAAAAGGTATTTCGAGAAAAACGCGTTTAAAGTTTGACAAAGAAAAAATCGTAAGTAATGTTTGTTTTTTGACACTTACATCTAATCAGCTATTCTAGCACCATACACCTTCCTCATCCTCAAAGAGCATGTTTGCTGCACCAGTGCGCCAAGTTTTTCAATTCTGGTTTTTTTTTGCAAACTTTGAGAGTTTCTCCTCCGCTGACTTCACACGCTGGTCGTCAGTCTTCCCATCTTCGCCCGATGACGATTCCTAATGTCTGCATATTTTTTAATATGGATGAATAGCCTTCATTGAAGATGCCGAAAGATATATATATGCCGATCTGATAGTTTGTTCGCTCTCAATTCTGATAGTTTATTCGCCACAATGAAGGTGGTTGGGGACCAGTTTCCACAGACAAGAGTTAAAAGATTCATTGTCATTTTGCGTGTTTTTACCTGTGCATCTTTGCAGTAAATTATCACTTGACAGAGCTTCATATACGGGTAAAATTGCTTCTTGAATCGATTTTTCAAGAGCAGGTGCATGGTGGAAATCGACGAGTTCATTATTGGCTTCTGCAACACGCCACTTACACCAACTGTTTTCATCTGCTGGGCAGTTTTCATGTTTCGGCTCTTCATCCGTAGAACATTTGTGATCGAACGTTGCCCACACAGATTTTTTCATCTCTTCGGCCGAATCAGGGTATCGTCTAATGGCAAGTATAAAGTCAAATCTTTTATTAATTTGTCTGTCAATTTTTCTGCGTCTTTATCTCCAATTCCTTTATGTTGTTTCTTGACTGCGCGCAATCTTGTGCCCATTCGCTTCTGGACGTGACCTATACATTCCTTCTTCTGAACAATATGGTCGTTGTAAGGGTCACAGTTGAGAGCTTGGAAAGTTTTTGTGTCACCGTCGCCGATATATGTAGCTTATTTCACACCGTGCGATTCTGATTGACAAAACATTTCCTTCATACAATCTTCCTCCATCTTACCAGCACTTCCAGTGTGATTTATGCTGCAATGTTCTTCATGAGTTTCATACCACATATCGTACTCATTAGTTCCTCTTTTGCTGCCCCAGTTGCTACAGCTTTGTCAGAATGACGACTTTACAACAAAATCCAACACTATGTGCGTATATTTTCCGATCAGCTTTGCAACTCCAAATAACGACTAAAAGCCACGTTTTTTCCACGAACCGTCGCCCGACACGCTTAAATGTGTTTCTTCATTTCCCGCCTCCACGTTCTTCTGTCTTTCATCAGCAAATGCTTTACGTTGTATAACTTCGAATGTTCTCTTTGATGCCCCGAACAGATTAGTAATAAATGCATAGTACGTTCCATTTGCATGAGGACAGACAGTTTCATTAGGGAACAAAAAGGTATTGATCGACCGTAATCGGAGTCCCAGAATCCGCATGACAAACATCAAACGACGATTTATTTCATATGCATCATTTATTAAAGGGCTCGAAGAAACACGTTGTTGTTTTTTTGCACTTAAACTTAATAACTTAAATAGAACTCAAGTCCACGGATACTCGATTGAGAAAATGTTACATCAGTGTTACAGTTTTTACATTTGAACACTGAGATATGATTTGGAAAACAGTCAGAAAATTAATAATCATGTTTTTAATTAATCAATTTCGACGTCGTCGTAATTCGTGTCTTTAATTTTTTTTCTCTGAAATACAAGTATACTCAGTTTCCGCTTCTCTTTTATCGGGATCATAATCGGGGAATTTCTTCTTTCGAGGCCGAGCTGGCCGATCATTTTCCACTGATTTTCGCGTGTTTAGCATTTTTGGAACACTGCTTATTTGCCACACGTTCGAAACACAACTGAAATATTTACGGCAAATAGAAGTGTATACAACGCTAATCCAACCGAGGGTACGCAGGTATACGAGCACACAATAGAGAGGAATGTACAGAAATTCGTTGGGACATTCACAAACTTACTACCTGTACTAGATACACCGCTTAGGTAGTCAAAAATGCCCGTCCCTCGAAGCCGCTCCGAACTCGCATTTATACCTGTTTTTCGGCCGATGCACTCTCTTGTCTAATACGCCATGACTCGTAAAATAAATTAGATAGGGAAATATCCTTTCGACTAAACAAAAACAAAAATTTTCCGTCGACTTCTACTAGAACCTCCCCTTAACGAAAGTGGATAGCGACTGTGTGGCATGATTAATTGTAAAACTAAAAAAATATCTTTTTCTAGGATAATGCAAGTAGAAACACAAATTCGTTGGTAAATTTTGTTTATTGTTTTTATTTGCGTGTTTGCATGCATTTTTTATACAGGGTGAATCGGATAGCGAGGTCAATCCAAAAGCTGGTGATTCCTTGGGTCAAGACGAAAAAAGTCGTATGGGAAGGGGGTCTGTTCTCTCCCTTCTTAGTTAAAAGTAAAAAATGTAAAAAAAGTCGAATATTATATAAGGCAATATTACTTACGAATATTACTTACTTAATATTACTTAAGGCAATATTACTTTTTACGCAATAACTTTAAATGTCTTACATCTATGTTAGATTTAAGACCAGATTAAGAACTGAATTTAACAGTTTAAGTAAAAATTAAAATCAATTAAAGTTTACTTGTACGTTAAAGAAATAAGAGTTGATCAAACTTAAAAATATTTTAGTACGAGTGCGGTTTTCTCGAAATTTTATCTAAAAAAAATTTATTTTTATTACGTTGTCTTGTGCTCTAAATGGTTCTCTAAAATTAGTTCATACTAAGTTTTTACCTCTGATCAACAGATCATCTGATTTTGGATTTTTAAGTTGTGTTCAAAATACCTATGTAAAGCAAAAAAGAAAAAGTCGATTGTACAACAAAAACATCAAAACAAAAACATCACAATATCAAAGTGAGTTTATTTTGCTTTATATAGGTATTTTGTAGGGAAGTCAATCCCGGGATCCCGAAAACCAGGATCCCGGACGATTTGAGCTCCTTAAAATCCAGGGATTTCCTTTTTGGGATCCCGCATATACAAAAAACAAAAATAAATTTGAATCAAGCTGACAAAGGTGCGCAGCTTATGCGACAAGATAGCATTAATCATTTTTGGATTCAACCCCTTTAAGATTCACTACTAAAAAGATCAAGCAACGCAGAACAATATATTCTGCCGTACTGAACAATATATCCTGCCGTACTGAACTTCCTTACAACTGCTGAATTGAAGTTAAACGAATTTGATGAACTGTACAGCTGCAACATTTACATACATTTAAAATAGAATAAGAAAAACCTTTATAAAGGCTTAAAAGTGAAGCGGCTCTTTTCTGGCTAAGAAGTATCTAAAGATTGTAAAAACGATGAGTGTTTGTAAGCTTTAGAAGAACCTGCGACACCATATTTCAAAATTTTCAGATATTCTGACTCAGGAAATTAATCTGTTTTGTGGTGGAAGCAATCGTAGTCAAAATTTACAGATAGCTTACGATTTTCTAACAACTACTTCCCCAACGGTGGCTTCTCATATTTGTAATTAAATGCATACAACCTTTCTGATTGAAACATTATATCATTGATCAGCTAAAGGAATTACTTTTATTTTGTTTTGTTTTATAACTAATACTTTTTCAATTATTTTTTAATTTTTTCGATCCCGAAATAATGGCGGAATTAAGATTTTCAATCCCGGGATCAAAAAAGCTTCCGGGACTGAACTCCCTAGTATTTTAAGGACAATTTAAAACTCCAAAATCAGATGATCTGTTGATCGGAGGTAAAAACTTTGTATGAACAAATTTTAGAAAACACTTCAGAGCATAAAACAACGTAATAAATATAAATTTTTTTAGATAAAATTTCGAGGAAACCGCACTCGACTAATAATTTTTGTAAAAAAAAATATTTTTTAAGTTTGATCAACTCTTATTTCCTTAACGTACAAGGAAACTTTGATTGATTTAAAAAAAAACTGTTAAATTCAGTTTCCAAAACTGGTCTTAAATCTTACGTAGCTATCAAGCTTTTAAAGTTATTCCGTAAAACGTTGACCTCGTTTTCCGATTCACCCTGTATTTTACCTAGATCATTTGGTTCTGGTCGGAACTTCTTTCTCAAGCTTGTTTTTATAGATTTTGGTTTCTAGTTGCCAAACAACTAGAAAACATACAAGCAGCGCTCGATCAGTTTATGATGCCGAATCGTTCCTACTCTTGCCCTTCTGCTTTGCAGAAAACTCGACAACAAGATAAATTGATTGTGTGGTGGTTGGTATTGTATAGTAACCCACCCTGCATAAAATCCGACTTCGATATCGAAAATTGGCTATCGAATTCGATATCGATTACCATTTGAAAAATATAGGTTTGGCGGACGTAACGGTTACTTCGTAAGCGAAGCTTCGCTTATGTATCGAAAAAGTATTCGTTTGCGCTTCCAGAGCGATTAAATCTTCGAAACAAATGCGAAGAAACTTTTTTTACTGTAAGGTGGATACTTTTAGATACAATTTTAGGCACTTTCAGACTTTAATTATAGCTGGAACGGTAACACTGGTATGAAATTACTTTCAATTTTTGATCGTCATTTAGGAAAAAATACGATACTTTTCTTGTATAAAAGTTACAAACGAACTTTCGTTGTAAACGGATATGTGCCGGGTGGGAAGCTAAGATTTTTTCTTGTTGCTAGGAATTTGCGAATTTCAAAGTTGTGTTGTAGCTGTTGTTGTTGTTTTGTTGTCGTTGTTGTAATTGTAGTCAGCTATGCTCGTTGTTGGTATAGTTAGGTAGGATTTTTTCTTGTTGCTAAGATTATATGAATTATTCTAATATAATTATTGTGAAATTTGCTTAGTCCAATAGACCATTAAAAAATAGAAAAATGTATTTATGAAAAAATTATTGAATCTTCGAAAAAATAAATAAAATATTTTTCGGCTAGCTAGGTTTTTTGATTTTTTAATTAAGGAGGGAGTAAGTGTGCCAGCGTAAAAAATCACTTTCTGCGATTTTTTTATAAATATGGATATAGCGACTTCATTGAAACCTTTTGTAAATTATAGGCCATTATAGTTGCTTTCGACGTTCGATCGTAGCTAGTTATCGAATGTTAAATTCTTATGAGCAGTGCAACCTTTTCGTTCATCGAATTTTCAGTCTGATATAATTTTACTTTCGATGCGGTGAATACTGAGTGATAATTGTTAAAAATTTAAGTATTTTTTTATGCTTTTTTGCTTTTTCGCCAGGTCAGCGAAAGGTAATGGCGATACGAGATATTAAACAGCCAAAAACTGCGACGGAAGTGAGACGTTTTCTCGGACTAAGTGAATTTTTCCATAAATTCGTACCAAATTATTCGATAATTGCGCGACCTCTTACCTACTTGACTACGAAAGCTGCAGCAGACATTTTTGAGTGGGGCGACGTACAACAAACAGCATTTAACATGCTTATTAAGATTCTGTATAGCGAACCATTATTAGCACTTTATAATTTCAATTCACTTCACGAAGTCCATACAGATGCTAGTGCAATTGGACTGGCCGCGGTTCTTCTTCAATCACATGACAACGGACATACCTGGAAGGCAGTTATGTATTTCAGCTTTCGATGTACTGACGCAGAATCACGTTACCACAGCTATGAGTTGGAGGTTCTTGCTGTTGCAGAAGCCTTACAACGTTTCAGAATGTACCTGCTGGGGAAACATTTCAAGGTTCTGACTGACTGTGTTGCAATAAGTAGTGTTAAAGCAAACACCCCGTTAATACCCCGCATAGCTAGATGGTGGATGCGTCTACTTGAATTTGATTTCGATTGCATTCATAGACCAGGAAGTAGTATGGGCCACGTTGACGCCCTAAGCCGAGCACCAGTGGATGACACCGAACCAGATGACTTGGCAAGAGTAATGCAGGTAGAAATGGCAAGTGAAAATTGGCTTCTGACGATGCAGTTAAATGACGGTAAAATACGTAACGTAATTGAAGTCCTAAAGGGTATACACAAATCCAAACATGAACGACAATTTCATAAAGAGTATGTTTTAAAAAATAATAGGCTCTACCGACGTTTGGACGGAAAATTCTTGTTTGTCATTCCAAAAGCAGTACGCTGGCGGATCGTTCGTTACTGTCACGACGAAAAGGGGCACTTTGGTCTCGAAAAAACAATTCAGCGTATATTAGCATATTTTTGGTTCCCGCGAATACGCAAATATGTAAAAGAGTATTTATCCGCTTGCATAGAATGTTGTTATCATAAGGCAAAAAGCGGCAAAACCGAAGGTATTTTATACATCGACGCAGCAGAACCAATACCATTACGTCTAATACACATCGACCATTTAGGCCCGTTTATAAAAAGCAAGCGAGGTAACACGCGTTATTGCCATCAGTGACGCCTTTTCAAAATATTCAATTGTAAAAGTAGTGCGTAGCACAAAACTCTTCCTGTTATGCAGACTTTAAATGAAATAAGTAGTTATTTTGGCTTACCTAGCAGAATAGTGACTGCATTTACGTCCAAATAATTTGCAACATACTGTGGGGAAAACAACATTGTTCATATTAACACTGCTGTACGGATACCGCGCTCAAATGGACAAGTTAAAGCGAATAAATCAGTTTTAAATGTTCTAAAAACTACTACCGACAACCCGAAGGATTGGGATTTGCAACTTAGGAAACTGCAGTGGACTATAAACTCGCAACAAAATTCAACGACTGGTTTTAGTCCTAACGAGTTAGTATTTGACTTTAAGCTTGTTGATGTTATATAGAATCATATGCTTGCGGCCGTATACCATGAAGATGACGAAAAAGATATACGCGAAAAACGACGTATTGCGTTTAATAATGCACAGAAGCAGCGTGAGAAATGGAAGCAACGTTTCGACCAAAATCATCGTACTCCACTGACATACAAAGTCGATGACATTGTTGTTGTACTGACTGAGCGTCCAGCGACGGGTGAATCACGCAAACTCTTGCCTAAGTATTGAGGACCTTATATTGCTGCTAAAGTACTAGGTAAAGACCGTTACCTTATCCAAGATATCGACGGCACGCATTCCACTCAAAGGAAGTTCTCTTGGGTATATTCAGCTGACCAAATGAAGCTCTGGTGCGATTCACCTCCTGATCTTGCTATCGAAAACGACAGTCAAAATAGTGACAACAGTGATCATGGTGATAGCGATGCTGAACCTGACATCGGGACGATGCCAAGCAGGAAAGGCCGAGTTGTCAAGCGACATAAGTTTCAGCGGCATAAGTGTGATGCCGCCCTTGCGGTCAAAAAGAAGAACGAGCAAAAAGAACACAACGAGTAACACACGAGCACGGCGGTCGCATCTTTTTGATCTCTTAAAAATTAAAAGCTAATTTCGTTCCTTAAAATATGTTTATTAATTATACTAAATAAAACTGCATATAGTTTCTTGTTTTAAAATACTTCATGTTGTTATTCCGGCCTTCGTGACACTAAGGTGTGTTTCATATATATAACGCCACTTCGAAATTTTAAATATTTTTGTAACGGCCAGCTTAATCAAAAGAGAATGTTTTGCGAATTTGGTCATCTATGCACAACAACAGTAGTAATTTGCTTATTGCTAAATATTACTTTAAATGCTGTTTTATATTTATAAAGCCACTTGCAATTATTCCTTCTGCTGCATTTGAAGGGTAGATATTAATAAAATTGTGTAGTTAGTTTTCAAGACCTTAACAATAGAATATATTTAGTTAGGAAAACCTCGTGCAACCCAACATACTTGCGAAAAAATGGGAAAAATAAAAATTCTTAAAGAAGAAGGCTATGGAATTCAGGAAATCGCGCGTGGAATTAATCGCAGCCATAGAGTGATTCAACATTTTTTTAACAAACCTCAAAATTACGGCAAAACAAAATGTTCGGGCAAAAAAAAATCCTCTTACCGCGATCAGCGGAAAATAATCCGAGCTGCGAGCAACACTACACACAGTTTAAAACAGTTGTGTAGTTTTTGTAGTAATATTTAATGTATAGCCTGTAAGACATGTTTTAAGTTATCTTTAACTTTAAGTGTATTTATTTAAGTACATCTGGTCACCTTCTACATCTACATCTGGTCGTTTTGTTTTATATGGTTATTGTCGCACTTCTAAAAATTAAATAAGGAGGGCAGAATAAAATAGTCATTTCAACAGTACGGTCGTGTTTTATTTCGCTACTACAATTTCAGAAGTGGGATTAACTCTTGTTTCTAAAAAAATAAAAAAAGCCATCCGCATAATAAAGTGCCAAGAAAATTTTTAACCAAAGAATATAACGAGTGCTCACAAAATAAGTCAAGTTAAAAACGATTGATAAAGAAAAAATAAATAAAAAAAAAGATAGGCAAGTTTCGGAAGATTAAAATAAAGGAACCGAAAAAAGTGCTTGAAATAAATAAAACGAGTGCTTAAACAATAATTAAAGTTTGAAAACGATTGCAAAAAGTGCGTGAAAAAAAAGAGAAAGAAAAAAGAATTGTAACTGTACAAAAGATAGACAAAATTTGAAAAGTAAAATAAAGAAGCGTGACTGTACAAAAGATAGACAAAGTTTGAAAAAGTAAAGTAGAGAAACTGTAAATAAGTGCTAAAAAAAAAAAACAAAAACTTTACTGTTTTATTTTGCAACATGGAAGTTTGTGCAAATGAATACACTGCAGCTGAGCTGCGTGAGTGGCTGCGAGCGTTGCAATTGCCAACGGCTGGCAACAAGAACACGCTGGTCGTAAGGTTGAACGAGGTGCCGGCTAAGCAACGCGGAGAGTGCCCAAGAGCGATTGTCGACCATGAAATAAGCAGCGAAGAAAACGAGGACACTGATGAAAATACTGAGAAGACAACTGGAAACGTTTCAACAATTAGCAAGGGTAAAACAAATGAAAAGGAAGATGAAGAGAACAATATCGAACAGGCAAATTTACAAAAGGTTGACAGCGTTCTTAACGCCGAACACTATGTGTCTATGAGGGAGTACAATTTGTTGAGACGCGAAAAAGAGCTTTTGGTGCGCGAAAACGAGTTGCTAAAGAGAGAACGCCAACAACAGGGACGCCAGTCAAGCGCTGCGCTCGAAGCAGCAGCATGTTCGACTCGTACTTTTTATGCAAACGACTCACTCAGCGTTGCACTCAGTACGCTTAAAGATGTTTTGCCAGAGTATGATGGCATGGCAAGGAGAGTCTTGTCGTATGGGTGGCTCAACTTAAGAGCATAAAAAATGTTTATTCGCTAGACGAAAATACTTTACGTGCGCTGTTTATGTGCAAACTACGAGGCAAAGCGCAGTTGTGGCTGCAGTCGAGGTCTAATTTTATGACTGAAAGTGTCGACGTATTGGTGAAAGAGATGAACGAATTTTTTGGCGCAAACGAAACAAAACTGTCATTGCGCAGAAAATTTGAAGACCGGAAATGGAGCTATGGAGAGAGCTTTGCGGCATATTATAGAGACAAGCTGATTCTGGCAAACGCAGTTAGAGCGGTCAGAAATAATAGATTACTTGATCGATGGAATACCAGATGAGCAGTTGAGAGTACAAGCAAATATGCAGCAGTTTATATCGCAGACACAATTGTTACAGGTATTCTCAAAAATTGAGCTAAAGTCCACCAAGGCACCAGGGGCGGAGTTGTCAGCTCGAAAAGGGCCTGCCGGAAATTTAAGATGCTTCAATTGCAATTCGTTGGGACATCTAGCAGCAGTCTGCAGAAAACCAAAACGTGAACTTGGCGCTTTTTTTGCGTGCGGAAGCCTCGAACATCGTGCTGCTGTTTGCCCGGAAAATAAGGCGACCAAGTTAATAATATAACTTAAAAATAAGTTAAAAATATTGTTGTTAATATTTTTCTGTCCCTATAATGCTTAATAGACTCTGGAAGTTGCATCAGCTTCGCAAAATATGCCGCGGTGTCAAATAAAATTGAAATAAATGAAGTTTTCAATGTAAACAATAAATATGTTGGATTGAATAATACTGAATTAAAAGTATATGGCAAGGTAGCCTGTTATGTTTTGTTAAATAAAAAGAAAATCTCATTTGATTTGGTTGTTGTGGCTGATGATTCCATGGGATACGAAGTTGTTCTAGGGCGGGATTTTTTAAGAGCCGGTCAATTTGAAATTGTATACGATAGACAAATTCTTGAACTTAATAAAGAAATGATAGCTATGTTCCGATTTGTAATAATGATAGTAATTTCGTAGACAAAAATAATGACAATGATAATATTTTAAGAATTTTTGAAAACAATGATAGTAAAAATGTTTGATTGATAAAAATGTTAGTTATTTAAGGGATCATGATGAGTGTCTGAGTAAAAACTCAAATTGCAAAATGAAATTTAAAGTAAATGAAACTTTTGACAAAATTAATGATAACATTGAACATGTTAGTTTTGAAAAAGTCAGTCATGTTAAGGTTGAGGCAAACAACAACAAAAAATTAAAAGAAAAAAAAAGTAGTGAAGTAAGTAATGTTTTAAAAGAAAATTTTGAAAATAAACTCAAGAAAAGAGTGTTTAACTAACAGTTCTGACAATGAAGGTCTAGATGACAATGAACATTTTGAAAAAATGCTTTTACTAATTGGACCACCAATTAGTGGTCCAATTATGAATTCAATGAACCAAATTTAAACGTTTGCACAAAAGTAAGTTTTGAAACTAAAAGTAAATTGTATAACATTTTTGAAGCGTGTTATTTGAAACCTGACCGTCCTGAAGAACCACTAGTCAAAAGTCATATGAGTCTGTTGTTAGAAAATGAAAAACCTTTCAGTTGTAATCCAAGGCGGTTGTCATATGCGGAAAAAGTAGAATTACAAAAGTTGATAGATGAATATTTAGACAAAGGCGTTATACGAGTAAGCGAGTCAAAGTTTGTTTCTCCAATCGTTTTAGTAAAGAAAAAAAACAGGTGATTTAAGAATGTGCGTAGATTTTCGAAGTTTAAATAAATTTACTGCAAAAGAGTATTATCCGATTCCTCTTATTGATGACTTGTTACACAGGTACGCGAACAAAAAGATTTTTACAAAGCTAGATTTAAAAAATGGATTCTTTCATGTTTTTATGAACCCAGAATCAATGAAATACACGTCGTTTACGACTCCCTTAGGGCTGTTTAAATTTTTGAGAATGCCGTTTGGTCTAAAAAATGCGCCTTCAGTTTTTCAAAGGTTTATAAATAAGGCATTTTTCGACATGGTGAAACAAGACAAGGTTATAATTTATTTAGACGATATAATGATAGCCTCGACAAATATTGAAGAATATTTTGAGATTATTCTTATTTACTATTTTGAGAAGTTTAAAGACGTTTGGTTCAGAATAAACTTGAGCTCAGACTAGACAAATGTGAGTTTTTACAGTCTGAGGTAAAATATCTTGGGTACACAATATCAGGAGAGGGTATACGAGCGGACGAGACTGGCTAACATGCGATAAAAAACTTTCCGATTCCGGATAAACCTCATGCAGTGCAAAGTTTTTTAGGTTTGTGTTCATATTTCCGCAGATTTGTAGAAAACTTTCTGTATTAGCTAAACCTTTGTATAACCTAGTTAAAAAAGATAGTACATTTTGATTTGGTCCAGTTGATTTTAAAACGAAAATTGGTTGAATCGCCCATATTAGCGTTGTACGATCCAAATGATGTTACAGAATTGCATTGTGATGCAAGTTCGATAGGCTTCGAAGCAATATTGTTACAGAAAAAGAAGGATAAAAGGTGGCATCCGTGTTTCTATTATTCGAAATGTAATTCGGAGGCTGAGTCAAAATACCATAGTTTCGAACTAGAGACACTGGCAATAGTGTATGCGTTGAAACGTTTTAGAGTTTATCTTCAAGGCAAAAGGTTCAAAATAGTCACAGATTGTAATTCGTTGACGTTAACGTTGAGTAAAAAGGAGTTAAACCCACGAATTGCAAGGTGGGCTCTAGAGCTACAGAATAACGACTATGAATTAGAACTAGAGCAGGTAATAGGATGCAACACGTCGATGCGTTGAGTCGAAGCACTAATATTCTAGTTTAAGAAGGTACCGCTTTCGAAGAAAATTTAATTATTTGCCAATACAAGGATAGAAAAAAAGATGAAATAAGAAAGAAGTTGGAGTTAACTGAAGATAGTTTTTATGAAATGCGAAACGGAGTTCTATATAGAAAGAGTGACAAAGGATCGATTTTGTTTTGTGTGCCTGAAGATATGGAAAGTCACCTTATATATAAAAACCATGATGAAATGGGTCACATAAGTATAGATAAAACAATCACATCAGAAATTGTTTGAAATGTATAGTTTTTTCCTCTAAACAAGGTAAAGCTGAGGGACTTAAATACAACATTCCGAAACCAATTCTCGGTCGAAAAAACATATTTTTGCAATTATTGATGCGTGTACTAAGTTTGTTAGATTGTACCCTACAAAAGCAACGAACACGATAGAGGTGATCCGAGCTGTTGAAGATTACTTTAGAGCATATAGTCGTCCTAAGTGTATAGTGTCAGATAAAGGAAGCTGTTTTACATCGAATGATTTTAAGGGATTTCTGGAAGGTCTTAATGTACAACATATAAAGATAGCTACAGCTTCGCCAAAAGCTAATGGCCAGATAGAAATAGTAAATAAAAGTTTGGGTCCAATGATAGCAAAGTTAGTTAAACCAAAAGAGGGTATTTATTGGGACACGATTATAGAACAAGTAGAATTTTTTCTTAATAATTCAGTACATAGGGCGATAGGTAAGTACCCAAGTGTTATGCTTTTCGGAGTACAACAAAATTTCTCAGTGATAGATCTGTTAAAAGAAAGTTTTGATGAAGTTGAGCATGGGTTAGTGAGAGAGAATTTAAAAGAATTTAGAGAAGAAGCTGCCTTAAAGCAATCGAAACTACAACAATACAATAAAAATTATGCATACAAAAAACGTAGAGAGGCTTTAAAGTATGTTGAAGGAGACTACGTAATGGTAACAAATTTTGATTCACATACTGGAGTAGCGAAAAAATTAATTCCTAAATTTAAAGGACCGTATAAAATTAGTCAGATTTTACGCAATGATCGATATCTACTTGAGGATGTGGAAGGATTTCAACAAACGCGAACGCCTTACAAAGGTGTTTGGGAGGCAGATAATTTAAAGCCTTGGTTCAAAGGACGTAAGGTGTCAAATGACTAGGTTTCACGTATGTAAGATCAGGAGATATTTAATGTATAGCCTGTAAGACTTATGTTTTAAGTTATCTTTAACTTTCAGTGTATTTATTTAAGTACATCTGGTCACCTTGTGTCGTTCCTTTTGTTTGATATGGTTATTGTCGCACTTCCAAAAATGAAATAAGGAGAGGCAGAATAAAGAGTCATTTGAACAGTTCGGTCGTGTTTTATTTCGCTACTACATTTTGTTGCTGAAAAAGTTTCCCGAACACCGGTATGGAGGGTGCTACATCAGTGTAAACATATCCGTAGTGAACTTATGAAGTGTGTTTCTGCTCTTGCTAGCAAACATAAGAGAACGAGCTTGGAATTTGCAAGAAAGAACATAGAAACAAATTGACTACCAGTCAGCTTTTAAATAATGTTTTAAAAAAGTGTCCCATGTTGAAGTTTAATTTTGACATGACATTTTTCCCGATGAGAAAAAATGTAATCTTGATGGCCATACGCCGCGAACCACTTCCATTTTCAAAAAGAAGTTTTGGTGGAGAGAAATCGATGGTGTGGGGTGGTTTCTCTGAAATTGAAAGTTCAAGCATGAAGAACACTGACTACACTCGTGTGTGGAAAAAAACGGACAGACACAACAAGTTTTCCAGCAAGATAATAAGGCAATCTACGTAAATCGAGATGGTTTTAAGCCAATAACATTGATTTATTGGAGTAGCCGGCAGACTCTTCAGATTGTAATCCTATCGAGAATTTATGGGGAGTTCTTGTACGCCAGGTGTATAAAAATAACAGACAATTTGGCAACGTGAAAGAACGGATATCAGTTATTTTCGAAGAATGGAGTAAAATTGATTCAAATATATTAAAAAAATGAATTGCAAGAATGCCAAATCGCATTTACAATATTATTGGAGCCAATGGACAGTAATTTAATATATTTTTTTTTACAAATTCAATAAAAATCATTTTTATTAAAAATTTTGAAATGGCGTTATAAATATGAGACAGCATCAAAAGTAATATTAAGCAATAAACAGTGTACCGTTATTAGAAAAGAGTTCACTTTTGCTCACTATTGTTGTTGTGCATAGATGACCAAATTCGCAAAACATTATCTATTGTTTAAACTCGCCGTTACAAAAATATTTCAAATTTCGCAGTGGCGTTATATTTATGAAACATACCTTATAGAGGGAATAACTACAGAGGTAATAACCACAGAGGAAATAACTACAATAGAAATAGTTATAATATGCGCGATAATAATTACAGGCGTACAAATCAAACTAGACGGAGCTATAATAGAGGTGACGAAAACGCAGAAAATAATGCATGTCACAATTCAGGATATAGAAATAATAACCAACGTGGTGCGTGAAACAGAACGTGAAGAAGAAAATATTATTATTATTATTATTAGTAAATTGTCTAAGGGCCTACAATACATATATAGTAAAATTTCAAATAGGTAATAACAGAACAATGAATCTCCTAATAGATACAGGTGCAGACATCTCAATAATTAAACAAAATATCATAGAAGCGTATCCAATATCAATGATTGAAACATGCTAGATAACAGCAATAGCAAGCATGCCGATTAATATTGACCAGCAAGTCGATTTAGACATCAAGCTAAACTGTGGTCAAATAAATCGTAAATTTTATGTAGCAGATAAACAAATCGACAACGTAACTGGGAAGAGACTTGCTGATAAAATTCAATTTCAAAATAGATTATGAAACGTGTGTTCTGACACTTAGCATGGAGGAAATGCAAGAAGATATTCCTATGAACTTACCCACAAGGATAACAAATATAACAATTCCAAAGAGAAGTGAGATAATCACTAACGTAAACGTGAACTTGGATGAAGATTCCATGGTACAAGCAAGAGAAATACATAAAGGCATCTTCATAGCTAACGTGATAATTCCAGATGACAACAAACATATAAAAATCCTGAATACAACAGATAATGACATTTGTATGACGTAATGTGACATATCGATAGAACCATTAAACAACTTCCAAATTCTGAGCTTTGAGGCTAATACAAATGACAATGAGGATCTAGAAGCAACAATTAAAGGATATGATGATAACACAAAACAAGAAGTAATGAACTTATGCAACAAGTACAAAACTGTTTTCCTTAGAGAAGAAGACATATTAGCAGCAAACAATTTCTACAAACAACATGTTACATTTAACGATAAGTCACCCACTTATATGAAAAACTACAGACTTCCACAATCGCAGCTTAAAGAAATGGAAAATCAAATAGAAAAATTGCTAGAAGAGGATATCATTGAACCATCATACAGCCCATACAACTCTCCACTACTTGTAGTACCAAAGAAATCACAAGATGGTACAGCAAAGTGAAGACTAGAGGTAGACTTAAGGGCACTAAACAAAAAAATTGTCAATAACAAATTCCCACTAACAAGGAAACACGTATAATACCGACTCGGATATGCGAAATATTTTTCAACTCTGGATATGGCGAGTTCATTCCATCAGATTCCATTAACCAAAAGCTCAAGACAGCCAACGGCATTCTCAACGAATTCAGGACATTATAATTTTAAATGTCTGCGATTTGGACTCAAAATTGCAAGAAATAGTTTCCAACGTATGCTATCAATTGCTTTAGGTTGATTACAGGAATTAGCTTTCTCTTATGTAAATGACATATAGTTTTTGGCTCCACCTTAAGACAGCACAACAGAAACCTAGAAAAAGTATTCCAAAAACTACAGAAATTTAACTTGAAGCTAAAACCTTAGTAAATGTGAGTTTTTGAAAACAGAAGTAGAATACCTAGGACATCTGATAACAGCTAAAGGTGTAACAACTGATCCTGCAAAACATGACGAGGAACGATAAGGAATTACCCACAACCGAAGGATGCTGATGAAACGCGAAGATTTGTAGCATTCTGCAACTACTACACAAATTTATTGAAAATTTTGCAGAAATTGCTCGGCCACTAAATTAACTATTAAAAAAGGAGCAACTGGACAGAAGAATGCAATGCAGCCTTCAAGACACTGCGAAAAAAGCTGACATTACCACAGTTGTTAGCATATCCAAATTTCGAGAAACCATTTATTCTTACAACGGACGCATCGCAATACGCGTTAAGAGCAGTTCTATCTCAAGGTGAACCGGGACAAGATAAGCCAATAGCATATGCATCAAAGACTCTAAACAAGCATGAAGTTAACAAGGCAATCATAGAATAAGAACTACTTGGAATACATTGAGGGATAAACTACTTCATCAAAATTAACAAGAATACGACTGGATTTAATGGATTATAACTTTGAAATCATTTTTTAACAGGGAAAAATTTAAGGGAAACTCTCAAGAATACAAATAGATTCAAATAAATTAAAAGAAATTATACCAAAAGAAAAGCACGTGCAAGTACTTACAATTGTGGCAACGGAAAAATTAAACAAAGAAGATAATGTGATCACAGAAAACCTGAACAATGGTGCTAGTCCTCATCGAGTGGAGTCTGATCAACTACATATATGGGAAGCTACATAATTTTCGGAAGTTAAAGGCCTAAAAAGAATAAAATGTATATATAATTCCATGGAAAATAAGAATCTTGAAAAAGCAGAAAATCTTGAGATGTTAGACGGAAAAGCTTTATCAGAGTTAAAATTGGTTCAGAGGAAGGCAACATGACATAAAATGATAAAGTAATCATTGCTCAAAATAAAGTTCTTGAGATATTATGCGGATATGTCGAAAACACAAGAACAAGAAATAAAAATGGTAGCGCTGGAGACGAATGATGAGATATTAACATTGATAAAGGTCCCAGAATTAAAGAAATTATATAATAAGCTGCAGCATAAAAATAAAAACGCGTTAAAAATTATATTGTATCAGCGCCCTAATAAAATTAGAAGCAAAGAAGAAAAAAAAACGCAACTGATAAAACAGCATCATGGCACACGAACTAGAGGTCATACAGGTATCAAGAGATGTATAGAGAAGTTAAAACAAAAGAACATTTGGAAGAATCTATCCAAAATGTTAAAAATATACATAAAAAATTGTAATCTTTGCAATGAAACAAAAATAATAAATTATACCAGAGAGAAGATATGTATAACGGAAACACCATCAACACCATTTGAAACAGAAACTATGAACACAGTTGGACCAATGAGACCATCCCAAGGATATAGGTACATCCTAACAATTAACAATTTTCAATTAAAAACTGTATATAAGAAAATGTTTTTGGAAAATTAAAGAACTAAGTTTTGATCTTCACAAAAGATAAATTGTTTTTAATTGAGTGAAAAGTTGCATTTCCTCTTTTCTCTCATTATATAAAATTTCTTACTCATAATGTTTGACAAATAGTTATAACACATTCCCTGTATATGCTTAACGTTAAATTTAGCTCAAAGAAAGTGATGAACAAACAACTGCAGCTTATGTTCCATCCCTTTTCTTTGGCTTTGTGTGTGACATCAACTAACTGACATAGTTTTGTTTCGCATTTCCAAATGTCTATAACCCAAAAATTTGTTGTTGCATCAATAATAATTATTGGTCATTATCATCAACCCTCATCAAACAATGATTATTGGTCATCAAAAGTGCTGTTTTTGGTTTGCCGCTTAGCATGTCATAGCATTTTATTGTATTGCTATTTGATGCTGGTGCTCTACAAACATTGTGTTGGTCGCAACCTTTTGTCACAATAGTTGTTGAAAGCTCTACAATTATCAATACGTACAACAAATGCAAAACAAAACTGTGTTAGTATTTGATAGTACGGTAGTGTTGACCAATTATCATTTTCTTGCATTCCTCTTAAATATTCGTTTAATCCTCTGAGGTTCTTTAAATTGTTCCTACAGTTTCGTGGTGATACGGTGCTGATGTTATTTTTTCTATGTGCAATTCCTTACAAATATTTTGTAGTAATTAATTTCTAAATTCATTTTCTTTATCGGTTTTTAATACTTTAAAACACCCATGTTTTAAAATTAATTGTTCCACAATGGCTTTTGCGACTGAAATTGCTGTTTTGTCTACTAAAGGTATTGCTACTAAATATTACAATATTATTCGGTGGGCTGATACAATATAATTTAAAATTTTTTATTCTTCTTTTGTACCTCTTTAATTATTTCCTTCAATTGGTGCACCTTTATTATATTAAATATGATATCATTTGTTTTTAGCGCTTATATCTTTATATTCTGTTCTTTTGCTTTAGACACTAACTTCCTCAGAACCAATTTTAACTCTGGTAAAGATTTTTCGTTAAGTATCGCATGCACTTTATTTTGAGCTATTATTATTTCTTCATCTTGATTTTTCTGTATCTTTGATGTCAATGTCCTCTGAACCAATTTTAACTCTGGTAAAGATTTTTCATTAAGCATCCTCCGAGCTCTTTTAATATTTTTATTTTTATTGGCCTTTTCATTATATATTAATTTTAATTTCTTTAGACGTCTTACTTCTGAAAATGATGAGCTTCCCATACATGAAGTTCATGACTCTTCACTGACTGAGATCTATCATTATTATTCAGGTTATCCTTATGCGCATTTTTATTTATTTATTTATTCATTTCATCAATCAGAGAACAGTACCTCTTGCAGACTACTATAATATTAATATAATATCTTACAGCCTACATATAATATTAAAACATTATTTACAATGAACAAGAGTTAAGTAGGGAAAACAGAGTAGGGAAAAGAACTATCTTCGTTATTATCCTTATTATTATTACCGATATCAATCTTTTTCTTTATTGCCCGTGTTATTACTTGTATATTTGCTTCTTTGGGTATCATTTCTAATAATTGTTTGCAATCTAATTTTATTTTAGATAGTGCATCCGTGTAGTATTCATCTTTCCTTGTATGAAGATTACATCAAAATTGTAATCCGTTAAATCCAAGCGTATTCTTGTCAGCTTTGATGATTGATTTTTATGCGTGGACAGACTCACCAATGGTCTATGGTCTGTGTATACCGTGAACTTCCTTCTATATAAATATGGTCTGAAGTAGTTGATTCCCCAGTGTATTCCTAATAATTCTTTTTCAATTATTGCCTTGTTTATTTAATGTTTTACTAGCATAGGCAATTGGTCTATCTTGCTCTGGTTCGCCTTGAGATAGTACTGCTCCTAAAGCAAATTGTGATGCATCTGTTGTTAGTATGAAAGGCTTATTGATGTCTGGATATGCTAATACTTGAGGAGATATTAGTTTTTCTCTTAACGTGTTGAATGCTGATTCACATGCTTTTGTCTAATTGAAAAGTTGTCCTTTCTTTAGTAATTAGTTTAGTGGTCGCGTTATTTCCGCAAAATCTGGAATAGATTTCCTTCAATAATTGCAGAATGCTACAAATCTTCTGGTGTCATCAGCATTGCTCGGTTTTGGGTAATCTTTTATAACTTGATGTTTAGCGGGGTCCGTTGTATTTCTTTGGATGTTATTAAGTTGTCCTAAGTATACAACTTCTGTCTTTAAAAATGCACACTTCTTGAGGTTTAGTTCCAAATTGTACCTTTGTAATTTTTGTAAGACTTTTTTCAAGTTTCTGTTATGATGTTTTATATTAGATCCAAAAACAATGATGTCATCTACATAGAAAAATGGACTAAATGATGGTTCAATTATGTCCTCTCAAACAGTTTTTGTACTTGGTCTTCTATTTCTTGAAGCTGTGTTTGTGGAAGTCTGAGTCTGTAGTTCTTTATATATACTGGTGAGTTGTCAATCAAGCCAATTTGCTGTTTATAGAAATTGTTTGTTGTCAATCCACCTCCTTCATTATGGAAACATTTCCGTATTTATGACATAAGTTCAGTACTTCTTGCTTAGCTCGTTCATCATTTCTATCTATGTGTAACACAGTGTGTAATTTTTTAAGTCATGGAAAAATAGTCATATACGGACACCACTACGTGATAAAAGACAAAAAAAAAGACCCCTGTCTCCCAGTTTTGCCTAAAGTCCTCCAGGTTTTTTTTATGGGCCTCCAAAGAAGTGGGGCCTCGGTGTCATTTTTGGAAAAAAGTGATCATTTTCTCAAGCTCTTATCTTGCAAACCGTTCGGAATTTTGATTTACTCTCTGAGGCAAAGTTGTAGCTCTTGTCATAAAGAACGAAAATTGTCAACAAAAATAAAAAAACTTCATCTTCAAGGTCAAAATTGCAAAAAACTTTAAAAAATGCAATTTTTTTACCTTTTTCCCCTGTTCAGGTCCAGCAAACCGTTCAAAATTTAAGGAAACAATCAACTACAAAAATGAACCTAAGATCTCAATAAGCAACTTTCTAGAACATATGAACATACCCTAGGAATGATTCTTAACACCGTTTAGGTAGCGCTTATGTTGCCGCAAAAGTGAAAAATTTCCCGAAATTTTTTTAATTTAATTTGTTTTTTCTTTACTTCAACATTGAGATACTATAAAGCCTTCTCCCGTAAGTGAAAATGCATGTTGCAAGTTTCATTTTTATGCTATTACTGATTTTATTAATCTTAGTTCTTAGGTGGTATGGGTTGACATTTAGAGTTAGGGTTGTAACAAAGAGTAGTAGCATGGATATTTAGTAATAATGATTCAGTGTTGTAGGGATTAGTAGTCTCAGCAGGGATGGCACTACAATACTATGCTATCTATTACAAAAATTATAAAAAAAAGTATTCGTATTATGTTTATGTTTATGGCCCTGGACTTGCAAATCGCACTCTCTTAAGTTGTGGATCCAAATCGTCGTCCGAATCGTCCGAATATGACTCTGATTCAGAACTTATGGTGTCCACAGGTACGTTACTTCCAGACTGCCCTCCATCATCAGCTTTTTCTTCTTCAGATACTTCATTAACATCATACAGGGTGATCTTGTGACTCCACCAACATACCTGAAATGAATTAGAAAAGAAATCAAAAAAGGAATGCAAAACAATGCATCAATAAAATTGATATTACCTCTGCAAGCAATGCGTCGAGTTTTTGCCTTTGTACCGTTTTTCCATGGGCATTTTGGTTTGGTGAAACCGTTCTCCTTGCTCATTCGGTAGGGAGTTGTTTGATAAAATCGTCAAAATGAAAATGAAGAAAATGCAGCTTTAATGTCATCGATGTGCCGATTTTCTCAAAATAATACAGCAGTTCTTTCACCCATTCTCTTGCTTCCGGTTCCGCGTCTCGATCCCCTCCCAAGACTCTGGTGCATACACGCTGAAGGTAAATCCATGCCATTGAATGATTATAATCATGAAGCGATGATTCGAAGTTACTCTTGAATAGCTTTCTAATGTCAGGGCCATTAAGTACGCCTGTTAAGTGAAGACAAGAAATAAAAACAGAAAAGAAAACATTAACAAAGTGAAAATAGTACAATGAGGTGAACAAAAATTCGATTTAAATTTACTACAATACCTTTTTTAATTTTGTCATCGCTACGCTTTGGGAAAACGCTTTCAAATAGTCGAATGCGTTTGGACAGTTTACAAAGGCCACTTCGATGAATTTTTTAAAAATTCCCAATTTTATGTGGAGCGGTGGCAGCAAGATGTCTTGAGTATTGTCTATTAAATGTGCATTCCTCAGTTTATGTTGTTTCATTTGTTCCTCCACACTTCCTCTTGGTCTCCACGAATTACATTGGTATTGATTCAGAGGTGAGCGCGAGTCCCAATTACAAAGAAAACAAAAGAATTTTGGAAAGCCGCCCTTATCGATGATCCCTTGCAAAATGCTGATGACCTTCAAATCAGCAAATCTTTCATTTATTTTCGTAGTATTTGATTTTTTCCATTATATCTTTCAATGTTTCATAGCTTTCTTTCATGTTAATACCCATTGCTAGCGGAATGGAAGGTTTTCGGTTCGACACATGCAACAACACTGCTTTAATGATTGAAACAGAACCATCAATAAATAATCTCCACTCACTATCGATGTAGTTCATTCCCATTTTTACCACCAAAGCGTTTACATCGTTGCAGTAAGCGAACGAATTGTCATCATTTAGAGTGTAGAGGCTCTGAAATTCAGCTTGCCGTTTGCGGTACGCCGTAGAGTTCACATTACCATGTGTGAGTTTTATTTGCTTTAAAAACGCTGTCAAAAATTTGTGTTATTAGTTGTGGTCCATCTCTCTCCTGTTGGGGCTCATAATCGGTATCAAATGGATCTTCATAAGTAACACCACTTGCTGTAGTCATTCCTGTACATTCTGTACTACGATCTGGAGTTGGCGACCTTGGTGATACAAAATTTTCAGGTGCAAGCACTGGTAGTGTGGCTGTTACAGTTGCTTTATAAGTTTTGCTCCTCTCAGCATATCGATTTAGACCATATGTGTAATTTACGCATGCATAGCAACTGGTTTCATCATGATCACCTGGGAGATTAATCCAGTTTACCGGCTTACAATACTTCATACTATTTTTGCCTCCACTCAACCATGCCATGATATAGTTATAACATTGGCGACACACTGTATTAGGTGTGTAATTTTCACCGGTCAAGTCTTCTTCGTCGAAGAACTTTTTTTTCTGATTTGATGACCGCAAACGTAGCAAAATAAATCAATATTTTCACACTGCATATTGAAATTGTCAGTTGCCAATATTGTGTGCGAATTATTCTGTAGCACTTTCACTTTTTTTACTTTCGCTTTCACTTTTACCGCTGAGCTCTCGTTGACGTCGCACTGTGTAATGCCTCGATGTGACCGTCGTGTCGCTTTTATATTGCGTGCTGCGTCCCTTGTTGCGTGTGCTGAGCTTACTGCATTGCCTGTGCTGCTGCGGTCGGTGCGTGATCGCGTGTTACCTAAGCGCTACCTAAACGGTGTTAACCCTTGGACAAACACATGGTTCTGGCCAGGCATATTTCATTTTTGAGCGTTAATTAAACATACAAGACATTAAACATGACAAGAGCTACAATGTGAATTCAATGCAGATGTTTGCTTCCAGGTAGTGTTTTGATACAATTTTTTTTGATTTTATATGTTCACAATTTCATCTTTATGACAAGAGCTACAATGTGTTCCAGGTATTTTCTTTATATTTTGGGTTGTTTTATGTGAATTCAATGCAGATGTTTGCTTCCAGGTAGTTGTTTGATAGTTTGGGCACGGGAACTCACCCACCAGCTTGAGAATTTTTATTAGAATGCACTTTCTATCAGTGAAGGTACAGTGCACTCACACACTCGTCCTCCTGACTGACAATTATTTACGTTCAAAGTTTTGGAATCAACATTTTTTTAAGAAATCGCTTATTTTCTTACACTTCAATTGTTTTTAAGCGGAATTTTGGCTCCCAGAAAGTACTTTTGTTAGAAAAACCTCACTATCTCCGGTCTTAGAAGGGGTAATGCGGAGTATTATACCTTAAAAAAAAGCTTGAAGTGTTGTCTTTTACTGAGTCTACGAAGAAATAAGTTTACTAGGGCTGTTTTTTTAGAAAACCAGATTTTATTAAAAAGTGAGGTTAAAATCTTTTTGTTTTTTAATTTGCCCAAATGAATTAATAAAAATGAACATATTTATATACAGATTTATAGCGTTTTCAAAGGTCTTCTTAATGATATCCATCTCAACCAGATCGGATAAGAAATGGGTGAGATATAAGCGATTATATACTCAAGCTATAAAGGCCTATATCTCAAGAAGTTGGATCGGCCTCCTAAAAAAAAATTTTGTGGTTTTAATCAGCGCTGTAAGCCCTACCAGGCCAAAGAAAATTGGCGCAGTTTTCATAAAGTAAATTTGTTCGTAAAAGCGGAAAATAAAAAAAACGCCTTTCGGGCCATTTTTCGCTCATTTTTTAAAGTTTTTTGCGATTTTGACCTTGAAGATGAAGTTTTTTTTATTTTATATGTTAACAATTTTTGTTCTTTATGACAAGAGCTACAAAATTCCAAACGGTTTGCAAGATATGAGCTTGAGAAAATGATCACTTTTTTCCAAAAATGACACCGAGGCCCCACTTCTTTGGGGGCCCATAAAAAAAAACCTGGAGGACTTTGGGCAAAACTGCGAGACAGGGGTCTTTTTTTTTGTCTTTTATCACGAAGTGGTGTCCGTATATGGTTATTTTTTTTCGTGTTGCACTGTGTAAGTCAGGGGGCGCACAAGGTATAGTTTTATTTTTGCAGATAGGTAAAATGTAAGATTTGGCAGCGTTAAGTTGAAGACCATTACTAGAAGCCCATAGATGCATTCTACTTAAATCAGCATTAAATTTTATTGAACTCATCTAAAATTTCGATTCCACTAGATAGTTTAGTAGATAAAGAAATATAGATAGAAAAGTCAGCGTAACCATGTAAGAAAACATGATTGTGGAAACACAATAAAAGAAATTTTTTGTAAATTTTTTAATATTTTTGTATTTGTGAACAATGCTTTGTTAGGACTTTTCTTAAATTACTATTATTATTTTAAAACTTACACAAACACAGAAGTTATGGTCAATTTTCGAATGCATGGTTTTGCAAAAATTCAAATATTTGAATGGGAGAATTACAATAATTTTCAAAAGTTTAAAACGCAATCAAAAAAATTTTAATATGATTTTATGCCACCTTTCTTAACATTTTCCAGAATAGTTTGGCTGCGGCAGCTAAAAATTTAAGAAGTTATAAGCAATTTTCTGGAGCATATTTTAGCTAAATTATAAAACAAATTCACAGTGAAAAATAAAGGTTTTTCAAATCAACCAAACTGATCGTCATATATTTTTTTCGCATATGAAACTATTTCTTGCTATAAAATAACTATGCATACAAAATTTTATGGGTCTGGGATAACTTTTTGGGGAAATATACCAGATTACCGATTTCGGTTATATGAGAGGTAGGCGTCTTAGTTGGCCAATTTGGTTTATTTTTACACAGATTTATTTAGATTATTTTTATTTATTCAGATTTATTTTACACCGATTTATATTAAATGTTTATTTATTCGTTCTTGCATTAATTACTCTCGTCTGTTAGTTGTGGTTGGCTCTCTAAATATTTGACCGTTTTCTTCCAGGTCAATGGTTTGGCTACTGTCTAATGTAATTGTGTCGCTGTTGCCAATGCAGATGTTATGTTAAATTTATTTTCAAATGTTAAATTTACAATACTTCCAATGGAATTTATCGCATAAAATTATCTCGTTTAAATAAATCATACTCAATACGTTTTGAGTTTTGATTTGTTTGTGTTTTTGTGTTTAAAAAGAATACGTATGCTGCCTGTAGGTATGTACGTAAATAATGAAAGTGCACAGATATCGGGGTTGTTTGTGTTAACAAAATAAGTGCATATAAAAAATTTCATTATGTATCGAATTCACTGATATAACTGCATTGAAAAATATGCATAACACTGAGCTTACTGTTTAAAATATTTATCATAATAATAAAGAAAATAATGAAAAGAAAAATTATTGATCGTTTAGCTTATCTAGCTTTCCTTGCTTCTTTTATGACGTCTTGAATGTATGGTTTTTTACTACACGCACTTACCTTGCACATAAATATTATAACAATATAATATTATTACATTTAATTTAATTAAACTTACCGGATGTATTGAAAGCTAGTTATAAGTTAGCATTAAGTTTCGTTATTTAATTTAATATATTTATAATACTAAGTACATAATACTACTCCTAAAGTAGTCATACATATTACTTTACATACACTTAGAGTAACCCTGGTGCTAGCCACCACTTAGTTATAAATTGTTGATTGAATAAACGAAGAGTTGTTTTCTTGCCTTCACACAGATTAGACGCGTTTTAACTTAAGTCTCGTGCCAAGTAGTTGTGTAGCAGCAGCATAGAAGAGAAGTCCTAGCGTGCCCAGCAAACAGGATAGTCATCAGGATCAGGATACAATTATAAAATCCTAAGGGCAGCCAACTGGATAGCTGTGTACATATCCTTCGCTTTCCTCTTCTTCGAGTTGTGACGCTGAGGCTAGTAGATTTGGAAGCCCTCTCAGTTGCTCCCTCCCACGCTGTTCTGCACGAACGACTCTCACCTTTGAGCATCTTTCCACTGATGCCTGACGCCGAGGAAAACTTTGGAAGTTACCTCAGAGCGCACTCACCTCGTTCTCCACGAACGGTACTCGTCTTGAGTTCCTTCCCCACTTGAGGACTAACTCGCTCACTGTGTTCTACACGAACGATACTCACCTTTGATGTATCTTTCCACTGAGGCCTGACGCCGAGGAAAACTTTGGAAGTTACCTCAGAGCGCACTCACTTTGTTCTCAAAGAACCCCACTCACCCCTGAGTGTACGTTGGAGTAAGGATTTGAGAAATCGTCCCAGTCGCTAACGCTCAATTACCACCTCTCCCCTCCCGCTAAAACCACCAGAGAGACGAGTCATCCGACAGCAGCAGCAACATACGCATACACACACACACACACACACACACACACGCAATTGGCTCGAACCCTCCAGAAGTGAAAAATAAGTGCACTGTCCGTTATAAAATATAACAGAATGCTCCACACAAGCCAGCCACTATTTTCACAAAGAAAATAATAATTACGAGATTCCAAGAAAAGTACAGTCACGCCTATATATAGTGACAAGGATCGAAAGCTTCATCCATTAGAAAACGAGTGCATAATTTTCATATCCAACTCCAACAGCCACCAAGGCTTCGTCATCACCCACGACCAACAAGGCATCGCTGCCATATACACGGTGTGACAAAATCACCAGAAAGGTCCTTCTTACAAGGACCTTTTCCAGTCTCTTATTCTTGTATTACGAACCCTGGACAGCCACTGAGGGTACCTCAGCTGAAAAATAATTATAACGCCCAGAGGCTGTAAATTTAATTGACCTTATTTGGCAGACTCCTTCGTTTATATAGTGATATAACGGTACTTTAGTCTTAACTGAATAAATAACATCTTTGAGTGTAATTAATATATGTTGTGATTGAGTGAAAATGTTATAAACAAAAATGATATGTTCTAAAGTATATTTAACAACATAGTGTGTGTGAGTGAATGCAATACAAGTGAGTAACATAATCATGTGTTGCAATGAATTGAGTGTTATAAAACAAACAAATAAATGCAAATGTTAACATAATCATATGTTCTAATGTGTAAAAGAATAAAGTGTAAATAAATGATATGATGAATTAATGACAGTAGCGGTTCCGTTGGTACTCTACATATGAGTACCCTACAAGAGCCGATCTTACATTAGATTAGTCTATATTTATCCAACTGACTAAGCTCATATAATCAAACAGGTTTCCCCATTGACTTGTGAATATTGATCCTAATTTTATTTGGTAATCGCATTTGCCTTATAAAGACAAATCGATTCCATTTCAAAAGTTTTTCTGACATTCTTACATACTACAATATTTAACTTTTTTTTACATTCTTACACGCTAAAATACTTTTCTTTCTTAACATTCTTACATGCTATTATATTTTCCCTTCTTTACATGCTATAATTAAACAATACAAAATTTTTAATTTCTACGCTCTCACAAATACATGAAAACTTTGGTTAACGTTGTAATACGCAAACGCAGCATACCCAACGATTGCTAACGATTGCTATCGATGGTTTCAGTTTCTATCGTACAAAGTGTAACAATGTGTCAACGCTTGCTTCTGCATGGTTTTGTTTACAATATTTGTTTATATTTATGAACGACTAATAATGCTGTAGTGGGTCAATGGGTGAATATACAGTAGTTACTATAAGTACCATTAACCAGTAGTGCCACTCGGCACATTTTGGGGTCGACCCAAAAAGCCGGCTTTAAGGATTAACTTCTTCATTTATATCATAGGTTCTTAAACTTTTTAGGTCAACCACCCCTTTTTTACTTAAAAATTTTTTTCAATGGAAAAAGAAAATGAAACTTTTTTATACGTCCACTTACGCCCACTTTTGGCATGGTGCTTGGCAATGAACCTGCTTATCCCTATACTACTTTGAGTATTAGTTTGTTGAACACATTGACATTATGTTTATTTTCGATGAGCTCTTTAACACTCCTCAAATTTTATAGAACCGCTGACAAATAGACACTGAAAACAGAAATGGCAATATTTTAAAAGTAACGCCAACCTACGACGCAAGTAAGTTTTGCAGGTATTGATACTTAAGTCAAATACCAGAGAATTTGACATCAGGTATTCAATATGCAAAAAATGAAAGTTTAATATAAATACAATATAATAAAGAAGAAAAGAAATTGTATATTTTACTATAGTGCCGTCTGGTGTTTAAGATATAGCAAAACAGATATAGCTAAGACTCACCGTACCCAAAAAACACAGAAATTGTATTAATGGGGTGAGAGGCTTAAAGTTTATTCGCGATATTTCGAGATTGAGCAAAGAAGATAGTGACAAAACACCTGTCGTACTCAAAAATACCTACATGGGTATTTCTAAACTGGCGTTAAGTACGATTTGTACGAACAAATATTAAAAAAAGAATGAAAAAGTTAAATTTTTAAAAAGTTTATTTTTATATTTGAATTAAAAAAAGGAATGTCTATAAAAGACTTACTGCTCGCAAAATATTTCGCTTTGCTTCAGGTATTTTACTATTCGTCGAGCATAAATATACTTGCAGCAATAATAATAATAATAAATTTTATATATAATAATATTTAAAGATGCTTGCTGCAAGTAAAAATTGAAAAAAAGGGAGCAAAAAATGTTTTATTTGCTGCAAATACCTCACAAGTGCAAACTTATTTGTAAATACCTTTAAATTTAATACCAATTTTAAAACTAGTTAAGTGAAGTTATAGTTGTAACATATAAATTCAAAATTTTCTTATTTAACAGAGACAAATGTGTCAAAAAATTTTTTTTTTAAATTTATGTATGTGGCTGTATTCGCACGTGTGAATTTTTCTTGTAAGTCGTTTTTTGTGCGTTACGCAAAATTAAACAGATTTTCAAGTGCATAAATAATAAATTAACCTATATTGGATATCAATTGGATACCAAGCTAAATTGGTATACGTACATACATATGTATTTATTGCTCCATGTTTGAAGCAATATATTTTCTGTGCAAAAATATCGCCGCACACCAGCTAATCTGAAGCATTATCGAAAGAAAGCTTCGAGAATTGAAATAAAACGACTTTTTATATTATTTTTTTTTTTGACGATGCGGCAAGATTTATTATTTTCTTCTTTTTCTTGCATCTACCTCGCCGGAAATCCAAAAAGACAATGGCCCTTTTCAAAATGGCATTCACCACATATCAGTGCTGCCAATAACCTCTATTACATTTCGTGATGGTATTGCCATCTTAAATTTACTTAGAACAAACGGTATTGCCATAGTGAAAAACTTCTTAAATAAATCATGAATGACAAACATGAATGTAACATACAAGCATATTACAGCTCGGCCAATCTGACATATTGATTGGCCTCAATCAAATACAAATATACTTAATATACTCAAATAAAATTCTAAAATATATATATATCTCTTATGTGTGGCTGACGTTTATCAGTAGCAATGTTTTCTTAAGGCTTTCCTGGTGCCAACCACTTTCGTATTCTCAAAGCCTCAACCACACCATCATATGGTAATTGAGTCATCTGACAATTTTCAATGTCTCTTACCACATAACGATCGTTGGGTAAGACTTTAGATATAACATATGGTCCGCGATATTTTTGAATAAATTTTTTTGTTGATTCCAGCGGAAGTATCAACATGTTTTATAACAACGAAATCACCAACCGAGTATGACGATGCAGGGGTACTGTGCTTTAGAAAGTATTGTAAATTATACTCTTGTGACTTTTCTATATTATTTAGTGCTGAAGCCCTTATTTTGATTAAATCACGGTTATCACCACTACTGTTTTTTGCATCCAGATATTCTGTCAAGTCATCAATTATTTTTCCGCGTTGGTTTGTCCCAAATAATAGCTGACTAGGTGTATATTTTGTTCTACCATGAATTGTGTTGTTTAGAGCGTACTCAACATGGGAAAGCTTAAGGGACCAATCAGCATGCTGAAGCGGTTCACTCAGTTTACTTAACATGGCCTTAATAATTCTGTTAACTCGCTCCACTTGACCATTTGCTTGAGGAGATGCAACAGCAACCTTAACATGAAGTATATTATTGTTTTCTAAAAAGCGGCTAAGTTCACCTGATGTAAAGCAAGTACCGCGGTCCGCAATTATACGTCTGGGTCGACTATAATAGCAGAAATATTTGTCTAAAGCGCAACACACTTCTTTAGAACTTGTTGAGTTAACAGGGTATAAGCGGACATATTTTGTAAATGCATCTATAACTACAAGAATATGTTTTCTTTTTGATATTAATGAAGGAAGGGGTCCAAAATGATCTACATGAATTGTATCGAACGGGACTGGCTCTTTCGGGATATTATACAGATTATGATTATTTGATCGAGCTGGTGCTGAATAAATGATGCACTTAATACAATTTTGGATAAAGCTAGATATTTTGGGTTTCATTTTTGGAAACCAATAATTCTGCCGGATTTCATCGTAAGTTTTTTCGACCCCCAAATGGCAAATTTTCTCATGTATCATTCTGATTATGTTATCTTCCATTTCATTTGGTACATATAATAACAATTTATTATTGGTATTTTTACGGAAAACCAATCCATCCTGCAAATCAAATCAATCGATCTCTGTTGCCTCTAGTTTTTTAAGTAAATCTTGAATATTTTTATCCCGACTCTGAGCTATTTGAATTTGAAAGTCTAAATCCTCAATGCTAATACTTGCTACACATGAGCTTATACTATCGGCTTGCGTTTGAATTAAAACGTCATCATTCCTACACTGGTTCAAAGAACATCGACTCAAAGCGTCGACATGGCCCATAGAATTTCCTGCTCGATGCTGAATAGAATAATTGTAATTCTCTAGTTCTAAAGCCCATCGAGCAATTCGTGGATTCACTTGCCTCTTGTTCAATGTCAAAGTAAGTGAGTTGCAGTCGGTAATAATCCTGAACGGTATTCCTTCTAAATAAACACGAAATCTACGGAGTGCATATATTATTGCAAGAGTTTCTAACTCGAAACTGTGATACTTCGACTCGGCTTCTGACGCAGATTTAGAAAAATATGCGACAGGGTGAAACTTTCCGTCATCTTGTCGTTGCATTAGTGCTGAACCAAAGCCATGACTAGTTAGGAGTTCAGTTTCATGTTTTAGGTTATAAATTGCCAAGACTGGAGCTGCAGTCAACTTATCTCTTAACGCTTCAAAGGCATTAAGGCAACTTTCGGACATTTCAAATGGCACTTCTTTTCGTAATAAATTTAATAGAGGTTTAGCAATTTTCGAGAAGAATGGTACGAACCTACGGAAGTACGAAAACAAACCAATACAAGTTTGTAACTCCCTGTGATTTTTTGGTAATGGGTAACTTTTTATAGCACTGATGTGTGAATTACTTGGTCTGATACCCTTTGAAGTGACTAGATAGCCCAAATATTCAATTTCATTAAAGCCAAACCTGCATTTTTTTAACTTCAATTCAAGACCCTTTTCATATATGCGACTTAAAACTTCCTTAACTACCTGTATATGTGACTCAAAGTCAGCAGAAGCAATTAATATGTCGTCAATGTACACTATTATTTTGTTTGCATCAATTAGATCTCGAAAAATGTTATAAACAAATCGCTGAAAGTTTGCCGGAGAATTTTTTAAACCAAATGGCATTCTCAAGAACTCGAATTGCCCATGAGGAGTAACAAATGACGTAAATGAAACAGAATCTTCGTCCATAGCACATTGGTAGAACCCGTCTTTTAGGTCAAGTAAAGTGAACCAACATTTCCCCGCCATGTACTTAATACAGTCTTCGATGAGAGGTAATGGAAAATTGTCACGTATCGTGTTTTTATTGAGTGTCCTGTAATCTATACACATTCTAATATCGCCCGTTTTTTTCTTCACTAACACAATAGCTGATGCATAAGGGGACTGACTAGGTCGAATGATTTTCCTGTTAAGTAGATCTGCTGTAATTTTCTGGACTTCGGATCGATCGTGAAATGATAGTCGTCGAGGTGGACAGTAAAATGGAACATCAGTGTTTAATCGAATTTTCATCTTATAATCCGTAGGTCTGCGTATAAGGTCAATTGGTTGCAAATAACAGTCAGTAATAACAGTTCTAAATTTTTCACTTTGTTTGTTTGAAAGCTGTGGCGAAAAGTTTGTATCAATCTGCAAATCATCAATACTAATTTTGCATAATGTAAAAAAGAATTCATCTGCACTGCTTGTTTGCAAATAACTATCGTTATGTGGTTTTGAACAACACGCTTTACTTTCGTTTAAATATTTTTCATTAACTTTATCTGTAATTTGCACCGAAGATAACCGACCAACACTGCTACTGGAAACCTCACAATCTCTGTTCGAATCAGATGCATTAGAAAACTCAGTTTTTAAAATAACAATTTCTTTTTTAATTTCATTTTTATCACATAACATATTTTTAGTTTTGACTTTACAAAGTTTAATATTAAATTTGCTCATAAAGTCTCGTCCAAGGATCAGCGGCACTGTCATCGTTTCGTTAGGCACTATCATCAATTTAAGTAATTCTGTTTTATACCGAAATTTATAAGACATTTTATTATACCATATATATAAATCTTTTGCCTACCAAGTCCACGAAAGTTAGTTGGAATAAGAATATCCGATTGATGGACAGAAGCTGGGACTTGACTATGCCGAATAAGGCTAATAGGGCTACCCGAATCAATGAGAGAAAAAATATTTTTTGGTTCAATGCATCTGCTTAGATTACTTAGATAAAAAGCCACAATTACAGTTTGGTTATGATAAACGTCATCGGCGTCATCTTCGATGCTTGAAATAGCAGCAGCTTTTACACGAGCTCCAGCGGCACCATGGTTACGAACTAGTTTTGGGCAATCTTTATGGAAGTGACCCATCTGGTGACAGGTAAAGCATGAGCCCAGTGGTCGAAGAGGTTTCTGGCACTCACTTTTATAATGGCCAAACTGGGAACAATTGAAGCAACGTATCTTGTTTTCGGTCTTGACAGCAACAGCAGCAGCAGGTACGGCAGCACTTGACCTCGGTAGTATTTTAGCAGCTTTAGCATTTTGAGCTAAGCGTCGATGCTCATAGCGATTCATACGATGAATTAAATCGTCGATTGTGTTAGCACCATACAAAAAAGCGATGTCGTTGCTGCTGTCTGGTATACCATCGATAATTATATCTACCAGCTCCTGCTCTCCAATATTGCATTGATTTGCTATAGACTGCATAGCAATGACATATTTTAAACACGACTCGTTTGGACTTAGCTTTCGAGCTTGAAGCTGCCTATACACCTCTTGTCGAGTTACATTCCGGCTAAATGTTTTCAACAGGTTTAATTTCATCGTGTCATAGTCAACTAGTCCAAGGTTTGCAACATATTCTTTGGCTAGTCCGTCCATACGACGTCGAACTGCTAGACACTGCTCTCTTTTGTTGTACCCACAGATACGGACATAATCCTCGAACTGGTTGAACCATTTACCAATGTCGTACAAGTCGGTCCCTAGGAATATTGGCACCACTGTGTCCAGTTCCTCAAAGTTGATTCGTCTTGCACCAGCTGAAGAGGAATTTGTTTCCATGCTTCTGATTTGCTGCTGAATTTCCAGCATTTCACGCCGCAAGCGTAGAATTCTCAATTCTTCTTCCATACCTCGGGCATCTGCAGCCATGACAGATTGGACATCGGTTATTGTTGACACTTCATCATCTACGACCACTTCTTTATGAGCCATCGCAATTGAAGCAGCAGCAGATTCATCTATTGTAGTTGGAGCTACAGTTACAGCGACTTCGGAGTTCATAACCTCACTTTCAGCAGCATTTTCGGCAGTGACCTCAGTAACAGCGGATTTTTTCAATGAATCATCTACTGGCTCCTGGCGTTGCGTTGGTTCCATTGACGACAGTTTTCCTTGCAAAGCTGTTTCGCGCTGTAATGACTTCGGTTGATATATGGTAATGTTACCTGGAGCACCCACCTTGGCTGCGTTAGTCACGTCAATTTTTGTTTGTCGTGTTTCTCGGCGATCAGAATTTATTTTTGGCAACATACTCGGTTTACAAGGAAGCTATGGCTTTACCCCACATCTGAGTTGAAATAAAACGACTTTTTATATTATTTTTTTTGACGATGCGGCAAGATTTATTATTTTCTTCTTTTTCTTGCATCTACCTCGCCGGAAATCCAAAAAGACAATGGCCCTTTTCAAAATGGCATTCACCACATATCAGTGCTGCCAATAACCTCTATTACATTTCGTGATGGTATTGCCATCTTAAATTTACTTAGAACAAACGGTATTGCCATAGTGAAAGGCTTCTTAAATAAATCATGAATGACAAACATGAATGTAACATACAAGCATATTACAAGAATAAATATTTTTTTTTTTACCGAACGTTGGGGTCGCGCATTGACATATTTCTTCATAGCTTCGTTATTTACCATCCGAACTTAAATATGTTATGATATGTCAATGTTTTTGTCTCAAAGAGACCAATTTTTTTGTTTTTAGGACTTATTGACCCCTCATAGTACTGACCCACCAGAACGCAGTTTCTTCCATCTTAAGGTACCATTTTGATTTCAGAAATGGAAAGCCCGTAAAAATCATTAAACACTTTAAAAAAAAATGTTCGTTATTCTACTAAAAATATTTTTGAAATTATTTTTTTCATTTTTTGGAAAACATAGGGCAAATTTCAAAATTTTTGTCATTATATTTATATGTACCATTCTAAAGTAATATAATTGAAGCCTTCAAAAAACCATTAAACTCTTTCAAAGAAACTCATTTAATTAAAGCACAGCATTTTATAGCGGGAAAAGTGTTGTAAGCCCACTTTTCAAATAATCCAAATTCAAGTTGTCTTGACTTAAATATTCTACGATGGTTGGACGAAGCTTAGAAGAAGAAGGAAAAGGAATTGCTTACCGCAAAATAGCAACAGCACAAAAATCTTTCCTTTGCTTTGCTACTTTTAAGCAAAATTAAACAGACGTTTTCAAGCACATGTTGGAAAAATAAAGATTTTTTTCAATCAACTTCAACGACAGAAGCAGCAAACGACAGATGACATTATTGTTTGCTCATCAAAAGCAATAAAATAGTCGACTGTAAGAACTGCGGCGCCAAGAAAGCAAAGCCAAAGCAAATCAAAGAAAACGTAGACAACTGCAACAATTGCAAATTTGATTCGGATAAGAACTCTTTCGGTGGATATTTTATAAAAAAATACGATATAATTAAAAATTTTAAAATTTGCCCTATGTTTTGCAAATATATTAAGAAAATTTTTTAAAAATATTTCTAGTGGAAATAGCGAAAACTTTCGTTTTTAAAAGATTAATAATTTTCTATGGGCTTTTCGTTTCTGAAATCAAAATGGTATCTTTAGATGGTAGAAACTGCGGTCCGGTGGGTCAGTACTATAAGGGGTCAACTGAGGTCGATAAGCTCTAAAGACGAAAATTAGGTCTCTTTGAGATAAAAACATTGACATATCATTATTTAAGAACGGACGGTAAATTCCGGAGTTATAAAGAAATATGTCGATGAGCGACCACTACGTTCGGTCAAAAAATATTTTTTTTCGAAACTTTCTTTCAATAATGCTTTAGATTAGCTGGTGTGCGGCGAAATTAGTTTTTTCGATACGGTCTAATGTACATTTATTAAAAAAACAATATAGAATTGGAAATAACGCAGTCAATATGTACACCAAAAAAGCATCCGTCATAGAAAATATATGTGTAGATATGTATGTGCATAAATAATATGTATCGTCCCCTTCATGCCAACAACGCCAATGTGAATTTTATGGGAAATCAAGATTAAAGATTCGAATGGATCAGAAAAATCCACCTTTTCCAAAAGTTCTTGGCATAAGTAATTTCATAATTGCGAAATCTTTTAAAGACGTTTGGGAAAAGCAAAATTACATTTGAAAAATTGTTGAATGATTTTGGCTCAAGTAACTTCATATTTAGAAATGTTTTAAATATTTGTTATAATTATTTTCGTTTTTAGGATATATAAAAGATGTTTGAAATAAGTCACAAGATGCTAGAGATATTTTTGAATGATGCTTGACATAAATAATTTCATGTTAGGAAATTATTTAAATTAAAATAAAATTAAAATTAAATTAAATTAAATTATTTAAATATTTAGTATAAGTATTTTATTACTTGGAAAATATGCCAAAGATGTTTGGCAGAAGTAATTTCATATTTAAGAATATTTAACATATATTTACCGTGAATATTTGAGTTATTTGTGAAAATATTTCAAAGATAATTTCTACAAGTAAGAGGCTAATATTTTGCAAACATCTTCATATTCAAGGCTATTATACTTGTGGCAAACATATATATTTTCTTAGTGTGCGTAGTAATTAATTTGGGAACAGGGGGCGAACCTTCACATGGCAACGTGTCTAACCACATCAACCTGGCGAGGCCAGCATTATCCATGTCGAAATCGTCCCAAGTCGACTCAAACCTCCACGTGGTTTTCCCTGGGCAACGACAAACTGACATCTGTCAGTTCGACTTCTAATTTGAGCGGCGGGTTACCTAGCCTTAAATAGGTTGTGCGTTTGGTTTGAAGCCCACCACGTAAAAAAACCATTTCAATGAAAAGTTACATAAGAAATATGAGAAAAATTATCCCCAAATCTGATGGCGACCTTCACAAACAAAATATGCACCTGGAATGTCCAAACTCTTGGAAGGGACAGGGTTGCTCTCGGCAAGCATCCTGCAATATCTACTTCAGCGGCCATGCGGAGAAGCACGAGTTTGGGTGCGGATTTGTAGTTGGCAAGAGATTACGGCATCACGTCCTGCAATTCACTCCCGTGAACGAACGACTTGCCATAATCCGCATCAAGGCTAAATTCTTTCATATAAGCCTAAAGAGATCAAAGATACTTTCTACGAGCGCCTTGAAGACGCTTGCGAGCGCTGCCCCCGTCACGACATAAAAATTGTCCATTGTGTCTTCAACGCTAAGGTGGGCAAGGAAAACATCTTTGGTCCAACAGTCGGAAAGTTCAACCTCCACGACAACACATCCGATAACGGAATGAGGCTGATTGACTTCGCCGCAGCACGAAACATGGTTATAAGTAGCACTAGATTCAAGCATCTTATTATTCAAAAGGCTACCTGGTTGTCCCCTGACCAAAAAAACGCGCAACCAAATTGATCACGTTTTGATTGACGGAGGGCACTCTTCCAGTGTATTAGATGTGTATTAGATGGACAGCCGAAGCCTTCGCCACTCGACTATCACTCCTACTTCAAGAAATTACTTCTCCGATCGACGATACATGCGCGCAGTGAGCACACATCTCCCATTCTCTGCGTACGGCTGCCGAAGAGGTTATTGGCTACCACCGTCCCCGCCGAAACAAGTGGCACGACAAAGAGTGTCGAAACGCCACTGCAGAAAAAAACGCCGCCTACAGAGCCACCCTGTAGTCGGTTGTAACGCATGCTGCTAAGGAGCGATACAGAGAGAAGAGGAGGGATGAGAGACGTCTTTTCAGGCGGAAAAAGAGGCAGAAAATCGTGAGTGTGAGAAGGTTGAGATGTATGGTGATAGGAACGAGGCCCGAAAGTTTTTCGAAAAGATAAGACGCTTGGCAGATGGCTGTAAGGCCAGGGCCTCTTTCCGCAAGGATGAAAACGGGAATCTAGTGACAGTACACTGACGTTATGGAGGGAACATTTCTCTAGTCTTCTGAATGGCGATGATGTCAACAATCCCGCCAATAGATGATATCCCGGAAACCCCAATTATGGATGACAGCGTTGAAGTTCCGCTGTCCGACTATAATGATGTCTTGACAGCAACAGCACGGCTTAAGAACAACAAAGTCGCGGGAACCGATGGTCTACCTGCTGAGCTGTTAAGGAACGGAAGGGAAGTTCTGTTTAAATGCATTCACGAGCTCTTATGCAGAATATGGTCGGAAGAATGCATTCCAAACGATTGGAGCCTTAGTGTACTCTGCCCAATCCACAAGAAAGGCTATCCAACTACCGTGCACCAACTACCGTTTGATAAGCCTCCTAAATATCGCCTATAAGGTTCTGTCGAGCGTATTATGTGAAAGATTGAAGCCAATCGTAAACCAACTAATTGGGTCTTATCAATGTGGCTTCAGACCTGGAAAATCTACCACCGACCAGATATTCACGCTACGACAAATCTTGGAAAAGACCATAGAAAAGCAAATCGACATCCACCATCTTTTTGTCGACTACAAAGCCGCTTTCGACAGTACAATAAGGAATCACCTATACTCCACCATGTCTCAATTTGGTATACCTGCAAAATTAATCCGTCTATGCAGGATAACACTGAGCAACACAAGCAGCGCAGTTAAAATCGGGAAGGACCTCTCCTCCCCATTTGTTACCAAACGAGGTTTCATACAAGGTGATTTCTTATCGTGAGACTTTTTTAACCTAATCATGGAGAAGATCATTCGAGCTGCTGACCTGAGACAAAGCAGCACAATATTCTATACGAGTGTTATGCTGCTAGCGTATGCCGATGGTATTGATATCATAGGCCATAGCACACGCGAAATCAGTGCAGCATTCCCCAAATTAGAAAAAGAGTCGAGTCGCATGGGTCTTGCAGTAAACGCAGATAAGACAAAATATGTGGTGTCAACAAACAAACAGTCGCAGCGTATTGGCACCCACGTAACTGTTGACAACACCTCCTACGAGGTTATGAAGGACTTCGTTTACCTCGGTTCCAGCATTAACTCCGAACTCGAGTAGGCAATTGAGAAGCAGAGCCCTGCCTCGACGAACAAAAGACACGCTCTATAAGCCACTAATCATGCCCGTCCTGTTATATGCAGCACAAACCTGGACGTTGAGCAGCTCTGATGAAAAGATTTTGGGAGCGTTTGAGAGAAAGATCCTTCGTAAAATCTACGGACCAATCTGCGTCAATGGCGAGTACTGAATACGATGGAACGATGAGCTGTATGCGCTATACACCGGCAACGACATAGTAAAGCACATAAAAATCGAGCGGCTTCGCTGGCTAGGTCATGTTGAGCGGATGGAAGACGACGCTCCAGCGAAGAAAATATCCGATTCGGTATCCAGCGGCGGACAACGCAGAAGAGGACGACCGCATCTCCGTTGGAGGGACCAAGTGGAGACCAACCTGACGAAACTTGGAGCTTCCAACTGGCGCCAGCAAGCGCAAAACAGAAATGGCTTTCGCAATTTCTTACAAAAGGCGGAAACCGACTTACGGTTGTAGGCGCCATCTAAGTAAGTAAGCGTAGTAATTAAGTATAACTACTCGAATATTATTAATTAAACGAACTACAACAATCAACCCTAAAGACTTAAAGATATAAGTAAAACTATGCTCTGGAGTGACGTTACAAAAAACAGAAGTAGTTTTCGACTTAGATTACCAAATTTCCAATACTCTGCGAGTTTGTGTAATGGTGCTTGTCGCAAACGAAAGAAAATCAATTGGTTTTTATAGAAGATTCCTTTCATTATTACAAAGAACTTTTATAAATACTTTTGTCTGTGGTGCCATCTATTTGTCAAAAAAAAAAAAAAATAGCAGAAAAAGCTTATTGCTATAGACTTATCTATCTTCAAATTTTCATCAGTTCTACTTTGTACAACGGAAATAGTCGGCCACTGCTACAAGTTTGTGACATGTGCAGTGATCGGGTTTCTGGCTCATTGAAAAAGAGTCCTCGATTTTTTTCTTAGCTGGCTGCATAAGGCGAAAGACCTACGAATGAGTGTAGGTCTTTAAAAAGTTTAAAGTTTTAAAATAAAGTAAAATAAGAAAAAATGGTTAAATAAATCAACTTAACAAAAGCTGAGAATCTGCAAATTTTACATGTAAGTTCTGACTTTTATTTTTCTAATAAACATTTATATGAAGATAAAAATTTTTTTATTGCAAACATAGGATTGCACATAGGGTTTCTACTAACAAACACTTTTCTTATTTCTAAAAAAAAAATTTCTAGATAAACTTGCAAAAATAATGTTTGAAGAACTTAAATAAAACTCCCAAGTTATGTGTTTATATAACTCCAATAATTTTTCAATTATAAGAGGTTATATTTTATAGAGCTCAAGGTCAATGTTGCTTTCGATAGAAGTTGCATAGCGATAAAAGGCTACTGATGAGTTGGTGTAGCGGCCAACGAAACAGCTGTCTAGTCTGCTATGTGATTGATACTCTATATAGGGTATTGTTGTTGTTAGTTGTTATTCCTTCAGTTGTTTTCTTCGGAAAGCAACATTGACCTTGAGCTCGATAAAATATAACCTTTAATAATTGAAAAATTTATTTATTATATAGCCTTTTATCGCTACTGATGAGTTGGTGTAGCGGCCAACGAAACAGCTGTCTAGTCTGCTATGTGATTGATACTCTATATAGGGTATTGTTGTTGTTAGTTGTTATTCCTTCAGTTGTTTTCTTCGGAAAGCAACATTGACCTTGAGCTCGATAAAATATAACCTTTAATAATTGAAAAGTTATTGGAGTTATATAAACACATAACTTAAAACTTATGAAAGAAGTTCGTAATTAATTTACATTTAAAAATTACTTTATTTTTTAAATTTCCTTAGTAATTGACAAAGTTATTCAACTTTCATAAAAATATTTTTTTTAAAAACGCCAGTGAGTCAACTTATTGAACTTTTCATGAAGAGATTTTTTTAAATGCCAGTTGAATGTTTTTGTTGTGTTTTTCATTCTCTCTTTTGTTCAGTTTCTATTAAATTAACAGACTAAAAAAAAATTCTAACAGCGGTAGTCGTCAAACTTTTTCCTTTCCAGAGGCTAATTTGTTATTTACAAATAAAAAAAAAAATGCAAATATGGATTTGATCAATTAAATACAGTTTTAAACAAAAATTACTATAAATGACGATACAATAGAAAGTATCGGCTTCCACAATTCGGTTAAATTTTTAAAATCGGTTGACAATTAGGTAAAATATAGGTCAATAAGTGGGCAAAGGTACACAAAATCGGTTTTTGTAACGTAAGTTCAGATTTTAGGGGTGTCCGGCAAATTTGAAGTATAGAACATTCTTTAACTCTATAAGGCCTACCAGAAAAATAGCATTTTATCCCAGGTATTTCAACTTCGTCAAATTTTATGTCATTGTGTTATTCGTAAATTGAAAAAAAAAATTTGGTTTATCTCGGCTAAATTTATATCCTCATGTTTTAAATTATACTAAAAAAAAAAAAAAAATAGATAACTGTTTTGCCATAGGTAAAATTAAATCTATTTTAAACTTGTTTTAAAGAAAAAATAGGAAATCCAAGCTTTAAAGTGGTTTAAATTTATATACATAAAATTACGGTAAAAAGAAGAAAAAAAACCAAGTGTAGTTTATTTTAGTTCTGTATATCAAGAAAAAAAAAAATTTTAAAAGAAAAAAAAACGCAAGTTGGTGGATGCTGTAGAACAAAAATTGAGGCAGGTCAGTTTTTGCCAGCAACATGCTGCGGAGAAAAAAAATGTAGTCAGGCCAGTTTTTTTAGCAACATAATTTAAATAACTGAGATTCTACAGCGACCGCGAAAAGACCTTTCGTCGTCGGAGCTGCAAAGGAAAAAACTATAAGCCAAGAACAACAATCTAAGTTTTTGTTATTTCAATGTATGTACTAAGCTTAGTTTTTTGAGTACTATTTTTCTTTTTTTCTGGATCATATTTTGTTTTCCTCTTTATTCAACTAAGCTAATAGCCTTGATCTTGAACTTCAACTTTAAGTTTTTTAAATTAACCCTTGCTTGCGCACAAAATTCTTTCAATATTTAAATATGATCGGTGCTATTTTGCGATTTTTTTCCTCTTTTTTTGACCATCTTGGATTTAATTTGAATTTATTTCAACGCATACTATTGATAAACAATATTTAAATAACATAATTATTGTTAAGAATAATACCATTGTTAAAGTTACGAAAAAAAAACCAAACAAACAAAAAAAAAAAACAATAAAAATCAATGGAGATTCTTATAGTTAATTTTGTAGCAGAGGCTGAACTTGTTAACTATATAAAGAAAACAATTAAATATGGATTTTTAAATTAATAACGTTTTGGTTTCATAGCATATCAACGTAGCCTGATTTGGTACGTGGGGTCAGAATAAAATGTATTTGGTAAAATGTCTGACCATGGCTGGGTGGACAGAAAAATGTTGTTGGTCCATCGTAACAACAAACCTTACAATGTTTTTTGACCTGGCTTAACTAATGAGATAAGCTAGATTCTTCTGTTCTTCTAATGATTGCCCTTTTTCTATCAGTCCTCGTGTATCTTTGTTCCGCGAGCACACATAAATTAAAATAATAATTTAAAGTTTGTAGCGCCACACAAACTGGTGAATTCCTACTTCCATGTTTGAAGGTGGTTTTGACTGGGAAAATGAATTCACACTTGAACATGGAGGCCAGGATTCGCCATACAAGTGTCGTTCGCAGACATGAATGACATACTGCGCATACCACTGCTGACGCGTTCGAGGTGTTGCGGCTGACAGATGACTTTGGCAGCTGACATTTTTGTTCTCTCACGGTTAACACTTTTCCTTTGACGGTTGACTTTGACGGCTGACTGACTTGTTTAATTTGACATCTGACAGTTCGTATTTTCAAAACTGACAGTTTATTATTATTAACACCTGGCATCTCTTTCGAATTTAATTATGACAGTTTCTTTTTATGTAAAGTTGACAGTTCTTCTTTAACTTTGACAGCTGACACATGACATTGACAGCTGACACCTTGTAATTTGGCAGTTACCATGTGTTCCTTGACAACTGACTCATTGACTAGGACAGGACTAGGACTCATTGACACATTTCCAGTAACTGGAATTTGACAAGTAGGGATTTTCAGAAACTGTCACAAGTATTGGCCAGTTGTCACACTTCGCGTGCGTCCGTGATGATTAGTTCTATTCGGACATTGCAGGGACTGCAGGATCACATGGAGTGTGAGCCGTGTGAATATCGCTAATGATCAGACTGACGTGCAAATACCCTAAACAGTGGACCATCAGTAATTTCGTTGCGTGGTGTAAATATCCAAACGATAACAAAGTATCGGGATGTCGATTTCCGCCACAGAACAGAACTGGCGCGGTCTTTTCCTTTGAATTGTGCCACGAACAAAATCGCCTGCTTTTTGGCCTACTTGATCCTTCGCTTTTTTTTTGGATTGTGCCACGAACAAAATTGCCTGCTTTTTGGCCTACTTGTTCCTTCGCTTTTGGATTGTGACACGCAAGAAGATTGCCTGGTTTTTTTTTTCTCATGGATTATGCAACGACTTCAAACTTAAGCTAAGCGAAATGCTAACAACTATAAAAATCAAACTAGAGTAGAATACAGAAAAAACTCTGGCACGTGGATGAAATAGAAGTATGTATGTAAATGTATGTATGTATGTATGTAAATGTAAGATGTATGTTATCTTAAAGTAAATTTGCTAAAAAAAAAAAAAAAAACAAGGAAAAAGAAAACAAACGTTGGCATAAAATATAAAAAAAAGTATTTATTATTATTAGATAAAAACAAATTGAATTTTTGGTACATTTAATTTTGGTAAATTTATAATCAAGATTTTGTTTGTTGTAAAAGTGTAGAATGAACCGTGGATAAAAAAAAACAAAATGTACTAGCTTTTTTCGCTAGGGTTTTTTTACCCTTATAGAAAAAAATAGATATTATTGAAAATATTTGTATTCACACAACCAATTCAATTGAAAACTGAACTAAAAGAAATCATGTCATATTGAATCATATATAAATAAATGTTGAATTATTTCTTTAAATACATGTATATTTTATGTATGTCCCAGCAATGATGTAGAGCAGAGAAATCTTAATGTTAAAGCAAACTTATTAAGTTATAAATGTAGGTGTTGAGTTAAGACTCCATTATTTCAACATTGAATTTTATTTAACTAACTGTACATGTTTTTTTTTCTTTTCACTTTTATTATTTATATAATTATTATTTCAGTTTTTATTGGCTACACATACACTTACTTTTTTAAATGTATTTACAAATATTTAGAATATATGTTAAACTTTGTATGTAAGAGAACACAAAATATGAACTTGTTGAAATAATTTCTTAATTGACCCAAAAACAAATAAAATTAAATATATTATAAATTTTGAAATGTACCCTTAAAGTCCTAATTATTTGGTCAGGGGGAGAATGGTTGCCTTTAGGGAGGATTTTTCTTTCTTTGTTGCCCCTTAATCCTCCACGGTAGGGTGGGATGTGTGGGCCGAGTCCAAACACCAGGACTCCCGAGAGTGGTAGTTGGATGGTTGAGCCAGGGATCTGTTTGGTTTGAATCATCGACGCGATATTTTTTTTATGCACGTGAAATTATTTGTAGGCGAACGTACAAAACGAAGCCCTCCCCCCCATCTTACCGATCTGCTAGTGATGGCAAACCAGCACACGCAGTCGTGTGCAACCTCGTGTCCGAGGGTCACCTGACCAGGGGCGGTGGTGTCGGCTGAGGAGAGCAGGTGCCCTGGCTATTAATCTGTGCAGGATTCACAGGGGCCCATTCACCGTGCGCCCTCAAAAATATCGAGCCAGGGCTGCTGCTTCACTTGCCGGCCTCACCGTTCAAATATTTATATAAAATAACAAATATTTTGTTTGATTTTTAAAATTTGCGCGTGACCCTTTTCCGCTCCGCTACAAATTGGTGCCCAACGTGGGCCGATAACTATTTCGGTTCCCCAACTCTACTTACCTATGTTCGGTATCGCGTCGGGGATTCAAGCCAGAAATTTCGTTTTTTTTCTAGCAGTTTTGATGGCAAATATTTTGTATCGTTTTAATTTTTGAATAGAATCTTCGGGGTTTCGGAATATTCGTGTTGAGGCATCACCTTACCACGGATCCGTGTCGAAAGCACTGAAATGATTTATTCCTTTTTGTCTGCCATGAAAACAGCTATAGTGTGTAAAGTTCAACTTTTAAACATTTTCTTTAATAATCAATTTGTCAATCAAATTTTTTTTTGTTATTTTTTTATCACTCCTGATGGAAGTTTTCGTGTTGTGGAGGGTAGCGTCGAGTGTCGCATGGAATGCGATGTCAATGCGTTCAATCGCACTTGTCGACCGCTTCACTCGGGACTATTCCTCCGTAGCTCGAGGCTTACAGTAAGCCCATTTAACGTAACTTGTTTTCTTGTTTTTCACATTTGCAAATTGTTTTGTTAAAGGAACCCCTGTCTCAGCCAGCCAACAACCAACACTCAATTTTTTTATAATGCAACATTCTCTCCTAAGACCAAATAATTATATCATTTTTATATTCAAATTATTTTTAATTTTCAACTGCGACATCACTTCTGAAAACGTAACGGTTTTAGTAGGATATCATTCTACCTTTTTTTCCAATATATCGTTTTTTTGATTTTGTACTACCTGCTCAGGTAGAGTGTGCAGAAAATTCGTGCAGCATTTGCACGCAGTCTTTCACGAAGACTGAAGACATGGTGTCAACGCCGTGTATGCACATTTTCCACAGAGCCTGTATATCCCAATGGATCCTTAAGAGCCACAGTTGTCCGAAACTTAAGCCCTATCAGCCAGCTCTAGTAGTTGCTTCGTCGTCTTTACCGTCACCAGGTAAATCGGTTGCGAGCCAGGGTGCGGTCAGGAAAGAACGTCCGGCCACTAGAAGCCAAAGAAACTTAAGTTTCAGTCAGGCACGAAATTCAAACGTGATTATTTCGGCAACCGAGTCGGTCGAACGGTTCTCAGATCAAACTGCAAGTGCGCAATATCAAATTCCACCTGATAAACTTCACTCCAGCGCGGCATCGCACTCATATTCTGATAACCGACTCAGCAGTTGCACAATGCCAGCGGTGGTCCAGGGTGGTCCTCGCACTTTGTGTTGGCAGAGAGTGTAGCCAGCAAAATTTCTAACTGGAAGATTACCTTCAGTGGTAAAGATAGTGCGCTGACTATCGATAAATTTATTTATCAGGTGCACTCTCTGACAATGCAAAGCTTGCGTGGGGATTTTGGAGCGCTAGCAGAACATGCGCACTTGTTGTTCGTGGGCAATGCCTTGGGTTGGTTCTGGCGGTATCATCGAAGTGTTACCCGAATAGAATGGACAGCGTTGTGCGCTGAGCTCCGAAGCCAATTTTCGGATCACAGAACCGATCTCGAAGTCATGGATTTAGCGCGCAGCCGCAAGCAAAAGTTCCATGAAGAGTTCGACGACTATTATGAGGCAGTGTTGCAGCTTACAGATAAATTGCACAGGCCTCTTGATTCTCAGGCCCTGTTGGAGATTTTGCGACGAAATTTGCGATTGGATGTGCGACGTCGTTTGTTGTATGTTTCGGTGGGCAGTGTTAGTCAGCTTCGCGCGTTTGTTCGGAGGCGTGAATTACTGGACGAGGAACATGGAAGGAATTCCAGAAGCTTCCCGCCGCAGCGTCAAGTCTCCAAGCTGACATGCGAATCTGGTGACACTGACACCAACACAACAACTAACTCAACGGATAATACTTTTTTTAGATTTTCAACCAGGCCCTCATTAACTTCTGAGGTGGCATGCCAAACTGAGGCAATCCCAGAAGTACCAAAAGTTAAAATTCAAATTTTAAAACGCGAACCTACAGCTTCTAGTGCGCTACAAAGGACGTTCAAGCCTTTGCACGTGCGATGGCAAGAATATAACGCTGCTCGCTGACGTATTTTTCAAAGCGAGGGCTCCAGGCAAGCTAAGAGTGGAAAGAAGCGACTATCAACTGCAAGATTGAGGCAATTTTGGAGCAAGGTCAGAGCTTTAAAAAGCTTTGCGTGGTTGGCGGTTTTGTCGAGTGCTCCAGAGAAGAATGTTCGTCCTTACGCACCGGTCTCATTAGCCGGCGAGACGTGTAACGGAGCGAAAGGGAGCCTCGACCGAATTCCAAAAACGAAAACGAAAAATGACTGCGTCTGGCAACGCTCAGCGGTGAGGCCGACCAGGGAAGCAGCAGCTCTGACTTTCCATTTGTTTTGAGGGTGCACGGTGAATGCGCCCCTGTGGCCTTCGCACAGAAATGTAGTCAGGGCGCCTGCTTACCTCAGCCGACACCACCGCCCCTGGTCAGGTGACCCGCGGACCCGAAGTTGGCCCCGACTGCACGTACTGGTTAGCCTATGTGCTAGCAGTTCGGGAGTGATGGGGGGTTCGTGGCGGCCAACCCCGCGTACCTTCACCGTACAAATAAATCACGTGCATTTTAAAAAAAATTATCGCGTCGAGACTCGGACCAAAAACCAAATTTACCGGACCTGGAAATAAAAGTATTTGTTAAATTATAAAAAATTCGGAAAAGGTTGGGAGCCCATGGCTCACCCATCCACCAACCAACACTCGAGCCAGATGTTAAGGCTCAGCCCACGCATCCCTCCCTACCATGGAGGACCCCGGGGCGAAGTAGATAGTCCTCCCCTAGCGCAAACATTCCTCCCTCAACCAAATAAAAGGACTTAGAGGTTCATTTTAATACGAATACAATTTAATTCTCTTATATAAAAATCTTACAAAAATATTTTTACAAATTTTTAGTTGTTATTTTAATCGAATAAAAATCTTTAGTTAATGCTTTTTTTTTTTTTTTTTTTTTTGTAGTTATTAATTTAAAAATTTCAAATTACGCTTTCATTTTAACTTCATATAAAATTTTTTTTTTTTTTTTTGGTTCAAATTCTTATTTTTGAAGTTTGTCTTTTGAAAAGTTTTGGTTTAGGGAGTTTAATTTTATGATTATGTTAAAGATCCTAATTTAATTTTAAAATTTTAGTGTTTATTTTTATAAACATTAAAATCTTAACTAAATTTTTATGTTATTTAAATAAGAATCTTTATTTTATATATATTTTTATTTTATATTTGTTTTATTTTAATAAAGGGTTTTTATTTTTATTTTAATAAAAAAACTTTTTATTTTATTTCATTATATTAATTGAAAAAGTTCCTTATGTTATTTTTTTTATTATGTTTTAGCCTCGTTTTAAGTAAAATTTTTATTTTTTTTTTTTTTAGTTATTAATTTAAAAATTTCAAATTAAGCTTTCATTTTAACTTCAAATAAAAATTTTTTTTTTTTTTTGGTTCAAATTCTTATTTTTGATGTTTGTCTTTTGAAAAGTTTTGGTTTAGGGAGTTTAATTTTATGATTATGTGAAGTTTAGTTTATCATATTATGTTAAGTTTTTAAATAAAAGTTTTCATTATATTATGGTTCGCTTTTAAGGTTTCATATATTATGGTCAATTAATTATTCTAATTGATTTGCCTTGACATAAAAAAAAATTATATTAATTATTTTTAAATTCGATATTAACATCAGAAAATTATGATTCTTATATGCTTGATTTTGTATTGAAATGAAATTTGCTTTAAATTATTTGACAGTTGAGTTCTTTTTTGTTTTTTTTTTTTTTTTTTTTTTTTTATAAACCTGACTTATATACATACTTATATTTTCAATACCTCTCTTTTAAGGGTAATTTTTTTTTTTAAGTGTTATTAAATCTATGAAAACAGTAGTTTTTTTTTTCTCAATAACAATCTGTTAACGCCACTGGTGGTTGCCCGTTGCTGCCGCTCTTGTATATGTATATATTTCCATTTTTTTTTTGGGCAGCGCTTCTCGCTGCCTTTGTTTTAACGTTGTTAGTTCTAAGTTTTTACTAATAAATTGACCACGGTCTCTTAAAGTTCAACCATCCGCGAGTTTTTATTCAAAACAAGGTTTTTAGTGCGCGCCCCCAAATTTACCCTTTTATATTTATTTAAAAAAAAGTGTTTAGAATCTCGAACGAATTAGAGAAATTCATTGGTCCTTCGCGAGCCGTTTTTTTCTTCATAAAACCCGCGAACATTAAAAATAAAAGCCTTAGCTTTTTTTAAAAAAAAAAAAAAAAAAAAAAAAAGTGCCAACAACTTCTCCAGCATCAACAGCATCTGCAGCATCAACAGCATCTGCAGCATCAACAACATCTGCAGCATCAACAACATCAAGCATCAACACCAAGCAAATTTTGGGAAAAATAAGGTAGGATTTTTTATTCTAATTATTTAATTATATTGGAAAAAAGTGACATTAGCTCGGTTCGGAAAATTCATTCGCGCGGTTTTTTTTTGATATTTTTTAATCAAGTTGTGAATTTTTTATCTTCAGTCGTTATAAAATTGTATATATTGATTTGGCATTTGTTTCTTTTTTGTACATAAATACAGTACAATTTTTGCTTTGCCGCCAAAAATTACATATATACAATTTTATTTACAAAAAGTGCGCGATCTTAGAAAAATACATTGGTATATAAATACATATTTGTTTTGTGCATATTTAAGCTGTGTTTTAATTTGTGACTTTGCCAAAAACATTTAGTGAGCTCCCATTTGGACTCTTTGTTTAAGGCAGCTACAATAACAATTTGTAGTGTCTGCAGTGGGAGCGCAATATTTTCCTTTTACGCTTTGTGCGATATACGCATTGTTCAAAGCTAAAAGCGAGGCTTTGTGCTTGCAGAAGTCACCCCCATTTGGTGCTTTACACAGGCTTACGCTCTCGCCCACGCAATTTTTTTTGCACTCGTTTTGTACTTTGTCCGCAGCTGAGCCTGCAATTGAACTTGCCGCGCTCGCAGTCGTGCTCTTTACCGACTGTGATTGAGTGCACGTCTTAGTAGTAAGAGAGTGCACAGGTGGTACAGTGGGACGAAGACACAAATTTTGTGGTCAAAATAAAATATATTTTCGAAAATTTTTCTAAGTCATTTCGAAGCGCAAAAGACTTAGAAAAATAGAGAAGAGTGTTAATAAGCTGCACAGTGGGACAGACACAACAAAAAAAAAATTTTTTTTTTAATAAATTTTCTTGTTTCAATATAAAGATTTTTTTTTTCTTATTTGTTGGTGCACAATAAAATACAAAAATAAAAACAAAAAAATTTTTAATTGTTTTAATATAAATTGTGCTTTTCTCAAGTTTCTTGGGACAATTTTATTTTAGGTACTTTTGGTTGTTTTTTTTATCAAATTTTTTTTTGTTTTTTTGGTTTTTTTTATTTTTAATCGTCAATTTAGTTCGTCAAAGTGTTTACAAGAAACACAAATAAAATAAATATGTCGCAACTAAAGACTTTTATTCGTCTGTGCGAAGAGCTAGTGGAGTTTGAAACAGATTTTAATCTTGTTGAAACTCATGACGTTTTCTCGCTGGAAGCTGAAAGTGATGAGCTTAAAGCCCAGTGGAGAAAGGTCAAAGCAGCGTATGATGCTTGCATGGAGAAGATGGCTTCTGATGAGGATTCAGATATTGAGCCCTTAAAAAAGAAATATAAAAACTGCTACCAATCATACATTCGGGTAGCAGGAAAAATATCTGAGCTCTCTCAACAGAAGACTCCAAAGCAATCAGCTGCTCCAGAGCCTGCGCCAGTAATAGGCCACAGTATGCCTGTGCCACCATGCGATACAGAGGTTTCCTGTGGGGATTACCTCTCATGGCCGTCCTTTAGGGACATGTTTACGGCCATCTATATAACAAACTCGCGGCTTACTTCAGTGGAAAAACTTTTTCATCTGAATAATAAAACTCGGGGTGAAGCTAAAGAGATTGTTAGACAATCCCCCTTAACCAATGAGGGGTTTGCGCAAGCATGGCAAAATTTGTCTGACCGATACGAGAATAAACGTATCTTGGTCAACAGCCAGCTTAAAATACTGTTTAATTTGCCACATGTGCCAAAAGAATCTGGCACAGATCTCAAAAGGCTTCAAAGAGATATCAATGGTTGTATTTTTGCACTCAAAATGCACAACATTGATATTTCTAATTGGGATGCAATTTTTGTGTACCTTTGCTCTACGCGATTGCCGGAGGTCACGCTCTCCTTATGGGAGCAGTCCATTGTGAATAAAAATCAGATTCCAAAGTGGACCGACCTCGATAATTTTCTGACAAATCGGTTTCAAACACTCGAAACCGTGTCCGACATTCGCAGCTCAACCGGCACGGTACCAAAATCAAATTCATTGCGCTCTTCTTAAAACTCCAGACTAAACCAGAGCAATTCATCTGGTAAAAGGGTTAACAATTACCAAATTAAAATTAACCCTACAAATTGCAAGCTCTGTTCTACAGAGCAGCACCCGCTACGTTCGTGCCCACGTTTTTTAAAAATGAATGCTAAGGAGCGCCTAACAATTGTTCGCAAAAATAACTTTTGCATCAATTGCTTATCGAACGCCCATTTAGCAAACGATTGCAAAAGTCAATACACGTGTATGACGTGCAAGCAGCGTCACAACACGCTTTTGCATCGTGACTCAAATGCAACCCCTTCTGCTCAGAGTGTCGACTCGAGCAGGCCGAATTCGCGCCCAAACCCTTCCAACAATAGCTCACAATCTCACGCTACCCAATTACAGTTCACTACCAACGACATTCAGTCTTGTTTTGCTTCTAGTACCAAACACGTATTGCTTGGTACTGCAATGGTGACCATATGCCATCTAGGATCAGCGTATACGACCAGAGCTCTTATCGACTCTGGCTCTGAAGGTACGTTTGTATCTGAAAAATTGCAGAAGCTTCTGAAGTTACCCACGAGATCTGTGAATGCTCAAGTTTCGGGTTTAAATAACGCAGTATCGGCGCAAGTCACAAAAGCTTGTGACTTGATCATTAGTTCTCCCAAAAACAGGCAATTCCAAATAGAAGCTACAGCCTTTGTGCTGTCACGCTTAACTGGAAACCTGCCGTCGTGTTCCGTTGATCCTTCTTTGTGTGAAAGTTTGCCCAATTTACAATTGGCTGACCCACACTTCTTTAGAAGCGGTCCGATAGATGTACTCATCGGTGGCGATTTGTACCATGCCATAATTCTTGATGGCATTAAAAGGAATATTCTGGGATGACTTTTGGCTCAAGAAACTGTGTTCGGCTGGATGTTTACTGGGCCCTTTCCTCGCAGCGAAATATCAAGCTTTACAACGTGCTTGACACACTTTAGTGAAGTAGCAATCGATCAACAGATTGCTCGCTTTTGGGAGTTGGAGGAACTTCCTAAACAGAAGCATTTATCGGCGTCTGATAAGTTTTGTGAAGAAAACTATCAGAAAACCACAAGACGTGATGACAAGGGTCGATATATAGTCACTTTGCCATTCAAAAGGGGCTACCCTACGGAAATAAATTTAGGATTTTCTCGAGGCATCGCTTTGAAGCAATTTCTTCGTGGTGAAGCTCGATTGACTAAAAATCCAGGATTTAAGTTGCAATATGATGAAGTGGTAAAGGATTACTTAAAATCGGATCATATGAAACGGGTCTCGCCTCCTAAGTTTGAGATTTCACCATCTCACTATTATTTACCGCATCATGCGGTATTGAAGCCAGAGAGTACTACAACGAAAGTTCGGGTAGTTTTCAATGCGTCAAGCTCAACTTCTAACGGTGTTAGCTTGAATGATGTCCTGCACACAGGCCCAGTTCTTCAAGCGGACTTGACGCTTCTGGTATTAAAATGGCGTTTTTTTAAATATGTCTTCAATGGCGACATTCAGCAGATGTACCGCCAGATCCTTGTTGATCCAGAGCAGTCTGCGTTCCAACGAATCCTATACAGAAGCTCTCCTGATGATATGATTCAGGATTATGAGCTGAAAACTGTTACGTTCGGCGTAAACTGCGCACCATACCTAGCCATTCGAACCATGCTGCAATTGGCAGATGATGTTCAACAGCAGTATACTCTTGCTGCGCAAATTTTACGGCATTTCACTTATGTCGATGATGCTTTAGCTGGAGCTCATGACGTGCAAAGCGCAATTAAGGCTAGAAATGAGCTTATAGCTGCTCTAGATTCTGCCGGGTTTGCAATGCGTAAATGGACTGCAAATGTATCTAGCCTTTTAGCAGACCTACCGACAGAGCATCTTCTTCGAGAAAACTTTTTAAAGCTAGAAGATGCTAGTTGCGCCAAGGCTTTAGGTGTCCGTTGGAATGCCACTTCCGATTTATTTTATTTCACTGCCAAACAGTTAGAAATTAAAACATCCTACACTAAACGCGAGGTTCTATCTGTCATCGCACAACTTTTTGATCCTGCAGGTTGGCTAGCACCTATTGTGGTAACAGCTAAAATTCTTATGCAGCGTATCTGGTTGGATGAAATCGATTGGGATGAAAATATTCCTGCCCACAGTTTTCAAACTTGGCAAACTTTTCTGATGGATTATGAAACCATTAATAACATTCGCATACCTCGTCATGTTAGTTATTCACCCAATTCTGAGATAGAATTTCATGCCTTTTCTGATGCCTCTGAAAAGGCATATGCTGCAGCTATTTATATCCGTGTTCAACAAGGTGATTGCATTGTCACTCACCTGCTTTACGCAAACAGCAAAGTGGCCCCAGTCAAGACGTTTTCATTACCTCGTCTTGAACTTTGCGGAGCAACACTTCTCGCTGATATGTTCGACACCCTGTTATCACACCTAGAAATAGATAGGCATCGATTATATTGTTGGACAGACTCCACAATCGTACTTGCCTGGCTTTGTAAGCCCGCTTGTTCTTGGACAACGTTTGTAGCGAATAGAGTCTCTAAAATAGCAGACAAGGTTGGCGTAAGAAACTGGTTTCATGTAGAATCACATGAAAACCCGGCGGACTTAGCCACACGGGGCGTTACACCCCAAGAGCTAATCGATAACGATCTTTGGTGGCATGGGCCATCATGGCTTTCACTCGAACGCTCGTCTTGGCAAAGAAAAACTCAACCTGCAGTTTTAGACACGTCTCTTGAGCGTAAAGCTGTGAAGGTAAACCTTGCATACTTTGCTCAATACGAAGACGTTTTGGAGCATTTCTCTTCTCTCTCGAGAGGTCTAAGAGTGTTAGCTTATGTCTTTCGTTTTCTTCATCGCACGCATCCACGTTTTCGTACTACATTTGTCAAACAATCAACATGTCTTGACAGCGCAGAAATTAAACACGTAAAAACACGACTCGTATTGGTCTATCAAAAAATTAACTTTCCTGATGAATATTATAGTTTAGAAACTAAAAATATTATCAGCGCCAAGAGTTCGATTATTAGCTTGAATCCATTTCTGCATAATGACGAATTAATGCGTGTTGGTGGGCGATTAGCCTCTTCGCCAATTTTGTCATATGATGAAAGGCATCCGATTATATTGCCATATAACTGCCAGTTTTCACGTCTTTTAGTACGTTTTATTCATGAAATTTCCCTTTATGGAGGAAACCAGTTAGTGCTTCGTCTGTTACGAATGCAATACTGGATTCCACGTGCTAAAACCCTGATAAAAACAACCCTGCACAATTGTAAGACTTGTGTTGTCCATAAAAAGCTACAGAGAACTCAAATTATGGCTGCTCTACCAATAGACAGAACTGTTATTTCGCGTCCATTCTCGTCCACTGGCATTGACTTCGCTGGTCCTTTCGACATAAAAAGCTACATCGGTAGATCTTGTCGAATTAGTAAGGGCTATGTGTGCTTATTTGTTTGTTTCGCTACGAAGGCAATTCATCTAGAAGCCACAAGCGACTTGTCAACTGCCACTTTTTTAGCGGCTTTCTCTCGTTTTGTCGCTAGACGCGGCTGCCCAGCAAAGGTCTATTCTGACAATGGTACTAACTTTGTTGGCGCTTCCAAAGTACTAAAGAAAGATTTTAGAGATTTTCTAAAGGAATCTCATGACGGTCTTTTAGCTCAGTACATGCAGCAAGAAATTGCATGGCACTTCATTCCAGCAGGTGCTCCCCATATGGGAGGCCTTTGGGAAGCGGGTGTAAAAAGTTTTAAGACGCATTTTAAGAAAATGGCCGGAAGTATGAGCTATACTTTCGAAGAATTCACAACTTTGCTTAACAGAATCGAAGCTTGTCTTAACTCGAGGCCCCTTACCGCCATGTCCGAAGATCCTGGTGACTTTCAATCTCTGACTCCAGGCCATTTCTTGGTCGGAGGCCCACTTCTCTCACTAGTGGAGCCAGAAATAATTGATCAGCCTCTGACGATCGTCAACCGTTGGCAGAAGGTCAAGGCAATGCATCAGCATTTTTGCACCAGGTGGAAAAATGAATATTTGAAGGAGATGCATAGGCGTGTTAAGTGGAAAAGTCCTCAATTAGATTTAAAAGTAAATGACTTAGTTGTCGTGAAAGAAGACAACTTACCCGCGAATGAGTGGCGATTAGGTCGAATATTAAAGACTTACACTGGTAGCGATAATAGAGTTCGCGTCGCCGATGTCCGAACCGAGCGAGGTTGCATAGCTCGACCTATAGTTAAGCTTGTCGCACTTCCGTCTGCGTAGCTAAGTCACTATTTCTCCAAACCACCTGCCTTTCTTGTTTTTCTTTTTTTGTTTATTTTTGTCTCGTTTCAGAATGTCCACCACCAACATCGTCAGCGATCTTCTGGAGGAAATGATTCTCCAGACAGAATCTGAGTTTGGCGCCAGCGAAACGGAGACGGTGCTCGAGTTGCCTGCAGAAAAACTCGCACCGCCGCGAGCTTCGGTGACAAGCGTGGTCACGGTCGTAGCCAGCAGTGACGCCAAGGCTAGGTGTAGCTTGTGCTCGTTGGAGCATTATCTTCCGTCGTGCCGGCAGTTCCTGGAGATGAACATTGAGGAGCGGCTGCGAGCAGTGTTACTTAACTTTCACTGCTCCAATTACCTCTCGAGCGGTCATATGAGAAAGGATTGTCGGAGCAATGGAAGATGCCGTCACTGTGGTGACGACCACCATAGCTTGCTCCACTCGCGCCTACGAGTCCGAACTGGTCGGGCTCACTCCAGGAGGCCCCGTGGTAGGCATTCTCGAGCTAAGAAGGCAACAGCGACTGCTCAAGATGAGCCCATCAGCTCAAAGCCAAGGGGTTATAGGCCACCACGTCCGTCGTGGCAGGCACCGCAGTCGACAGCACCGAAAGCGTCTTCGGCTAGGGACCACCTCCCGCAGCGGTGCCCCCCTCAAAAGAGATCGCTGTCGAATGCACCGTCAGCGTCTTCGGCAAGGGACTCTTTCCCGAGGCGATCTCCCCCAGAGCAACCGACAGCAAAAAACCTCCAACGCGTCACCTCACTGCTCCCCACTGTTATGGTGCGGGCCTGGGCAACTGGTCGCCTCGTCTCAGAGCGCGCTATCCTGGATGCCTGTCTCCCGCAGACGACAATTGCCAAAGCTTTGGTTCTGAAGTGGAGGCTGCCGACGTCTGTGGTTGATGGCACTGAGGTGTGCGCTCTGATGATCCGGGGTCAGTATGAGTCTAGCGTCCGCATTGAAACGACAGCTAGGGTCGAGCGGCGGTTGGAGGTCGTGACACCGATCAAGAGTATCCACTAGCGGATCAGACAGGGATTCCCAAATTTAAATTTGACTGATCCAAACTTTTATGTTTCATCGCCGGTCCATATTCTGCTTGGGAGTGATGTGTATGCGCGCGTGATGCAGCCGGAAATCTTCCCATCCTGATTTGGCATGCCATTAGCGCAAAATTCAATTTTTGGCTGGGTGCTATCTGGTCAAGGTGCCTAGTAATCTAAGATTGCATTCCTGCAAGGCGGGCGGGATGTTAACGCCACTGGTGGTTGCCCGTTGCTGCCGCTCTTGTATATGTATATATTTCCATTTTTCTTTTGGGCAGCGCTTCTCGCTGCCTTTGTTTTAACGTTGTTAGTTCTAAGTTTTTACTAATAAATTGACCACGGTCTCTTAAAGTTCAACCATCCGCGAGTTTTTATTCAAAACAAGGTTTTTAGTGCGCGCCCCCAAATTTACCCTTTTATATTTATTTAAAAAAAAGTGTTTAGAATCTCGAACGAATTAGAGAAATTCACAATCCGTATTTACTTTTAGATATCTACCGGCTACTGAGCCAAGTCATTCCATCAACATGTTTCTTTCATGAAACTGAGAATGTTTCTCTACGTGGGTCTGGTAGATCATACTAGACACCAATTGAATGGTTAAGAGGCCCGAATGATAAATAATATATAACATGAACTGAAATAAAAAACCTGTTGTCCAGCGCTGCTGTCGATGCTGTGTTGGTTGTGTAAGCCACGGAGGTTGTCGTTGTTCTCGGCGCTTGAGTTATAGGGATGCTACGTTTTGGCAGAACTTTCCGAAGCAAACGAAAAACTAATTGTTAAAGCTGATTTGCTCACTTTTGCACAAAAATAAAAAACTTACCTTTCAGTTGCCCGCGAGTAGCAGATGTCCGCAGATTGTGACGGTGGTGGTGTGGGTGGCGGCCTTTACTTTTTCCAACGTTGTTTGTTGCTGCTAAGGTAGTCCACGTTGCCCCAATTTTCCAGAAAAAGAAATTTCTTCGGGCGGAAGTTCCCCATTTGCCTGTGGTCATTGTTACTTTGACACATTGCAAATTTTCGTTTGGGGTGTGTTTTAAAAGTTGCCTTGAACAAATGCATGCGATGGTACAATTCGCAAGGTCTTTCTCCACTTGTTTACTTAGGGTATTCACAAGTTCACACCCAATGTGACCCTTTCAGACCTCACCAGTTCACTTGAACCATATACAACGGACGCAGTCGAAGTGCGACAGCTGGAAAAGGACTTGTGACAGCTGTCTGAGTTAAAGAAAAACTGTCAGATTTGGATTAAATAAAATTGTCTAATTCAAAAAAAAAAAAAAAAAATATAGAGTGAATAAATCAGAAATGTCAGATTGGAATAAAGAAAAAAATGTGAGGGGTATGTGACTGGATTGTCAGAATTAAATTAAGTGAAAATGGTCCGAGTTAAAAAAATAAAAATGTCAGAATTTAAATGACCGTAATTTGTCACATATGATGTGCGACGACCCGTCAAACTAAAATGTGCGATACACGTTAAAATTTAAATTAAAGGAACTGTCAGAATTGAATAAAAGATAAGCTGTCAAAGTCAAAGTGTAAGCTGTCAAAGTCATATGTCAGCTGTCAAAGTCTTCTGTCAGCCGTCACAGTAAAACGTCAACTGTCATTTTATGTGTGGACTGTAAAAGTGAAAATGTCAGCTGTCACACCTCGAACGCGCCAGCCGTGGCATACGCAGTATGTCACTCATGTTGGCAAACGACACAGCCATGGCGACTTCTGACCTGCATGTTCGAATGTGGATTCAACTTCACAGTCAATGCCACCTTCAAACATGAAAGCCAGAACCCACCACTTAGTGTGCCGTTATAGACGTTAGTAGGATTAGTCGATACTGGCACCACTCGACACCACCATCACCTTGCAAGGAGTCACCAAACTACTCAAGTTCTTGATGTTCCAACTTTTTCTCAAGACTTGTATTTGGGAGTTGACTTCGTGAAAGCTTTTGGCTTGGCTGAAGATCTCTTTTTGGAAAACTACAACTGCTCTTCCGTTAGTGGCGTGTGCGAAGTAGATTCGACTAGACATGTTCTGAATGCTCGTCAGCAAGCAAGACTACGTGCAACAATTTTAAACTTTCCGTCTATTTCTGAACAAGGCTTAGGCCGCACCGGTTTGATTAGTCACGTCATTGACGTTGGAAATGCAAAGCCAGTCACGCAACTGCATTTCTCTGTTTCTCCTGGTGTCGAAAAACTTCTTTTCACTGAAATGGATCGTATGCTAGCACTTGGTGTTATTGAGGTGTCTCAAAGTGCTTGGTCATCTCCTGTGGCTCTGATCGTCAAACCAAACAAAGTGAGGTTATGTCTCGACGCGCGCAAGGTCAATGAGGTCACTGTGAAGGATGCCTATCTTTTGCCGCTCATTGACGGAATCCTCCTAGATGTAGCGTCAAGGGATAAGACAGCCTTCATAGTGCCTAATCGACCTCTGTACCAGTTGATTACAATGCCTTTCGGCCTATGTAATGCGCCGTAGACGATGTCTCGCTTGATGGACAAGGTCATACCTGCTCACTTGAGAACTAAGGCGTTTGTCTACCTAGACGATTTATTGTTAATCACCGAGACGTTTGACGATAATTTATCTTTGCTCCAGGATGTAGCTAATTGCATTAGACAGGCTGGTCTGACCATCAACATCGAAAAGAGTAAATTTTTGCTTAAGCAAATTCATTACTTGGTCACGGGATTGGGCATGGAACTATAAGTACCGATCCAGAGAAGGTGAGAGCGATTCGAGAATTTCCCTTGCCGAAAAGAGTTCGACAACTTCGTCGTTTTCTTGGAGTTTGTGGATGGTACCGACGGTACGTGCTCAATTACGCTTTCATTTCGACACCGTTAACCAACATGTTGCAAAAAGCGAAAAATTTGTTTGTCAAAAATAGCCTTTGTAAAATCACAGCCCTGATTTTTCTCGACCGTTTTCCATCCAGTGCGATGCATCTCAATATGGAGTCGGAGCCGTGTTGGCTCAGCGCGATGATGAGGGTAATGAAGTCCCGATTGCGTACATGTCTCATACATTTAGTCAAGCGCAAAGAAACTATACTGTTTCGGAACAAGAATGTCTTGCAGCGGCTATGGCCATAAAAAATTCCGAGCTTATGTCGAACGACATGAGTTTGAAGTGATCACTGATCACGCCTCCTTAAGATGGTTGATGGACCAAAACGTTGTTTCGGACTCCCTATCGAGCGTGCATTCACCTGACAACGTTGAAATTTCAGAACTCAATGAGAATGAGAATTCGATTACGACTTTGACAGTTTTAGATTTTTCTTCAGCACCTTTTAAAACTGAGAATTATCTAAAACTGGTCAATGAATTCCAAAAATGTGGTACTCAGCAACCTGACATTCAAGTAGTCAATGGTGTGATTTACAAGCGGTGTGAATTTGCCAGTGATGATCCCACTCAAGAAGAATAGTCATGGAATCTCTGGGTGCCTGAGGAATTGAGAATGTCTCTCATTGTTGAAGCTCATGATCATTCAATGAGTTCTCATGGTGGGATTCACAAAACACTTACCCGCTTGAAAATGTTTTATTTTTGGCCACGAATGGCAAAGTAAGTTCGTGATTACGTTTTAGCTTGCGAGGTCTGCAAAACGACCAAGGCTCCTAATTTTATACTTCGTCCGCCTATGGGACAACAGCTTACTTCGGTACAAATCTTTCAGAGACTCTACGTGGACCTTTTAGGGCCTTACCCAAGGTGACGCTCAGGGAACGTGGGTCTCGTGATTGTGCTTGACCACCTTTCAAAATTTTACTTCTTAGAACCCATTCGTACCTTTACCACTAAGAAAATCGTTGAATTTCTGGAAAAGCGAATTTTCTCTATTTTTGACGTTCCAAAAATTATAACGACGGACAATGGTGTTCAGTTTAAGTCTAATAAATTTAAAGACTTTTTAACAAAATATGGTGCAACGCATAATTTTACGGCTAATTATTCTCCTCAGACCAATGCTGTAGAACGCGTTAATCGCTCAATAACAGCTGCGGTTCGTGAGTATATTCGTCATGACCAAAAAAATTGGGATGAGTCCTTGTCTGCGATTAGCGCAGCTCTCCGCAGCTCAGTTCACTCTTCGGCTGGTTTCTCGCCGTGTTTTGTTGTTTTTGGTCAAAATATGATTTATCATGTAAAAAATTATGAACTTCTACGGAAATTAAAACTATTGGAATATCCAACGGCTGAAACTACGCCTGATGAGAGAACTGAGCTGATTCGAGAGCAAGTGCGAGAGAACTTGCGACAGGCTTATGAGAGGAATGAGAAGCTGTATAATATGTGTTCACGACCAGTGACTTTTGAGGTTGATCAGGTCGTGTATCGAAGAGTTTTGCCCAAAGTAAAGCCTCTGAGCATTTTAATGCTAAACTGGCGAACGTTTTTGAGAAAGCTAGAGTCATTAAGAAGATGGGTTTGGCGTACTATGAGATGGCGGATATGGCTAATAAACGGCTGGAGGTGTTTCACGCTAAAAACATTAAGGAATAGTGCCTTCAGTCCTTGCAACAAGTGTTCAACTTTTTCCGAAGACCTGTTTTGTAACGGCATATAAAATTGTGAATTCTTGCTTCCATGTTTGAAGGTGGCTTTGACTGGGAAGTTGAATCCACATTTGAACATGGAGGCCAGAATTCGACATAGCAGTGTTTTATGCAAACATGAGTGACATACTGCTCATACAGACAGCTCAGACAGCTGACAGATGACTTTGGCAGCGGACACTTTGATTTTGACAGCTGAAATTTTGACTTTTACCGTCAACACGTTTCATGACAGATAACTTTGACAGCGGACACTTTGATTTTGATAGCTGACATTTTGACTTTTACCGTCAACACGTTTCCCAACAGATAAATTTGACAGCTGATAGTTTCACTGGTCATTCAAAGTTTGACATTTTTTCTTCATTCCCATATGACGGATTGTTATTTTCTATATCTGGCATTTTTTTTTTTGGTCATTCAAATTTGTCATTACTTTCCTTCATGTCGGACAGTTTTTCTTTTTCTTTTTCATGTTAATCTGATTTGCAAAGCTGTTATTTCATTTCTACAAAATTCTGACATTTAATTTTATAAAAATTTGATTTCGCGTACATTAGTATTTGACATTTATACTTCATTCAAATCTAACAGTATTCTCATACAAACCTGACACTTTTAAGTTACTAAACTCTGACAGTTCCAAAATTTTTAAATCTGACAGCTTTCGCGTACTTAAATTCTGACATTTCTCGTGTTACACCGCTGACAGTTTAAGATTTTATTTTTTTTACATCTCTTTTTTACTAACATCTGCTATCTCTCTTGCACTTAATTTTGACACTTTGTCCTTGGACATTAATCTTTTTCCTTTGACAGCTAACAAGTCATCTTGACAGCGGATAGTATAGTAGTTTTTATATCCGACAGTAATTTTGTTGCGTGGTGTAAATGTCCAAACGATAACAAAGTATCGGGATGTCAAAATCGCCTGCTTTTTGGCCTACTTGTTCCTTCGATTTTTTTGGATTTTGCCACGAACAAAATTGCCTGCTTTTTGGCCTATATGATAGCAATGATGAGTCTACTGATGAGTTGGTGTAGCGGCCAACGAAACAGCTGCCACTCTATTAAAAGGGTATTGTTGTTGTTGTTGGTTGTTTTCTTCAGAAAGCAACAGACCTTGAGCTCGAATATATAACTCTTAATTAATAATTGAAAAATTATTAGAGTTATAAACATAACACAAAAACTTATGAAAGAGAGGTCGAATAAATTTACAAATTAATCATTTTAAAAATTATTATAAAATAATAATTAAAAAATCCCTTCAAAAGTTCTTAAAATATAAATACATACATAAAAAATTATTGATTTACATACTAACATATTTTCAACAAAAATAACTTGGTTTTAAGCGCAGAATTAATTAACATTTATATGACATTTATAATTAACATTCTAATGTACACTAGTTATATACACTATTAGTAATATACACTATTACAGCTTTTCAAAGTGGCAATCCTGTTGATTTTGGATTGCCGCTTTCCTTATGGCATCCCTAAACATAAAGGTTCTCAGTAATTCATCATTGCAAATGTGAAGGTGATTTAAAAAATTGAATTAAAAGAATACAATAACAACAACGAACAAATAATAGATAACATGCAAGTATAAAGTAAGTTTGCTACAATTTAATTCTTTGAACTATCGATTCCTAACATAGAAGCTGGCTATTTATCTAAATCAACACGTAAAACACAAAACAAAAGTAAAACAAGGAAAGCGCACGCCAATACTGAAGTGCACGCAATTCATTTAATGACTCTAGAGTCATTGAGGGTGCTTAAAATAATATGCTTAGAATTCAGCAGTCTTTCTAATGAGCGATGAGTGGAAGCAGCGGCACTCGGTTCTCATCGCTGTTATGGGAATGCTTCGCGTGGAAGTGGCTGTTGTTGTGCACTAGGAAGAAATAATAGACAACATGCAAGTATAAAGTAAGTTTGCTACAATTTAATTCTTTGAACTAGCGATCCCCAACTTAGAAGCTGGCAATTTATCTTAATCAACACGTAAAATACAAAACAAAAGTAAAACAAGGAAAACGCACGCCAATACTGAAGTGCACGCAAATCATTCAATGAATTTAGAGTCATTGAGGTTGCTTAGAATCATATGCTTAGAGTTCAGCAGTCTTTCTAATGAGCGATGAGTGAAAGCAACGGCACTCGTTGCTCATCGCTGTTATGGGAATGCTTCGCGTGGAAGTGGTTGTTGTTGTGCACTATAAAATTTATGCCAAAATATCACCTATATTGTGCATAAAACGAATATCTAACTCTGGATTTTGTCACTTCTTCAATAAAGCCACAAGAAAGCAAAAGAAATGAAGAAAAATTCACATTTTTGTATGAGATAAATGCATTGATGATTCAGTTGCTGCTGTCGTTCTTATGCTTGTTGCTTTAGTTCATGCCGAAATCTCGTACGCAACATCGTGTTGTTTGTTGAATAGAATCGTTTAATGAATTTCTCAGAAGCTTTCAATCTGCTCGCAGACCAATCTGTTAGGGTAGCGTCGCTTTGTCCGCCTGATGCCTGAGAAATAAGACGTTGCAATACGAAGAATCGATGCATAGTTCTATATAATGACTATTTAGTATTTCAAAAACGCAGCGCTACTACATATAAACCATTATATAAATCAAGATTCTTTTTACGAATATTGTTCATGAACTGCTTGTGTTGTTGTAATTAAAACGTATTAGACATCTGCATGAATTAATTTATTCAATGAATGCACAACCGTATTCATTACTTTTTCTCATAACTCATGCATCTCATTGCTTTTGCATTAATGTTGGTGAGAACAGCCACTGAAGTTATGTTGTGCTTCATTGTGCCTCATCTTCTGACAGACTGCGTTCGTTCTTCCCATACAAAAAGCAACCCAATCTCACTCTGTTCATTACGAGAAAAAACAAGAAATGAAGAGCCGTCGAGCAACGACTGCAGTGAGGGATGATAAGCAATATATTTTGAACAACCTTCATTCAGGCGACATAGCTGAGGATTCATGAATTCGTTGGTAAATTCGAATAGTAGCAATTAAAGTGTGTGTTTCAAAAATGTTATTTATTTATTTTTATTTATTTAAGTATTAAAAGTATTTATTGTACAATTGAGGCTTAACATCTCTTATAGTACATCAACAGGTTAAGTGATGTTGAGTGGCATTATTTATGTTAACTTAGAACTAATTAATTTTATAACATACATTTAAAATTATTTAAAGTTAAAATTATAAAGATTCTAGGGCAAAAATAGATATTTAGATAAGAAAAAGATAATAAGATATAAAAAATAGAAATAATAAGAGATAGACAAACAGAAATTTGTAAAAAATTAATTATATAAGCATTTGAATACAAGTATCAATAAGACTGATTAGTGAATTTTGTTAAATTTGTTACTGTCATTTTAAAGCATTTTAAATTATGCTCGGTTTTTATATAAGTATCTTGGTAAGACATTCCATAAATTCACAACAGTAACAAAAAACATTCTTGAGGTTATTACAGATTTGAATTCAGGGACAATTAAGTTAAGCGTGCGTCTAGATGTTGCAAAAGTCAGGTTTCTATACAAATATTCAGGACAACGAGTATTAATTAATTAATGTAAGAAAACAAGGATGCGTGTATTAAAATATTTTGTTATATCAGAGTTAAGTATTTTAAGTACGAACTCGGATATATGATCATATTTTGTTTTCTCCAATACATATCTGGCTGCATTATTTATAGCTAACTGCTGCTTCTTTTTGGAGGCAGCATCGAAATTTACATTCACTAACTCGCCATATGACATATGTGGAATAACTAAAGTACGCACAAGCTTTAATCTAGTTTCTGGTGGAATACAATCCATCGTATGCCATAGTTTTCTAAGCACAGAATACATTTTGCCTATAGTGAAATTAACGTGATATACGCAGCTTATCATTATCATAGAGATAGCAAGAGCCTGGGTTTTTGACGCATTTAGACTTAAAAGATTTTGAGATGCCCACAAAAATACCGATTCCAAATCTTCGTTAATTCGACATATAAGATCTTCGGATAGTCCAATCGGCCGAGAGAGATAAATTTGCGCATCATCCGCATAAAGATAAATTGAAGAATTATGGCAGCAGGAGACAATGTAATTTATAAACATACTAAAAAGGATAGGGCCCAAAATTGAGCTTTGAGCACGCCCGAAAACGTATTTTTTAGTTCAGAAGAGACGGATTTGCTTATAACGCGCTGCAACCGATGATTCAGATATGTTTTCATAAGTTTTGTCTCACAAGTTCCGAAACCATAATAGCTTCCCAGTTTGGACAGTAGAATCTTATGATTAACCGTGTCAAAGGCTTTTGAAAAATCAAGTAACGTTAAAAAAGTGAGCTCATTGTTGTCATACGTAGGTCGAATATCTTCCAATATTTTTAAAATTGCAGTGGAGCAACTATGACCAGCCCTGAATCCTGATTGATTCTTACTAAGCAGTTTCTTAAAATTTTTTGGATTGGAACTACATTCGCAATTTTCCATTTCTTAGGAAATGTTGATGACGTTATTGCAAAATTAAACATATGAGTCAAAATCGGGGCTATTTATGGAAGGATAGGCTTTAAGAATTTTAAATTGATATTATCATTTCCATTTGCATTTGATTTTATTGAAAAAATTGATTTATTATCCTCAGTGACCGCAGTCAGAGTTTGCTTTTTTTACACCAATAGATTTTAAATTATTCCATAAAGTTTTCGCGTGCAAATTAACATTGAACTTAATGGCAAAGTATTTTCGCTTTGACTCTCGTAAAATACGAGTGACATTATTTCTAGAAATACGAAAAATGTTCCAATGTGCATCTGTAAGGTAGCGTTTCCAAAGGTTATAATTTCTATTTCGAGTTTTAATAGCTTGCCCAACTTCAGATGTAAGCCACGGATACTTGGAACTTCTTACTAAAATATTTTTTGTGGGCACATATTTTTCGTACAAATAACGAACGATTAACGTGAAATTATCTAGCTTTTCATTATTTTAATGAATGAATCTTTATTTAAGTAGTTAAACATTTAAATCTCGATATTTCTTAATAAAAAATGTACAGAGATTTGTGCTAAATACATTACATCTATAGAATAATATCACAGTTATATTAAGAAAAAAAAAATAATGTAGGTACATTACAAAATAGCGATATTTGAGAAGGAAAAACTACTACAAAAAATCTTCGATTAAAGGTGCAAAAAAGAAAGAAAAGATGAATATATATGTATGCATATGTGTATAATAATAAATGAACAATTTTACAAGAAAATAATATAAATGCATTAATAAATAAATTAGTGTGGAAAATGCCTAGAACCGAAGATTTATTATATTTTGACTGACATCTAACTTTATTATATATAAAATTTAATAATAACGACATTTTAAAGAAAAATACTAATTTGGAACAAAGTTATGGATAGGAATAGGAATACAAATATACATAAATATTAAATATTTTTTAAACATAGACTTTGAAATCTTAGATTAACTTAGTATAGATTAAGTATTAAATTGTTTTCGGACATAGAGCAAGATAATTTAAATCTATTCGTTGTTATAGCAATACGATCCTGAATCAGACTAACGTCGTTCTTCACGTGAAGTTTTCTTGTGGAATAGTGCCATGGTAAGCTGAGTGCCATTTTAAGCAATTTGTTTTGACTAATTTGAAGTTTATTTAAATGCATTTTGGCACAAAAAACCCATACAGGGCAGCCGTAGAGTAAAATAGCCTGAAATATAACTTTTACAATAATAATTTTATTTTCATTGCTGAGCTTAGAGTTTCTATTTAATAAGGGGTACAACAATTTTTTAGCTATATTGAATTTAGTGTTATTATTGTTTATGTGATCCCTAAATAATAATTTTTTGTCTAGTACGACACCAAAGTATTTAACGTTGTTGGACCATGGGATATTAAAATCATTTATTCGAAGTTCAGAGCTATGAAAGTAACAAGGATTTCTTTTTCTATTAAAAAAGATTGCTTGTGTTTTACTAGCGTTAAGTTTAATTTTCCAATTTTCGAAATATGAAATTAAGTTGTTTAAAGCTAGCTTTTCATTAATGTTAGGTAAATACCAACAGTTTCTCCATTCCGGAAGATTTGCTTCAAAAAATAGGGCTTGCAAATCTATTGACTTAAGATCACGAAAAAACAAAAAGAAATCTGGTGAATTTTACATTGTAAGAAACAAATAGTATATCATGATCACAGATCCCTGGTAAAGATAGCTGTTAAAAGTGGAAAACGGACGTTATATCAGACACACAAAACAAATCCAATAAGCTAGGTCTACAGTTAGGAGCAAAACGTGTTGGTAAGTTATTAACAACACTTAGGCCAATAGAATTAATAGTGTAGCCGTAATCATAAACATATTTTAAGACAGCTTTCAAACGTTGGTTAGTTAAAATGCTTTTTAAAGTTGAAATACTCTTTTAAAAGCGTTGTATTCATAAACGAGTTTTAAGAGTCTTATAGCTATAGTGAGAAAATTGATGCTTTGAAATAGGAACAGTTGTAATTTTCGTTTGTGACTCTGATAAATATAATGACATTTGCTTAAAAATTAAAAAAAAAATATATAGGTTTGTGAATTTGATATTCTGGCAGGCATTTGTTTAAAGCCCAGTTTCAATTTTTTGAGTAAAAAAACGGACTTTTTTGAATGACTATTTTTTTTATTTTATTAAATATTAAAATAATTTTTTTTTATTTTTAATTAAGTCTTAAATTAACAATTTTATTTTTGTTTTTTGTATCGATAGTTATGGTTATATAGCGAGCAAAAGTTGAGGTCGCGAACGAAAGGTCTCTTGCGGATGTTTCCTCTCCAGGGAGCAAAAAAAAAAGGTTGTTTCAGAACAGTTTTGCCTTGAGAAAGTTAAAAATTAAACAAAAAATGCCGCATAAATTAAAAAACCCAATTTCTTGTGCACGAAATCGGACCTTATAGATTAAATACTAAGAAAAAATATATGTTTTATTTGATTTTGTCAGTTCACTCAAACGCGTATTTAATTTTTAAAAATAATAAAACAAGATTTGAGGTAATCGGACAAATGAGCGTTTGATACTCATGAAAACTTAAACATCTCTTAAATGGCTACGAAACTTATTCTGAAATTTTTTAACATTTGAAGAATGTTTTTCAAAACAATAAAATAAAAAAAAAGTTTTTCTAAAAAATTTAAACTGGGCCTTAAAATTTTGTTTACCTTTACAAAATACAAGTGCCCATAGCAACTGCCAAACAAAAACAATTATTTTTATTTATTTATTTGTTTTGATTTTTGTTTGACACAAAATGAGAAGATTGTTCTCAATTGAGAACATTAAAATTTAAAATAGCTTTATAGGAGGTTTACAGAAGGTTTGTTCCTATTTTAAAAGTCTCTCATTTGTAAAGATGTTACAAGAGGTTTTTTCGTTATTGAATGTTTATAAACAGCTATGGGCACGGAGCAAGCTACGGAGCATTGAGAGTAAACTCTTACGTATTGAGAGTAAACGCTTACGTAGCAACACAAGAAGCAACAACAAAGAAAATAAATGAAAATCAGTTCAGTGTCGAAAAAGACTGCAAGCGGGTATGACCTATGTCGGACGAAGGCAAAAGAGAACAGCGAAAAAAATTAAAAAGCTACACTTTAAAAACAAACAAGCGAACAAATCTTAATGTCACATGCTCTGCATGTTATTATGAATAAAATTTAAAAAGATTTCTAATGTGTTTTGCAAATTGCGCATATTTTGCATTAAATTAAAAATAAATATTTAAACTTATTTTGTTGATATTATGCGAAATTTTAGAAGCTTAATTAAAATAGCCTGATTTTATTTGAAGTTTTATTTCAAAAATGGAGAACTTTAACTCCAGTTCACTTTTCTCATTAATTTCTTTCTCTCAACTCAATATATATTCATCAATTGGTCAATCTTTTCTTCTGTCATATTCTATTTTTTATTTCCTATCTTGCAACTAACTAAACATATGTTTATAATTTACCGCAATTTTGTGCCAACTGTGGTAAATTTTTATCAATTAAACCAAAAAGAATTCAGATTTATTTTTTTTATTTTTAATATGCATAAAAATTTTTCTCGAACAAGCGAACAAATCTTAATGTCACATGCTCTGCATGTTATTATGAATAAAATTTAAAAAGATTTCTAATGTGTTCTGCAAAGGGCGCATATTTTACATTAAATTAAAAATAAATATTTAAACTTATTTTGTTGATATTATGCGAAATTTTAGAAGCTTAATTAAAATAGCCTGATTTTATTTGAAGTTTTATTTCAAAAATGGAGAACTTTAACTCCAGTTCACTTTTCTCATTAATTTCTTTCTCTCAACTCAATATATATTCATCAATTGGTCAATCTTTTCTTCTGTCATATTCTATTTTTTATTTCCTATCTTGCAACTAACTAAACATATGTTTATAATTTACCGCAATTTTGTGCCAACTGTGGTAAGTTTTTATCAATTAAACCAAAAAGAATTCAGATTTATTTTTTTTATTTTTAATATGCATAAAAATTTTTCTCAGTGCAAAGAGCACAAAACAACACAAATCTTTAAATGTAGTGTTGCCCATACCTGTTTATGTATAACGTTTTTAGGCATGTTTCTTATAAAGGGTTTACAAGAGAGTTTGGACTTTTTATGAATACGGCTGTAAGAGTATATCTGATTGTATATTATCTAACAAAAGATCGATGTTAAGATCACCACAAAACAAAATGTGCTCATAGCATATATTGAATTCTACTATTTTTGTAAATAAATTATTTAAGGCATACGCCTTGTTAGGACTATAAGCACAAATGACTAGTACTTTATGAAAACCGTTCCCAAATTCCACTGCAATAAACTCAATCATATAAGCACAGCCCGACTTAAAAATAATTTTATGATATAATGAATATTTAAAATAAATTGCGATTCCTCCTCCTCGTGAACCACTTTGCCTATCATGCCTGATAATCTCATAACCCCCGAGACCATAAATGTCACTATTAATTTCTTCGCTAAACCAAGTTTCGGTTACGCACACCATATCAATACGACAGCCGGCAATAATGTAATTAAGGTATGTATGTTTTGATGAATTTAAACTACGCGCATTTAAATGGCATAGCTGAAATCCTCGATGATGATTACTCATGATTTTTAGAATTGTCTTTATATCAATGTTGGGAATCGATTGTAAATTAGTCATTAATTAAAATAAAGTTAATGCTATAAAAATGGCAGCTTACATTACTAAAGAACAGAGAAAAGAGAAAAATAGAGAGAAAGAAAATATGCAAAGTAAATTTATCATACATATGAATAAGGATGAGATACAGAGTACATTTGTTATAGATATATAACATTTGCTATAGATATGAGAATGAAAACAAGAACATTAAAGAGAGAAAAAATAATACTAAAATAAAATTTAAAATAATTTTGAATAATTGAGCATCTATCCATTGCTGTTAATTCGCGGATTTATTTGCACTGGCAGTTGCATCTACGCTTTCTGTGCTGTTCATTTATGTAGCTTGATCTGTATAATGTGTTCTTATGAAAATTTTGCCTCTTATGGGGAAAGCTGATGCTAGTAGTTTTTGACGCTTTAGCTGAGTGGCATGGTAAATTATCTCCCGATTTTCCATAGTGAGACTTTCATGAACAAAAATTGGACCCTCACCTTCTGTTCCTCTTCTTCTGTACCTCTTCTGAGTCTTACAAAAGTCGGCAATGGATTTGAAAAGCTGGTTTCTGTCTTGTGGAGAGTGAAGTTTAATCAAGATCGGCGACGGTGTCTTCTTGTTAGAGCGCAAACGGAAAAACTCACGCACAGGAGGTGTTTCTAAGTGAAGAGATTGAAAAAATTTGCGAGAAAGTTTGTTGAATATTTTCTTGATCGATTGCCGGTATTCCATTTATGAGAAGATCAGTTGAAACTGCATCGGTCCCTATTTTTGAGAATTTTTTCCGAAGGGTCGAATGTTCGGCTTTGAACGCGCGTCCATCATCAGCTTTAGAATTCTCTATTGTTGTAACTCTGCTTTCTAAGCAACTGACAGCGGATCTAACATTAGCTAACTCACCCGAGACTTCTCTCAATCGCTGCATTAGCCTCTCTTCAGATTGTTTCATTGCACTGCTTAACTCCTCAACGATACTCTTCCTGTGTTTTTGAATTGCTCTTCAATTAGTTCCATACAATTCACCGAAGGGGTACATGCACGCTCATTAATCGGGTTATAAGTTGGAGTCGTGGGAGTATTTTTGTCGCGCGAACGAAGTCCAATAACAGTTGTTGCTTTCGACATATTGAGTGAACTGATTTTTAATATTAGTTTATTTTCAAAACAAAAACTTTATTTAAATTATTTCTTCTTTTAACTTTGTTTAAACTCAAATCTGCTCAGTTAGAAACAATTTCAGCTGCTTTATTAAACTTCAGACAAGTTTTTATCAATTTATTAATGTTAACTGTGGTAAACGAGCGCGAAAAAATGCCAGCACAAAACAAACGCGTCTATTCAGTCTGCATTATATTATATGCATTAAATGTGTGTGCAAATTGTATGGCATTTAATGTTATTGAAAATTAAAATACATTTAAGGTGTCATTTATTTAATATTGTTTGTTGCATTATTTTTGTTTAAGAATATTGATGTCGAATATTGATAATGGGGATGTCTGTTTGTTCGTGAAATTTATTTTGGAAACGACTTGGCGCAACGTGAAAAAATTATATATAGGACATTTAATATAGACATATTTTAAGAATTTTGAATTGGTTTTAAAATTTTAAAAATTTGGGATGATGGAATTTGGTGCAATTTAAGCCAAAAAAATGAGGAAAGAAAATGACACTTTAAACAAAAATATGCTGAAACAGTTGGGCTTGTAACCATAAAATGCCTGCATACTGAAAAATAAAAAATTTTAGCTAGAAATTAATTCTAGCACTTATTTTTTTGGTGGGGTTATGAATTAATTATATGTATTTAAAAATCATATATTTGATATTTTTGTTATATTATGTGCAAAATATGGAGTTTTTTTAAGCTAAAAATATGTTACAGCAGTTTAATACAATTTTATTTGGTGGGCTTATCATGTACACGATTCTTTTCATGGAAGTATTAGCAAATATAAATTTTTTTAATCAGACAAAAAGCATGGTGGAATAATTATATGGTGTTCTCTTCCTATGACATTTTTTAAATGTATTTTGGCATGCTGCCTTATTTTGATAAATTTCATACATGGTTTAATGTGATTCTATGAAAATGTCAGAATAAGGCAGCCTATTTTTTATGATTTTCCAGATGAGAATACCTTATATTTATTCAACCATGACAAACAGTATGAACATTTTGATATAAAATAATTATTTCTTTAAAATCAAAAAGCACAAATTATAAACAATTTTACCGTAAATAAAAAATATTTGTGTTTCACTTTGTTACACACATAATAAAAAAACCCAAATAAATGTATATATTATTGATCAATATAGATCCATATTCAGGAAGTTAGACATACATGGCCACTTTAAATATATTGAACATTTTTTTTAAAAAATAAAAATAATTCGAGTTCTTAGAAAAAAACATAAACCACATATTTTGACCACCTATTATTTAAATTTTGAAAGTTTCACAATGATCTTTCGCATCATTTAAAAAAAAAATTAATAAATAATAATTTGGCCACCCACGACATAACAGGGTTTAAAGCAGTACATACTATTTATACGACGTTAGTTATGATTAAAACGCAAACAAATTTATATTGTATTGGAAAAAATTTCCAAATATATTTACTCGTATAAAAGACGTCTAGTGTTTAATCAACAAACCCTGAATAAATCTTTCAAACAAACTATATATTTGTGTTTTATAAAAGCTGAGATAATTTCAATGGTTCTGAGTAACATAAAACATTTTGCCTCATACAAATTGCAAGTTAATGACTAATTTGATTATCATTAGGCACATTTATTAATTTGATATTATTTTCTTTAAATGTATCTTTTGAAAAAAATATATACAACATCTCTAAATTTAAATAATCATATAAATAATAAATATATATATATATTAAAGTCAGGGCCGTAGCTAGCGAAATATTGTTCGCAGGACTAACAAATTTTTTTCACAATAAGAAATTCTAAAATAATAATAAAAATGGAAAATTTAAGGCGGGAGGGTTTTGAACTAAATTTTTTTTAAATTATTTTTGTGATCATTCAATAATGTCTTTTTAATTCATTGTAAATTAATAAAAAAAATTTTGTCGACGTCCGGGAAAGCATATTTATCAATAATTTGTCAGTTTGAAGCAAAACGTATCGTCGAAATTATTATTAAAAAAAAAAATTTTAATATTTATAAATTACCCAAATTCACCGCTTAAAGCAATTTTAGAAAAAAATTTAACTCAACATCACCCGTTTTCTAATTTTGAAAAAAAAGTGTTAGTTCTGGAAGCAAAATTTCTCTAGCTACGGACCTGATTAGAGTGGTCCTTATTTTGGTTTTTTTTTATATACGACAAGTACATAGCTCTGGATTGTTTCTTTATTATGCAACAGTGATATCTAGAAATTAAAAAAATTTTGGACACTTAAACGTGCCTGTAGCGACCTCTATATTGATTTATATGGGAAAATAGTGCTGTTTTTCCAAAACAAAAAATTCCAATTTAATTTTTCTAATCACAAATTTTCTAAAAACGGGTGCGCACATCGTTTTTAATTTTATTTTTAAAATTATCTTTAAAATGAGTGACATGAAAATCGGACTTAAGTTATTAGAGTTGTGATTTTATACTTTTGGAAAAAATCTCATTTTTTTCTTGATGTATTAAGAAAACTGCGATTACGTTCAATAATTTGATCATTACGAAATTTTTTGCAAGACGTATACCTTTTTGGAAATATTAAATAGAAAATATTTCCATGACATTTCACTGAATTTTTTTAAAATTTGGATTTTTGCAATTTTTTTCAAAAGTAATAAAATCATAACAAAAAAAAAAAAACGAAGTGCTTGCCAGTTTTGAAAAAATTTGAGCTTAAAATAAATGTAATTGGGTTTTTTTTGAAAAACAGCAATCTTTTCCCATATAAATAAAAGTTCAATAAAGAGGTCACTACAGGCACGTTTAAATATCAAAATTTTACTTGTAAAGGAGCCATCGAGGCCCATGCACATTTTGAATTTGTAAAAAAAAAAATTGTTTCATACAGCTAAGGGCCACTCATATATATATATATATATGTATTTATATAAATTAAGAACAAATAGATGCAAACAAGCATCAAATTCTATAGAATGTGCCCACAAAATCCGTTGGCGCTATGTCTGCAGCATTTCCGTGGGAGCAGCGCTAAAATCATGTCTCGCAACAATTATAATAGCAACAACTATAGCCATGAATACAGGGACACAATAGTACAACAATAACAACAGCAACGAAAATCTGGCGAACGCAGGAGAGAACGGCGGCAGAGCGAAAGGTAGCAGTAAGTTAATGCATTAAGATATAAAATTTGTTATGTTAGTTTAAGTCTAAAAGTAATCGAATGAAGAGCCTAAGCTCCCTAAAAAATATTTGTTTTAGAATTATTCATACATAAAAATTTAAATTATAAAATATAATATTATCATATAAATATAATATACATTACAAAACATAATATAACATAAACAACATAAAATAACTCAAGAGTTCAAAAATATGAAGCGTATGGCCATGCATTATCATGCTAGTAGCTCGTTCCTGTAACTCATACCGATCAGAGTTACCGACTTATATTACCGATTTGACGTCCATCTGATGTCACTCTCATCTGCAATGTCTCTGTACGAATCTGTATCGATTTCTGTTCGATTCAGTTGTTTCAAATCGATAGGCTCTCATCTGTTCCGATTTCATTTTAATGGAATCTTTTAAAAAAATATTTCTGTACACAAAGGGAATCGATAAAAATGTGTCACTTTTCTCACTGGCTTTGCGGCAAGCGAGAATTCTACCGATTTATCTAATGTCAGTAATGTGTATTATTAAGTTATAAGTACTTCAAATTTACCTTAAAAATTGTTGCTTTTATTTAAGTTGAATTTTTTAATTTATATATATATTTCTAATATGTATATAAACAACTAATAAAATTTATTTGAATAGCAAATTATATCCGGACGAGTTTCGAAACTGCAGCAACGTCGGCTGTTGGACTTAATGAAGCAGTACCGGCAAGACGGAAAGGGTAAATTTTTGAATGCATTTGAATGTTTCTGAAACGATAATCCATTAGGCAATTGATTCCCAAATACTTCTAACTCACTTCACTGTTCTCTAAATCACTTTTGATTACCTATTTATTATAAAACTACAGTCAGCGCAGTTTGCTTAGCCGCATTTAAGAAAGAAGCGAAAGAGTAATGTTTTTCACGATTACTCTCAACATTTACTGTTCCATCAAATTTGTTGTTAAATTTAAATGTGATCTGTTCAAACAAAGCAACAAAATGAAAAATATAACGGTACCGAAAAATAAATTTATTAAGAATTTTACAATCATTGACGCGAAGTTAGCTTAGCCGCAGTCGTGTTTTAAGTGTTGTACTTGTAAGTTCGCTTTTCTGTTGGAATGTTTTAGTGAATATTTCTTAAATTTTAACTTTTTTTAATATTTTAGGCGATTCATCTCATTTTGAAAAGGCTTAATTTTAAAATGGCAAAGAATAGTTTTTTGAATGATGTGGAAAAAAGCAAAATTAAAGTTTTAAAAGAAAATGGTTTTTCTAATAGAGCGATTAGCCGTCAAATTAACAGATCGGAGAAAGTAATTAGAAATTTTTTGCGATCAGGTGAAAAATACGGTATTTCTTCCTCAAAATGTAAAAGAAATACGAAGATAACTCGTCGTCAAAGAAATGTTATCAAAGAAGAAGCCACTAAAAACCGACTAAGTGCATCTCAAATATTGTCAAAACTAACACTTCCAATTGGAAAACGTAGAGTTCAACAAATTTTAAGCGCGGATAAAAATATTAAATGGAAAAAAATGGCAAAAAAACCACAACTTAAATCTTGTCATAAAGCAGCCAGGTTAGAATTTGCGAAAAGGCACATGAACTGGACGGAAAATTGGCGTAGTGTAATTTTTTTGGATGAGAAAAAATTTAATCTCGATGGACCCGATGGATTCAGTTGCTATTGGCATGATCTACGTGCAAATAATCCACCAAGAATGAGTCGAAACTTTGGAGGTGGATCCCTTATGATATGGGGGGCTTTTTCATACAATGGAAAACTTAAGTTATGTTTTATTCCAACACGAATGAATTCAACAAAGTATGTTGAAATGTTAGACGATGTGCTTATTGCTTATTTTGAAGAAAATGCTGACGTTGACTTAATATTTCAACAGGATAATGCCAGTATTCACGTTTCACACGAGTCAAGGAATTTTTTTTTCATCACGCTCAATACCATTACCTGATTGGCCAGCTAGAAGTCCGGATATAAATCCGATTGAAAATGTTTGGGGAATAATTGCACGAGCTGTCTACGGAAATTGCCGCCAATACTCGACGGTATCTGAATTAAAAATAGCAAATTTGCAGGCGTGGCTAGATTTAGAAATTGACGTTCTCCGAAAATGAATTGACTCACTCCCTGATAGAATTTTTGCGTTAATAAATAAAAATGGAGGTCCAACTAAATATTAACTGTACAAAAGATATGCTTTTTTATTTAAATGGTTGTTTTTTTAAGTATTTGACGTCGCGCGGCTAAGCAAATTTCGCTTGAATTTATCTAGCATTTTTTCTATTTGTACAAATTTTCTTAAAATATGAATAAAAAATCTTTATAATTCTCAATAGTTTTGTATAAAACAAAAATAAAAATGTATATTATTACACAGTTAAACCTATTGTTGTTTTTTTTCATTCATATTGCTATAAGATCGTGTGCGGCTAAGCAAATTTCGAGCACTGTATAGCGCACACAAAATAAAATAAATATACTTAAACAGCTGCTTGTCATCTGTGTTCTTTTTCATCACGGTCTTTTTTCATTTACCGATTTAAACGTACAGAAATATTAGTTGTCACGAATCGGTAACTTACCGATTTTGTTACAGGAACGAGCTACAGATTTATTTAATTTCCTTGAGTTCTTTCTATAATTTAAATGAGATTAATGCATCCACTATAACCATTGCCATGCCATAGTCATGTCATCGTTTCTCAGCATAACATTCATTCATTCCACACAAGCAATGAACAATATTAATCCAGTCTTCTGGGCGTGGTTCATCGATGGTGAGAGAAACGTGAGCACAAAGAATTCGCTGTTCTCATTCTAAATGAACTTCATGTCTATTTCTCATGCGTTTATTGCTTCTCATCGCGAAAGAATTGAATGAGACTATGACGCAAATTTCAGTGAGAGTCTTATGGTCATTCATGCAGATGTCTAATACGTATGTAGGAAATATTTGCATACATATATATCTTTCGATTTTGTAGTTTGTTATTGTTTTTGCTAGTCTTCAGCAAGATTAATACAATAAATAATACATAAATATAACAAAAAATTATATTACTACTATGCAGGCTTACATATACGGAGACTGGCATGGAAGTTGTGATATTAAAAACTTAATTTCTTTTTAAAATATCATTCCAATAATTCGATTATTTATAAATAAATTCGAATTATTCATAGAACTCATCTTATAGATTACATATTAAAAATATATTTTGTTTGTTAAACATTTTTCAACAAAATTTAAAATATCTACAAGTTATTAAACAGAAGATTGAATTATATTTATTTTTAACCAACATAAAAATGAACAAGCACAGCAAATTCATCAACAAATGTATCAACAAAAATTCTACGTCCACACTTACGATACTATCGAAACTGTTTCTTTTTTGCTTTTTAAAACAAATTTTTTATTTTTAAATAACGATTTTAATATATAAGTAATAATACAAACATTATTATATAGTTGCATAATTTTATATACAACTATTCATTAAATTAAGATTATATGAAGATTATGAAATGTATCAAACATTTACCTTTAAAAAAACTTACTTTTAAGAAAAAATTTTAATTAATAGGGGAAAGTGCCCACTTACTAGCACCGTAAAGTCTTGAGGTCATAACTGTCGTTTGAAGCACAATTTCGCGGTGCACTTGGTTTCCTTTGAAAGCTAAGTTCAATAGCAAACAAAAATTTCAAACAAAGGTTAAAGTCTCGAAATTCAACCATCCAAAAAAGGCGCCCAGCTCCTGGCACACTAGTTCATTAATTTTTATGCGTTTTTTATTCTTTCAGTGACTTACACTGCTTATTTGAATTAAAAAAATCTTTGTGAGATTTTATTAGCAAAATAAATGAATATAAGTAAAAAAAATCAAGTGAAAATGGGTGAATATAATGTTTTGCTGTCTTAAGCTTATTCCTCATATTCAGAATTACAAAAACCACAGTTAAAAGACAAAAGAAACAATTTAAAAACATTTCAAATACCATTCGCAATCGTAACAATGACAATAGTATGCTTGCGCGATGCTCCGTCAAGGGTGCCATTAGATGGGCACTAACGCAGTTCTGACATGAGACGAAATATTTTTCCATTTCCCAATAATGTAAAGAATAAAGAACAAACTAAGAATTCCACTCTTTACCCTTTTATATTGATCAAAAAATACTTGCAAATTCACTTAACGAAGATGAACGATATAAGAACAACCTTGATTTTTTCGTACTTTTTATTTTCCGACGAGCGTGCGACTACAGCAACAAGTGCATACAACTTAATGATTTATGAAAAGTAAACGCTTAATGAGATGATACTTTGATACTAAGCACATTGCCGCTGTCGTTGCCACGAACGTCAGAACTGATGTGTTGCTGAGCAGTGTCAATAGGAGGACACTCTCCTTTACTTAAGTTTAAGAAAGTCATTTTTAGTTTGTTTTTTATTAAAATTTGTGTTTCAATAAACTTGATCAAAGACAGTCTTACTCTAATTGTAATTAGCTGAGTTTTCACACATTGATTGTGGAGTCGCGGTTTTATTTTAAGTAAAAAACAGCAAATTATTGAAGTTTCAGTAGTTTAAAAACAATATCGAAACCACAAAAATATTAAATTCAATTTGATCTTACACAGTACTTGACAATTCGAAATATCAAGCTCTTGCTTAAGCTCTATCTCATTATATCTGCTCATGTCCCTCGTTTCCTTTACCATCGAATTCATGAAGCAAATGCTCACGCCCGTGAAGTAAGCAATCAAAGAACACGTACGTAACTTTACCCACCCCTAAACTAGGGGAACAGGGGTGGAACTTCCACATGGTAACGTGTCTGACTGCCTCAATCTGGCGAGGCCAGCATTATCCATGTCGAAATCGTCCCAAGTCGACTCAAACCTCCTCGTGGTGTTCCCTGGGCAACGGCAAACTGACATCTGTCAGTTCGACTACTAATTTGAGCGGCGGATTACTTAGCTTTAAATAGGTTGTGCGTTGGGTTTGAAGCTCACCACGTAAAAAAACGATTTCAATGAAAAGTACAAGAAAAATTACGCCCAAATCTGATGGCAACTACCGTAAACGAAAAACTGATAATGATTTACGGATATGCACCTGGAATGTTCGAAGTCTTAATTGGGAAGGTGTCTCTATTCAACTGATTGCCATCTTGGAAAGATACAAAGCTGATATAACTGCAACTCAAGAAATGCGATGGAAGGGACAGGATTGCTCTCGACAACCATTCTGTGATATATACTATAGCGGCCATACGGAAAAGCACGAGTTTTGGTGTGCATTTGTAGTTATCAAGAGATTACGGCATCACGTCCTGCGATTCACGCCTGTGAACGAACGACTTGCCATAATCCGCATCAAGGCAAAATTTTTTATATAAGCCTAATATGTGCGCATGCCCTGACAGAGGACAAGGACGATGATAACAAAGACTCTTTCTATGAGCGCCTTGAAGACGCTTACGAGCGCTGCCCCGTAACGACATAAAAATGGCACTTGGTGACTTCAACGCTAAGGTGACGTTAAAATCACTTGATTCAAATATCTCAATTCAATTCACTCAAGATTGGTAGTTAGGGATGGCAATTTAATTTCACTACTCGAGGCAAAAACATTAATTGCAATTAATTGCAAGCATTTAATCGATTAATCGGCATTTTAAATTATTTTTGTTTTTAATATTAAAAAAAGATAAAACTTGTTTTCAATTTTGATTTATTAATTATACATGAAATATATGTACGAGGTGGTCCCAGAAGTACCTGACCTGACGTATAGATAGGTGTTGTTGCTTTAAAAAATTACTATGGTAGAAAGTACTAACCTTGTAAAGCTTAAGTTTCAAGTTTTAAGACGCTACGCTCTTTAGTATTTGTTTGGCAGCCATCATAAGGAAACGCTCTCAGTGATTTGTAAACATCGTTATGTGATAAAATACTTTCATTTGAAAGTCCAACCAATAACAAATCCGAGCTAGATTCTACTCTGGGTGAGTCTGCTCCTTCGTTTACAATAGTAAAGAATTGGCTGGAAGAGTTTACGCGAGGCCGTACGAGGTGCCAAGACGAACATCGCAGTGGCCGACCAAATGAGGTGACCAGGCAAGAAAGAAAAGAAAATCCACATAATGGTCTTGGATGACCGTCGATTGAAAGTGCGCGAGCTAGCAGACATGGTAGATATTTTTCTAAAAGTTCTGTACATCGCATAAAAGAAATGGCCTTTCAGCCCTTGGAAGGACTTTGACCGAGCTGCTTATGATCAATTTTGTTGTTCGTGCTGTGAAATGTTTGAACACAAATGATCGAGAAATGGACCTACAAGTTTTATGCCGACTCCGAACAACTTATGTTCTCAAGCATAACAGTTTTTGCTCTCTGAGGCTTGTCATTGTCTTAAAAGAGGTGACGGCCGAAGAGAAAAATTAGTTCAATTGAAAAAACTTTCTGTGTCAGGTGGGAATTGAACCAGGCTTCTCTGGCGTATGGGCCACACACTCTACCCACTGCGCCACGGCCACTGTACATCGCATATTGACTGAAGATTTGGACATGATAAAGCTGTGCTCAAGATGGGTGCCGCGTTTGCGCACAATGGAACAAAAACAGTGTCGTGAGGATGTTTCAATTGATTGTTTGGCGATGTTCCACAGCAATAAAGTCGAGTTTTTGCGTCGATTCATAGCAATGGATGAAACATGGGTAAATCACTTCAGACCTGAGACGAAGGAACAGTCAAAACAATGGATTGAAAGTTGAGAAACGGCTCCAAAAAAGGCGAAGGCAGTTCCATCTGCAGGCAAGGTCATGACATCAGTTTTTTGGGGAGCGAGTGGGATAATTTTCACTGATTATCTTTAAAAAGGAAAAATAATCAACGGCGAGTATTATGCGAACTTATTGCAGCGTTTGAGTGATGAAATAAAAAAAAACGGCTGCATTCGGCAAAAAAGAAAGTGCTGTTTCATCAAGACAATGCATTAGTTCACACATCTACTATCGCAGAGGCCAAAATCAATGAATTAAGGGCCTACTAAAATTTTTCGGTGACCAAAACACAAATTGTTTTTTACATTTTTCGAATGTATAACATCTTAAAAATATTCTCAGAAAGTTTTGAGCCAATTGAATAAAAATTGTTGTAGTAATAAGCACAATCGTTTGAAGAGAAGACAATGGTATGTTTTTAAGCTAAGACACATTTGGTGCCACCGAAATTAAAAAAAGTACCCAAGAATACATCAGATACCAAACCTCATTTCTTTTGCGCCGAAATTTTTATATTCAAATGCAAGTTGAAAACATGCATGCATACCTAAATAAACTACTTTTAGAACTTTAAACGCGTTTTTCTCGAAAAGGCTGTTTGAAATTGGTAGACAGCATTACTCGAAAACTATGATAACGATCACTACCAAATTTATTTTACTTGTTAAGTAAATATGATCGGTACTTTTAATCATTCGATTTTTATTTTAGAGAAATCCTTTTTTTATAGCCTAAAAAATGCGTTTTGTAAAAAATCAGATTTTTAAGTGCCATTTTGGTAAAAATCAACATTTTTCTTAAATTTTTGAACAAAATCTCAAAAAGCTTTAGCAGAACCTTAATCATTCGTTTTTTTTAGATGAACAAGCTCTGAAAAATCGTGTCCACCGCATATTTAAGGTACCTTACTAAACTACGAATTTCTGCTATATGGTTTAATATTTGTTATCCAAAAATTTAAAAGCTTTTCTTCAAAGTATATATAATTATAATGTAAAAACAAAATTTATCTTAAATAAACCGTAGCTTAAAAATAAAACTTTTAATACCGGGTGTTTTTCGCTTAAAAAACTTTAGTATACCCTTAAAGTTCGGATTATTTTCTTTTTCCAAACATGATAAAATGGTTCGGTGGTAAAAGATTTGACAACAATGAAGAGGTGGAATCTGTGCTTGATGGTTTGTTTGAGGCGCTCGACAGTTCTCACTTTTAACAGTGTATCGAATCAATTGAACATCGCTGGGAAAGGGGTGTCGAGCTGAAAGGAGATTATGTTGAAAAATAAAAATATTTCTTCCCAAATTTATTGTGTTTTATTTGTTAGGTCGGTTTCTTTCGGGACCACCCGCATATATCAAGGCGCCTCACGAAAAAAAGTTGTTCGCGTCGGTTCCTCAAAATAATGCTTGGTTTATGTTATGATGATTCCTCAAAAATTTCGACTCTAGCGATAGCCATTCGTGAGCTGGAATGATTTGAAACAACCTCTAAAAATCGAGTTTTTTATAAAAATTGAAATAAAAGCTTGTAATAAATAATTAAATAAATAAAATTAAATAAATTAAATAAAGTAAGACAAACTCAAATTAACAAATTAACATCAACAACAAATGCAGCTGAAACTAGTTTTGCCGTGAGCTGCCAGCAGCAACATCAACATCGCTTCGATTTCGGGCTTCGATTTTTTGCTAACCAAGCGAGGGGCTTTTTTATGCTCCTCGCCGCGTAAGTAATCGTTTTTTCGTGTCCGTCAACTCCACCATCCTCTCCAATTAGTTACGTCTGCGAAGGGGGTTGCACAGTGGGTTGATTTGTGCTGGAGCAAAGGCATAACACTTGCCTCAGTACATTTTTGCCTATGTCCGCTGTGTTTAATCTTTTTTGTGGAAGTAACTAATTACCTTATTACCCTTATTTGCTTGAGATTTGCATTGTGAATAAATGTCGGGACATTTTCGCATAGACTTTTGCAATATCCGTGGACTGAGAGCGAATTTCTTCTCGGTCTATGCATATTGTGCTCTTTATAGGCCTCAAATAATGGCACTAAGTGAGAACCAGGTGACAGAGGACTCAGATCCACTGGATTTTCATATTCCTGGGTATCACTTACTGCCATTGTTTTCTTCGCATAGGGGCATCGCTCTTTTTATAAGAACAGATGTGGCATACCAGTTCGAGCGGGGTCTGAGCGTCACCGATCCGGAATTCAGCTCCATGTGGGTGAGGTTCAGAGTTCGTTCGCACTTGCTACATTTTTGTTTCGTGTATAGAAGTCCGAATTTAGGAAGAGAAGCCACTTTTAATAAATTGGACTCTCTCTCTGATTCGATTACGCACATTTTGGGGTTGTTTCCTGACAGCGAAATCGTTGTTGCCGGCGATTTCAATGTCCACAACTCGGCTTGGTTATGTCACTCGAGCCACACCACACCTGAAGGACAATATGTTGAGCTTTTTGCTGAATCAAACCAATTGATTCAACTAGTGAAGGAACCAACATTTTTCCCACGAAATGATTTGCAAAGCCATAATATCTTAGACCTTTTTCTGACTTCTCATCATGAAAAATATGATGTGAGTGTCAATGCACCTCTTGGTAATTCGGACCATTGTACCATCTCCGCTGTTTTTTCATATTCTGACCTTCGCACCTTTACGCCTAAAGCCCCGAAAAGGACTGCATGGTTTTATGAAAGAGCAAATTGGAATGCGTTAAATAATTTTTATCGCAACTTCAATTGGAAATTATGTTTCGCTGATAGAAATGTGAATGCCGCGGCTGTCATGGTACAAGAAATTATCTTATTGGGTATGCGGTTTTTTATCCCCAATAAGAAGAAAAGCATTAAACCAAAAGACCACTCATGGTTTAATGAGACTTGCAGGATTGCAGTCAGGTCCAAAGAGGAAGCCTATCAGAATTGGCGATCTGATAAGAATGCTGATACTAATAGACCTCGCATCGAGGCTAGGAATCGCTGTAACGCAATTTTAAAACGCGAAAAGTTTCTTCACGAAACTCGCATTAGAGAACAGGTTCTTCTCTGCCCTAAAGGGAGCAAAAACTTTTGGTCATTTGTTAAAAGAGTTAAAAATCAATCGTCTCCGTCGATTCCGACTCTTTTAAAAGATGATCAAATCTTCACTGACTCGGTTGATAAAGCGAACCTGTTGGCTGGATTGTTTGCACTCAATTCCACAATCTCGGATAGCAGTCAGCCACTGCCCTTTGTTGGGACTAGTTCTTCTTCAATGAAGGAGATATATTTTCGAACGAGAGCAGTCAAAAGAGTCCTTGCAAATCTTAACATAAACAAAGCCTCTGGTCCTGATGGCATACCACCAATTGTGCTTAAAACGTGTGCTTCTACACTGGCTCGGCCTTTGCGCAACCTTTTCAACATCTCATACAGGACAGGAGTATTTCCATCTTGTTGGAAGGTCGCTAATGTCCAGCCGATACCTAAAAAGGGCGATGCCACGAATCCTGCAAACTACCGACCCATTGCGATATGCTCTACGCTTTCCAAAGTTATGGAGAGCGTAATAAACTTCCACCTAATGAACTATCTGGAGCACAACGAATTGCTAAGTGACCGTCAATATGGTTTTCGTAGGGCTCGGTCTACTGGTGACCTTATGGCGTTCCTTACAGAAAAATGGAACCAATGCGTTCACCTGTTCGGTGAGAGCAGGGTTGTTGCTCTGGATATTTCAAAGGCGTTTGACCGAGTGTGGCATAAAGCACTCGTCTCCAAACTAATTGCATACGGTGTCGGTGGTAACTTTGCTCGGTGGATCACGTGCTTTCTTAAGGATAGAACTATACGTGTCGTAATCGACGGCATTTCGTCCAGCGAGCACGCCATCAACGCAGGAGTACCGCAGGGTTCAGTTCTATCGCCAACTTTGTTTCTGGTTTTTATCAACGACCTTCTGTCGTTGACTCATAACCCAATTCATTCGTTTGCGGACGACAGCAGCATTTTTCATTCATATTTTTTCAAAAAACGCCCGAGTTCTTTGGAGATTGAGAGTAAGAGGCAAAATATGAATGACACTCTTCTTAATGACTTGAAAAAAATCTCCGAGTGGGGTCTTGCTAATAGAGTAGAGTTTAATGCAAACAAGACCCAGTGTTGCCTGTTAACCCACAAGCGGATGAACTGTCCCTTAGCTCCCTTGAATATGAATGGTGTGGATCTTTTGGAGTCAGATGCTCTTGACGTTCTGGGCATGTCGATACAATCAGACCTTCGTTGGAATGATCACATTTTCCATGTGTCGAAAGAAGCGGCCAAGTGCCTAGGTTTCTTAAAACGGTGCAAGCGATACTTCACCCCATCTGATCTTCGAATGATCTATACCTCTTATATAAGGCCTAATTGGAGTACAATTCGCACATTTGGGCAGGAGCTTCGAGATCTTATTTGGAGCTTCTGGACCGAATTCAAAGACGTGCGATATATATGATAGGATACGAAAACATTTTATCTCCCCTGAGTTCTCTTGGGCATCGGCGTAATGTTGGTTGCCTAAGCCTTTTGTATAGGTTCTACCATGGGAAATGTTCAAGAGAGGTACATGGCCTGACGCCACCAGTTCGTGTATTTCCTAGGTCTACTCGGGCAGCTTTCCAAGCCCATCCCTTTACCATTGCATCGGTGCCCAATAGAACCACGCATTACCGAGATAATTCGTTTTTTGGTCGCACGGTAAGATTGTGGAATAATCTCCCTGTGAGCGTGTTCCCCGGCAGTTTTGATCTGTGTCAGTTTAAAGCAAATCTTCACCGTCACTACTCCATCTTTCCACCCTCCAACTAACTATCACCCATCTTCCGAATTAACGCAATGCTTTCGAATTTAAAGGGGGCATCCCCTGAGCGTTGGTTTAGACAAAAAAAAAAAAAAAAAATATTGGCTAGTGTGGTTGTTAAAAAAACAAACGGTCTGAAATAATAGTTATGAAAAAAATCTTCCAACCTGCATCTTTAAATTTTAAATTTTTTAATTAATTTTTTAAGTATTATTTATATTACTTTTGACAACAAATTGATTTTTTTTTGTCATGTTACTTTTAGTCAAATAGATTGTCTATTGATGATGAAATATAGTGTAAATTGAAGAATTAAATTGTATTAAACTACAAAAAATTTACACTATTTGTGACAATTTATTTGACTAAAACTAATAAGGCAACAAAAAAAATTAAATTTGAATTTAAGTAAAAATAATATAAAAAACAATGCACGAAAATCCGCATTATCTTTGGTCAGATGCCAAAAATTTTAGATTTTTTGATGCAGATTGGAAGAACTTTTTCATTTCTTTTATTACTGATCGTTAGTTTTTTCTAACTACCAAACCAGGTAATGTTTTTATAAAAAATTCGATTTTAGAGGTTGTTTGAAACCGAAAAATATCGAAATATTTGGGAAATTATCACACCATAAACCAAACGGAGCGTAAGGCGCCGTAATATATATGAATTCAGTTAACATTTTTGGTTTAACTGAGTCTGTAGAAAAAGAAGTTCATAAAAATTTTTGGTTGTCAGTCTGCTTCAGTTTTCGGAAAAAAGCTTTAGAAAAAAACGTTCCGTGAGCACTGATGTACTGATGTACCAATCGAATATTTGTTAGACAGCAAGTGAAGTTTCGGATAAGCCGTCTTCATTTCTTCCCATGCTTAAACGATTCAAATTCAAATAAAAGCTCAGCTCGTCTTGAGGAAATGTATCATCATTCTTCTTTGACCTTTTGTTATGAACTAAAGATTTAGAAACCACTATAATTAAAATTCAATTTCCGAAGATTCCTTGTGTAATCATGTGTTAAAAAAAAGTAATAGATATTAAACAATTGCAATGAATTGATAAATTGCTCGAGAGAATATTCAAGACAATTAAATCGATTATTGAAAGTAAATGCTCGATTAATGTTAGCCATTCGAATAATCTTGCCATCCCTATCCTTGGTGCTAACATACACTCGGGTCATTATCTTGTCACAGCTAAGATCTGTACGCGTCTAGACGCTATACGCCGAAAAGCTGTAATCAAAACGTACAGCCGAAGCCTTCGCCTCTTGACTCTCACTTCTGCTTCAAGAAAGCACTCCTCCGATCGACGTTATATGCGCGCAGCGGGCACACATCTCCCAATCTATGCGAGCTGATGCTGAAGAGGTTATTGGCTACCACCGCCTTTGCCGAAGCCAATGGCACGATAAAGAGTCTCGCGACGCCACTCTGAGAAGAAGATTGACGAGATTCGTCTTTTATGACTGAAAAAGAGATGTATGGCGACAGGAATGATGCCCAACAACAAAGCTGCGAGAGCCAATGGTCTACCCCCTGAGCTGTTTGAGAATGGAGGCAAAGGTTTGCTTAAATGCATTCACGAGCTTTTATGCAAAATATGTATATTCAAGCGATTGGAACCTGAGTAAGCCTGAAGGAGGAACCTGAGTAAAGCCGATCGTAAGCCAACTGAGTGGAACTTATCAGTGTGGCTTCAGACCTGGAAAATCTACCACCTACCAGATATTCACGCTACAACAAATCTTGCAAAATACCCTAGAGAAACAACTCGACACTCACGATCTTTTTGTCGATTACAAAGCCGCCCCCAACAGTCCAATAAGGAATCACCTATACTCCACCATATCTGAATTTGGTATACCTGCAGAAGTAATGCGTCTATGCAGGATGACACGGCATTATCAGCAGCGCAGGTAAAATCGGGTAGGACTTCTCCCCCACACTCCACATTTGTTACCAAACAAGGTTCCAGACAGGATGATTCCTTATTGTGCGACTTTTTTTAATATTATTATGGAGAAGATCATTTGAGCTGCTGATCTGAAGCAAAGTCCCACCATGTTCTACAAGAATGTTATGGTGCTAGCCTCCGATGATGATGGTGATATAAACATCATTGACCATAACACTCGCAAAGTCAGTGCAGAATTTTTCAAATTAGAAAAGTAGTCGAGTCGAATGGGGCTTGTAGTGAACGCAGATACGACGAAGTATCTGGTGTCAACAAACACACAGTCCCAGCGTCTTCTAGGCAATTGAGAAGCAGAGCCCTCTCTCAACGATCAAAAGTCGCGCTCTATTTATTTATTTTATTTATTTACTGAAGCATTTTACAATAAGAACTAAGTTCTTTTACAGTACGACAAAAAGAAGGAATATCTGTAAATTAAATTAAAAAATGTACATAACAACAGCAAAAATAAATTATAGTTACTAATAAAAAATTAACAATACAATTTAAAATTACTATATATCTTAAAGTGCAGAAAAAACACAAAAACGTTATTTGGATAAAGAGTTTAAGTAGAAGAAAAGAGAGATAGGATAGATTGTCTAAAAACACCTCTTCCACCAATTCCTCTTATCCTACGTGGCAGGGCATTTTATGGTCTAATGGCGTTGACGAAGAATAATTTCGACGAAGTTAACGAACTGTGTCTTGGAGCAATGAGAACAAGACTTCTTCTAGATACACAAAACTGAAGTTTTTCATATATGAGTTTGAGTAGATAAATACAGTTCCATGCATTAAGGTGGGTTATTATGTCACAGCCAAGTAAAGCGTTTCTAAAGGTTGAGAGCCAAATTTTTCAGCCCATATACAAAACGAGTAGCATAATTGAACGCAATTTGCAACTTCATTTGAGAGGATGAGCCAAGCTTACTTTAAACTACTGTCATGTTTCCGTCCACCACTGTGGAAATGCATTCATGTGGCAAGGTAGCCTTTGCTCTGCATCCCTGTCGTCCTGCTGGCAGCACTGGTACGCTGGCTTACTGCGCGGCTAAAGCTCGCCGGAGGGGCGGTGTTCTTTCCAGCCCTGGACGACAGGCGGAAACTACACACGAATAATTCGTACCAGTTTTTTTTTTTTTTTTTTTTTCTTTACAGCGGTGAAAAAAACAAACGCCTGGAAACCAAAAAAAAAACTCAAAAAAAAAGAAAAGAAGAAAAAAACCCACAGTTCGATTTAAATTACTGTGAAAGCAAAAATCTTACCGAGTTGCGCTAGCACGCACAAAACCCTAAAGTTGCCCACCGCTGTCTACGCCTGTGGTCGATGGTAGGTGTAATTTCATCGACCTAGGCTAACCCTCCTCTTCTGGCCACAAACGACCAGACATGGTGACCCTCTGGCCTCGTTTCAGGTCACCCCAAATGCCTTTCAAAAATTATACTTACTCCGCCATCCCTCGTTTCATGCCACCACTTTGGGGCTACTTAGCCCATCATCTCGTGGTTATTTAAAATAATACCAGAATTATATTCGTTATACACATTTTATTTCCCTCATGTTTTTTCTTTTTTTTTTACTTATATAAAAAATTAGCTAATTAGTATATTAGCTAATTCACACAGAGTGTAGCTAGGATAAGCAAAATATTGTGATTATTTATATTAACATTGTCACGATTAAGATTTAAATAAATATTAACACTTAGTTTAAAATTATTAAAATAGTTTTTTTTTCCCCTCTAGTTATTATTGTCTCCATAGGCTTCGTTTTAATAAACGGGAAAATTAAATAGTGCTAATAATAGGGGCTAGTAATAAATGTGTGAAAAAAATAAAAAAAATCACAAGCAATGGGACATTTAATACGGTCTATGCGAAACTTTGGGTTTTTATTTAATTTAACCTCAATTAAGTGTATCTTAATATCTTGGTTTGAAAATTTTTATTTGTAGTGTCGCTTATGTTAGTATTCTTCTAAGTATTCATTTAAATTTTTTTTTTTTTTTTTTTATATACATATAGTGTAGTTTCGATACTGCTTAGATTTTATGAAAGTCTATATTTTTTTTTTGTAGTGTATGTAAATGGAGCTTTAAATGTTATGTTTTATTTTGTAGTATAGGGTAAGTAATGCTCAAATTTTATCAACTTTTTTTTTTTCGTGTATTTCGAAGTATTTGCAAATATTATGCTTTATGTTGTAGTGTATGGTATATTAATGTTCTGATTTTATGACCGTTGTTTTTTGTATTTCGGTTTATTTGAAAATATTATGCTTTATGTTGTAGTGTAGTGTGTATTAATGTTCAAATTTTATGACCGGTTTTTTTTGTATTTCGATTTATTTGAAAATATTATGCTTTATATTGTAGTGTAGTGTGTATTAATGTTCAAATTTTATGACCGGTTTTTTTCGATTAATTTGGAAATGTTATATCTTATGCATGTATGTAAGTAGTAGATTAGTATATAACTATTTCTTAATTTAAAGGTTTTCTTTTTCATCCGACCGCGTATATATTTTTTTTTCTATTATTATTATTATTATTATATGTTTCTATATAGGTATATATAGTCTATTTCTTGCTAATAAGAAATTATGATTATTAGTGAATATAGTTTTTATTGGACATTTGTATGTTGTGTCAAATAAATATATATACTCAAATGTGGATAAAAAAATAGTACCATTTGTCGCTGTATATATAATCTAGTCACATTAAAAATTATTTTAATAAACGATTGCCAAATGGTTAATCAAAATCCAATTTGTGTCTATGTATCTTATATATACAATGACAATCAAAATCTTTTATTACAGAAAAATTGTATCTGTTGATAACATATCTATTACCCAAAACTAATCAGTAGATTAAAATAATATGGAGCTATAGGAAAATTTTCAGTTCTATAGACTTTCATTCTTAGAATAGTCTTTGTTTAACAATAAAAATTATTAAATGAGGTTTTAAGAAAAATAAAAACCCAGCTGTTTGTTTAATGCAACCAGAATAAAAAACTTTAATACCACCAAGCTTTATTTAGTAATTAATCCAATCAGACTTGACCATTTTTTTTTTTTTTTTTTTGTAAGAAATAACTTAAGACCGTACTAAAAATTGAGTGCAGGAAATACCGATCGAACGTACGTTGTTTTTTTTCGACTGTGGTAACCAACGATATTGCGAATTGTTTATACATGTTTGTATATAATTTATTCTTACAAGCTGACATACAATTGATATAAGAGATGTTTTTTTTTTTTTTAAATTATTGTGAATAAAAGAAAATGTATTGTTTTTTACTATGCGTAATAGACAGGCATGTCGTCTTTATGTATGCTAGTTCTTTGCGGTATTAGTTTAATCTATCTTGTAAGTCCCAACTGAAAGTCTAACGATGGTTTATAAGGGAAGGCAATTACCGTGGTGTGCCGAAAGCTTAGCCTGTCAATCTACCCTCAATAAACTATATTACCATATATAATGCATGACTACATACATACATAACTCTTAAAAATACAAAATCGTGCCAAAAACCTGTATCCACTTGGCCTGTTTTTTTTTTGTTTGTTGTTTTCTTTGTATCATTCCTGGTGTTCCTGGCTTGTCCCTGTCGCCTGTGCTTGTTGTTGTTTGGATTGCTTGTGGATGGAAGCGATGGATTTGTTGCAGAGCCTGAGTGTGATGATGTTGTTGTTGTTGTTGCTTGCTTGTTGTTGTTGTGGGTGGTTTAGCTGACGTTGAGGATGACGCTGGCTGTAGGGTTTGCTGCTGGCTGAGGTGAAAAACTTTTAGCCCAACTGGGATATTGGCTAACACATAAGCTTACCTGGCTGCTCCTTCCAGATTGTTGTTGTTGTTGTTGTAGTAGGGCACCGTTGTGGTATTCCACCGCTCCCGTTGGCCAACTTCGGGCCGCCGTGATGACGTATGCGGTAGCTGATGCGTTCAGCTGCTCACTTAGCGGATGTTGATGTTGTAGCTGCTTGTTGGTGTTGCTGTGTGTGTGAATTCGATGATACCTGTTGCTGTGGCTTAGACTGTCGCATTTGAGGCTGCTGTCGTGTCTTTGTAGTTGCCCACTAACAACTTTATATCGATTTGCAGTAGAAATGTAATATTTCTTTTCCTAGTTTTAAATTTATCGCCTTCTTCGTCTTTCGATCCTTTCTGGCAAAGTATGTTTTTGAGTACTTCTCTAAATTTAATGCCCAGCGCGTATTTGTATATCCATATTATTCTGTGCTTCTTGTTACCGTAGTATTTGTTGCTGATTTCGATGCAGTTCGACGCTGTCGTAGTTGTTGTTACTGACAGGATTTTCGTTGGATTTGGGCTGATGATGTGGAGACTTATGTTGGGGGTGCTGCGAATTGCTGCTGCTGGTGCCTTTCCGCCATTGCGCTTAATTTTATTGAGCTAATAAAACTTTTTCCTATCGTTATTACATATCCGTTTGCCAAACTTTTACAGCTCAAACTTAAACAATTTTTCACACTTATTTCATATAAGGTGCATTATTTGTCTATGGACCAGATATTTATTTCTTTGCTTGAATTTAAAAAGTTATGGGTAAAAATATTTGAAGATTTTTCGTTCTCCAATTGATTTAACGCGTGTTTGGGTGTGCGTGCGGTACTTAGCTCTTCGACGTTCCTTTTATTTTTTTGTTCGTTTTCCTTCTTTTTTTTCACTGCCACAGGAGACGATGTCTGCGTTGAATTTTTATATTTTATATTATTTTCACGGCAAACACAATCTTCTAATTTTCCATTCACAACACAACCGAATCCGCTAAGCACACGAAATACAACTTTTCAACTCGTCAAAAATTTTCTTCGCTGCTTGCGCAACATGTACCCAGGGGTGTATTTTTCTCGAAACAATTCTGGCCATTGGTGCCTAATTTGTGTAATTAGCTTTTACACGGGAAATTGTCGGACGCCGTGTTTTCGTCTATAAAAACCTACAGTCACCGACAAGGCTTCGGGTCCCGCTCAAATCACACAACGACTCATAACTTATGCTCGTTTAGAAGCTTGGCCGTGATTGGCTGAGAAATACATACACGAGCATTCCATTTTAGAAGGTAAGCCGAGGCTAAAAGGCGAAACGGTATAAATTACTCGCCGAAGCTTTTCGATGCTGTATAATCTCAACTGGCAGCCAGATGTCGCTGCTCGAAATTTATTTGGCTACCGTTTGGTGTAATCTCAACCTCGGAGAAAAAAAATGTACTTTTACCGCGCATGAACGGAAATAGTTACGAAAATTTAAAACCAACTCAGCTTGACATCTCATGCGACCGAACTGTCAAACTGCCTATGACACTGAGAAGTATGCAGTAAACTGTCAAGAATATCATGGTGTGGTAGAAAATTTAATAAAAAAAAAAAATTACAGGAAAGCGTAAAAAGGCTATAAAGGTCGGTCTGCACGGACCATCAATCCAAATGTCGTATGTACACCAAAAAAATCAGTGGCGCTTGACATTTGATTTCTCAAGTGTCAAAAAAAATAAGCTGCGCTAAGGTGCTCATGACACTACATCTGAATACGTTAATACTAGCAAAATTAGTTGTATCACTAACCTACGTTTAATACTGACAGGAGTTACAGTAGACGACATTCTTAAATTACGTAGTACATAATATACTTTTTCACTACACTATTTACGTGGTATATTACAGGATAAAGATGAGTTAATATAGAACCCCAAATTTTTTATTTTGGACACCACAGCTAGCTTATTCTGCCCAATAAACAGATCAGGGACATCAACACAATTTTGATTTTGTACAGATAGGCAGGACATAAGATTTGGTAGCATTAAGTTGAAGGCCATTAGTTCTGGCCCATTCATGGATCCTACTGAGATCTTCATTTAATCTATAGCATAGGTCATCAAGAAGTCCAGTTCGCCTAGAAAGATAAAGCTGGACATCATCCGCATTTACGTGTACATATTCATAACACAGTACAACATTTTCAGCTCATTGATTCAATTCTAAGAACTGCACGTGAAAGTAGCCCCGAAAAGAAGAAGTTCTGCATCATTCGTTTTGTCAAGTTACTTGCCATAATAATTTAATATCGATTTCAAATTAGTAAGTACCGTATAGGGGAATTTGTCACGTTTTAGGCTGTTTTGTTTGACATAACTCGAGAACCACTAGTCCGATTTAGCTGAAACAAATTTAAAAACTTTAAGAATTACAATTCCTTTAATCTGTTCCTATAACGTTTCCCTACATAAGCAACAGTTTCGCAGTTATAAATAAATGTATGAAGAAAAAAAATATTTTTTGCCTGAAAATTAATTTTTTTTTAAATTCATAAAAAATCCAAAACGGATAAAAGTCTCAAGTCCTATTACTTTCACGTAAAGTCACATAACCTATGATCAAAATGAGACATAGATCATAATGAATTACAAAAATTTGCTCGAGATATGTACAAAATTCTTTGGAAAAAACGTTGATGACTTTTTTATGATTCTCAAAAATAAAAAAGAAATAAGTAATAAATAAAAGGTTATTTTATTTTTATGATTACGTTAGCAAACTAATAAACGATAATAAATGTGCGTGGACGCTGATTTCCTGTTCTTGTTTTTTATAGTAGGTACTCCGTTTAGTCAATTAACTATAAACGATTATAAATGTGCGTGGACGCTGATTTCCTGTTCTTGTTTTTTATCAATTTAGTTTAGTCAATTAAAGGGAAAAAAGGGACGTGCACTTTTTTAATGATGAGTGTTTTTCCGTTGGATACCTGGATGCGTCCATTCATAAGTACCTGTCAGTAAAATATTGAAAAGTACGTAGTATTAACCAATAAACAAGTGTTGACGAACGCGAAAAGTACAAGTAAATTTTTCTCCGGTTTTTAAAAGTGAATAAGAACAAAACATATAATATATTTCAATATGGAAAATAACAAGTGCCCAAAATTGGATTATTTTTGTTACGTATGTGGTCTTATCGTCCCAAAAATAGACAAACATTATCGAAAAAAAATTGTTTACTGAGGAATTCAAGCAGCGTATTGTCATTATATTGATGAAGCAGATTTGATTTGCAAAATTTGTTATAATACCCTTATAATGTGGATACATGGAAAAAGTGCAAAGTTGTCTTTTATGAAGCCAGTAATTTGGGTGTAAGACCTAACTGGACATGATGAATCCAGGTGCTACGCATGCATAAATTATCGTCGTGGATTAAACAGAAAACAATTGAAAACAAAAGTCTACATTGCTGCTTTTACTGCCACACGTCCAGTTAAACGCGCTGCTGATACCGATACACCTAAGCCTCTGAGTCTGGATACTGTGTCCCTGCAAGCCGAAACCGTTTTCACCAATCCGACCAATTTGAATGATGCTAATTGGACACCCGATATTGAAAATAGTGCACCACAACCGCTAACACAAATGGAAATGGATTACATTGTGGCTAAGATGGGACTGTCACAAAAAAATTCAGAATTTTTGACATAATTTTTGAAGCGGGAAAAACTCACAGAGCAAAATGTCAGCGCAACATCATACCAAAAACGCCAAGCTGAATTTCAGAAATTTTAATCCGTTGACGAAGCAAATACGTTCACTTACTGCCATGATATCCCAGGTTTAGTGAAAAAATTGGGAATGGATTATATCGCTGGCGACTGGAGTTTATTCATCGATGGTTCAGTTTCAAGTTTGAAGGCTGTGCTGTTGCACAAAACAAACCAAAAACCATTCCATTCCATTGGGATTCAGCACAACTATGAAGGAAACGTATGAAACATTGGGCGAAATTTTGAAGAAAATCAAATACAATGCACACAAATGGAAGATTTGTTGTGATCTGAAGGTTGTCAATATAATACAAGGCATTATATTAAAGGGTGGTTTTTCAAAATACTTCTGCTTCCTTTGAAATTGGGATTCACGATACACAGGAAATCAATATGAATGTAAAGATTGGAAAGCAAGAACTCCCGAGCTGGAGAAACTGTTAAAATTACGTAATAATCCTTTGATAATAAAGGATCGAGATGATATTTTGTTGCTATCGCTCCACATGAAATTAGGAATAGCTAGAAAATTCGTTGAAGTGGTAGTCAAAGATATTAAGGACGCCTATGACTGTTTGAAATCCATCTTTCCAAGACTCAGTGAAGCTAAAATTAGAAACGGTAAAATTAGAAATCGTTGTCTGTATTAAAATATTGTAATATCTAAAATTGTTCACTTCGATATATTCGCATTACCAATCATTTTTTCGCTTTTTTTTATATTTAAAACAGGTATTCTCAATGGACCGGATATACGAAAATTAATGAAAAGCGAATCTTTCACAAATGTGCTTTCGAACCATTATAACCACCTATGTGCATGGGACGCATTGAAACAAGTCATCGAAGGCGTTTTAGGAAAGAACCGTGTACAGCGAGATGACATACAGACACGAGTGGACAAGTTGCTGTATTATTTTGAAAAAATCAATGCATCCATGACGTTAAAATAACATTTCATGCATTTCCACCTTGATACCTTTTTGGCACAATTGCCTCAGGAATCAGACGAACAAGGAGAGAGGTTCCACCAGGTAACCATGCCAATGGAAAAGCGATTCAATTTTAATTTCAATTTTATTTATTTATGATTTAAGTATAATAAGAACAAGTTCTTTTAATATACAAAGTAATAACTTAGGAATAAAATATTAGAATATTACAGTAAAATTATTTCTGAGTCTAATTATTTAGCTTACACAATTAAAAATAACATATTAAAAAAAAAGGTGTATAGATAATTGTTCAGAATAGATGCAAAAGACAAGGAAAGAAAAAATAAATAAAAGGAAAAAATAAAAACAAAGAAAATAAAATTTAATGTAGGGAGATAGTTCCAAGACGTGTTATATAAAATATTTATATATAGCCTGCCTAAAGCTTCCAATTCCATCAATTGATTTTAAGTGGTTCGGTAAGGAATTCCACAATCTTACGGCGTTAATGAAAAAAAGTCTGGTTGAGTTTAGAAATTTGAAATGAGGCACTTAAAGCATTTTACTTCGAGTTGACTGGCAAAATTGCAATTTATCAAAAAGTTACATTGGAGTCTTTGTATGCATAAGCTTATGGAGAAAAATACAGTTTCTGGCTTTAATGTAGTTAGTTATGCTGCAGCCAAGAATAGCATTCCTGAACGGCGATAAGTGATCAAATTTTCGAATGCCATAGACATATCTCGTTGCATGATTGAATGCTACCTGTAGTTTATGTTCAGATCGCGAATCTAATTTGCCGTAAACGAGTTCCGAGTAAGTAACAATTGGTAATATAAGCTGTATAACGAGTTTACGTCTAGTTTCTACAGGTGTAAAATCAGCAGACATTCTTAGATTTCTCAAAACACAATATATTTTACGTATTATGCTGTTCACATGACCGGCACAGGTTAATGCTGAGCTTATGTGATAACCTAGACTTACAGCATTTGTCACAAGTTTTGAGTTTCTTATCATTTATAAACAGCTGTGGGATATTTTCAGTAAAAATTTTTGAGGCTGAAATCGAAAGCACATATGATTTAAGCGCATTTAGCTGCAGACCGTTACTAATGGCCCATTTATAAATATTACAGAGATCCTCATTTAGTCTACAACATAGGTCTTCGACAAGACCCGTTCTACGGGAGAGATGCAATTGAACATCATCCGCATAACCATGCATTGATGCATTTCTACAGATGGAGAAGTTGTCATTTATAAACATTGAAAAGAGCAGTGGACCAAGAATAGATCCTTGGGGCACTGCACTGCGTACTAACTTAAATTGAGAACACTTCACACCTACTCTAACTCTCTGAAATCTGTCCGACAAGTAGCTTCTTAAAAGGCTTACGGCACTAGCTTGAAAACCAAACAAGCACTTCAGCTTTTGACAAAGTAATGAATGATTTACGGTGTCAAATGCTTTGGAGAAATCCAGCAAGTATAGCAAAGTAATTTGGTCTTCATCGTAGGATTTTCGTATATCATCTAATATTTTTAAAGTAGCAGTTGTGCAACTATGGCCAGCACGGAAACCGGATTGTAAAGGGGATAGCAAGTTATTTCTGCTCAGAAATTCTGAAATTTGATCAGCCATTAAAGCTTCGCACACTTTCGACAGGGAGGGCAAAATACTTATAGGCCTAAAATCGTTTCCTTCAAGCGCTGATGATTTTTTGGCAACAGGCAATACTTTTGCAATTTTCCAGGATTGATGGAAACAAGACGTTGTAGAACTGTGATTAATGATATGCCTTAGCGAGTGCAGTACGTGGGGTAAAATAATTTTTACAAATTTTATTGAAATACCATCCTCACCAACAGCATTTGATTTCACTTTCATTATGGACTTGTTAACATCACTTTCCCTTACGGCAGAAAATTGAAAATTTGGTGCAACCAGTACATCGTCAATCATTTGATTTACTAAACCACAATTATTGTTGAGAAAAAAATTGTTAAGAATGTCAGGATCAACGTTACAGTCAGCAATAGGCTTGTTTGCAATTCCAAGGTTTTTAGATTTCTCCGCAACACTTTAGATGGAAGTGCGGTATTCAGTTTAGCAGAGCAATAGTTCATTTTAGCTTGTTTCGTTATTGAGACTGAAGCATTTCTGGCGACTCTGAAAATCTCCCAATTTTCTTGTGATGGATTCTTTTTCCACTTATTATGCATTTATTTACGTTTTTTTATTGCATTTTTGACATAACTATTAAACCATGGACAGCAAACATTTTTTATGACCATGGTACGAGTAGGAACATGATTAACGAAAAGATTATTAAGCATATTAGAAAAAAATTCTACCTTTTCATCAATACTTGACAGAAACCAAATATCGGTCCAGGGCACTATACTGACATCATTGAAGAGGGCACGATAGTTTATGGCTTTCAAATATGGGTATGATATAGTTTTTGAGTAATTGGCACGAGTTAGGTGAATGTCAAGTGTACAAAAGATTAAATCATGGTCAGAGATGAAGTAAATCTGGTCAAACAAAAGAACGGACGATAAATCAGAGACTATGAAATGAATAGACTAGGATTACTAATATTTGAAAAACGGGTAGGCATCATACCATTCACAATAGACAGACCGACAGACGAAACATTTTCATACATAGACTTTGCGATGTTATCATTACATAACAGATTGACATTGAAATCCCCACATACAACAAAATAGTCGAAGCCAATTGCTATATCAGAGAGTTCAGAAAAAAAGATATTCAGACTATTACATTTGTTAGAATTGTAAACGCACGACAGAAGGATTTTTGTATTTTTGTCAGATACACAAAGATTTAGAAATTCAGCAGTGTCACCAGTGGACTTACCTACTATCACAGCATTCAGGTTTTTTCGACAGTAAATTGCAACTCCACCTCCTCTTTTCTCAGTTCTGTCGTTTCTAAACAGATTGAAATTATTAATGTTAAGCACAGTGTTGTTAATATCTGAACAAAACCATGTTTCCGAAACACATATGATATCAACAGACGAATCTTCAAACACAAACTTTCAATAGTCTAATTTATGCGCATTTAGGCTTCTAGCATTAAAATGTACAATTTTAAGGCCTGAATACCTTCTACATAAAACATTTATTAAGATTTTACTGTTTTCATTACCGCCACTGCAATAGTTGTTAGATGCAATCATTAAATTGCAGGTAGTACTCAGAAACATTAGGTAGGGTAAGTAGAGTAAAGACGGGTATTGGATTCATAAAAAGGAGATTAAAGAAAATAGTATCAAATAATAAACAGATGAGTTTTCTGTCAAAACTCGCTAAAATTAAGAGATAAACAGAGGAGAAAATACATAAGAAAGAAAACAGAAAAATATTTGCATAAGTTATAATTACTAAAATATTATTAACATAAAAGCTCATTTCCGATAATTGTCATCCAGCTCACTCGCAACAATACCAGAAAGTTGGTTACAGCTTTCAACTAGTAAGCTCTCACCATTCTCCATCATTTTCACATAGATGAGCCCCATCTTCGCATACGCAGAGAACAGCAGTTTGCGACGCTTCAGTCTGATTGCACTCTGCAGAAGTTGATGGCTGCGCTTAGTCAAGCTCTCATTTAAATAAATGCTTGTGTAAGAGCTGAGCCCTAAGTCATTCAGCGATAGGTTTTTTTTCCATTAGATCTACGATAAGCCGCTGTAGATCGGAGAACAGTATCCCTCTCATACGAGCAAGAGAACTTCATTATTATTGGAGTGCTTTTGGCATTGGCGTGCATTGTTTCTCACACGAAGCACACTCTTAAGCGGAGTAGGTCTGCAGCCGATTGTGAAGCAAAGCTTGTTGAATAAGAGAGATAAGTTTTCTTCACAGTTCTCCGGGACTCCAAAAAGAACAGCATCAGCTGCAACTTCTCTCCGGTCAAGATCAGTAACCAGCTTGTGCATACTACAAACTTCTTCTTTGATCAAAGCCACTTCAGAGTTTACAGCATCCGACTCAAGTTTTTCGACACGCTCAGCGACGTGAGTAAGAGTAGCGTTGATGTTGTTTACTTTTATAAGCCACATTCTTTCCATCTCTATCGTGCCACCCTGTGCAATTAGTGGATTATTACTTTATTATTGCAGAATTACATGTGCAAACGGTTCAAGTGCCGTTTTACACATCATCTATTTTGTCAGACCAAGTTAAAGTGCTTGGGCTGCAACCAACCTACAACATTCCAAATTAGGATTTAACATTTGGTGACCCCAACGTGATTCAGCAAGAATCATGTATCAACCGCAGCCGTCAGGACAATAGAAGCAGCCTACGGCCAAACAAAAGCAGCCATCAGAACAACAGAAGCAGTCTGTGGCAAGAAAAACAATGTCTACCTTTGACGAATTGGTAGAGCTCCAAAAGCAAACTGGCAGCGAAACACAAGCTGTCATTAGAAACTACAAAAAGGATCCAGCCGATCGCAAAAAGATAGCATCCTACTTCGAAAATAGTATTCATCGTTTAAACAAAGCATGGGTACGGTTTGAGGATCAAGACAACAAGCTCAGAGTAGTACCCGGATTAAAATTATTAGACCACGATTACTTCACTGCAAACTATTATAATGAAATCATGGCTGTAGTGGACACTTTTAAGGAAGAATTTGAACAACAGATGATAACCCTTTCAACAAAAGCCGCCCCAGAAGCAACTCCACGAATGGCAACCACATCCACTGATAAAGGCGCTGGCAACTTTAGTTTAGTGAACGTTTCTGGAATTATACGAAAGCAAGTAGCAGCCATATCTTCATTAAGTAGAATTTGTGAGGGGCTGATTGACAACAATGAAGACCAGCAACCACAATTCTATGAATTAAAAATAAACACAATTAATCGTTTGTGGCGCCAAATCGAGACCATTAATGCTACGATTTGGGAACATTGTGATACTTCGAGCTCTCAAGGATATAATATAGATGAATATAATAATATGGAAGATACAGTTCAGCAGGTGCTCGTCCAACTGTCAATCAAGTTGACCGCACACCCATCAATTGAGGTCCAGCCACTTACCACACCGATTACACAAATAGCCATGAGCCCACTTCATTTGCCAAAAATCACAATTCCAAAATTCAGCGGTGATTATCTGCAATGGACACAGTTTCACGACTTGTTTTCAGAAGTTATTCGTAAGCAGCAGGTACCACCATCGCAAAAAATGTGGTACCTTAAGACAAGTGTTACCGGCGAAGCAGAGAATCTTATTCGACATCTTGCATTGAGTAGTGAAAATTATGCCACAGCATGGAAACTACTGCAAGACAGATATAATAACATAAGGGTCATTGTATCAACAGTAATTCAAAAATTGTTAAATCAGTCTGGAGTGCCAAACAAGCCGTCATCGGCAGATGTGAAGTCCTTACACGATACTACACACGAAGGACTTCTGGCTCTAAACAATTTGGGAATTGAAACAAATTCTTGGGGTCCATTGCTACTTCACATTTTATTGGCTAAGCTCGATAAGCAAACTCGATTGCTGTATGAACAATCACTGGAAAACTCAAGAGAGATACAACAAGTTAATCAATTCCTGGAATTCCTGAAAAACAGATTCCAATCATTGGAGGCAGTGGGCAACAAATTTTGCCCAATTAAAACAAAAACAACAACTGTGGCCCAAACGCAATCAAACAAGTGTGCGTTTTGCAACAAAGAACCACATCCTCTATATCATTGTAAGGCCTTTCTTCAATCTAACATTCAAGATCGCATAAGGTCCGTGCAGAAACTTAAACGGTGCATGAATTGCCTCCGGTATGGACATATTGCTCAAGAATGCAGAAGTCACCACTGCAACATATGCAACAAAAATCACAATTCGTTGTTTCACGTGAAAAAACTATCAACTTCAGCCAAACCATCGCGCTGCATGGAACCACAAACGAGTGACATTCCAGTGGCAGCCACATTAAATCAGTCAGATCAAGCTTCATTATTCACTACATCAAAAGTGGTTATGTATTACTTGGTACTGTAAAAATAAAAATATCATCAACAATCGGACAGATTATCGAATGCAGGCCAATTCTTGATTCAGGTTCACAGGTGAACCTTATAACTGAAAAATTGGTCAAAAGGCTAAAATTGCAGCAGGAACCAAATCCCATATGGATAGAAGGCGTCTCTAGAGGAAAAAAGAGTTCACAGTATAGTGTCAACACAAAAATACAATCACGAATAAACAACTTTAGCATGTGTCTTAAGGCATTTGTGGATCCTACAATAATTTCAGCTCAACCCACTAGAATGCTAGATATGTCAAAATGGCCTATTACACAAAACATTGAATTGGCAGACCCAGAAGTTGGTACACCAGAACAAAATGATTTACTAATAGGTGCTGAATACTATTACTCTTTCTTGTCCGTTGGTCAAATCAAGCTGGCAAACAACTTACCAAGCCTTTAAAAAACTGTGTTTGGATGGCTTTGCAGCGGTAAGATAGAAGGTGGTGGTGACAACATACTGTCATGTGGAGTACATTCAACAGATGAGGATCTTAACAACGCTCTGGAAAAATTCTGGCAACTTGATGATGTGAAGGCTCTAGAAACTAACCTCACAGCAGCAGAACAAAAATGCGAATCATATTTTGTTCAGCATACTCGGCATGATAAAAATGGACGATTTATTGTAAGAATCCCATACAAGGATGACCCGTCAAACTTAGGGGAATCGAAGCAAATGTCAATGAATCGATTCATTTCTTTAGAACGAAGGCTGAATAAAAATCCAGATATCAAATCATCATACACAAAATTTATGCAGGACTATGAAGCACTTGAGCACATGGAAAAGATTAACGAGGAAAACATGTTGTCTCCGCACTATGTAATACCGCATCACTGTATCCTCAAACCAGACATCAGCACGACTAAATTAAGAGTCGTATTTGACGCTTCAGCTAAAACATCTAGTGGAGCATCACTAAACGATATAATGTATAATGGTCCTGTGGTACAAAGTGATCTTACATCTATACTAATGCGCTTTAGATCTCCACGCTTTGTGTTTACCACCGACATTGAGAGATGTATCGCCAGACTCGTATACATCCACAAGATGAAACATTCAAGGTCATAATTTGGAGGGAAAACTGCAGCGACAAGTTACAGTTCTATCAACTTAAGACGGTCACTTATCGTACAAGAGCAGCGCCATATTTGGCTAAAAAATACCTTCAAACGTTAGCATGGGCACATAAACATCAATATCCACTTGGTGCAGCTGCATTAGAAAGGAAATTTTTTGTGAACGATGGCTTATGCGGTGCAAACAAATTGAACGACGCCTTAAGAGATGAAGCAGCAACTCATTAAAATATTGGATTCAGCTGGTATGAAACTTCGAAAATAGTGCGCAAATCACGCTAAATTACTGCAAGGAATACCCACTGACGATTAAGAAGCAGACATGGACTACGATAACGATTCCGACAAGAGCATCAAAACTGACCCCAAGTGTTTTGCTTGGGCTCCCAAAATCAGATGAATTTTGTATAAGAACTAATGAATCCTCGAATACAAAATTTACGAAGCGGTCTGTAACATCCGATGTAGCACACATTTTTGACCCGCTTGGACTAATGGCTCCAGTAGTTGTTAAAGCAAAGATTTTCGTGCAAAGATTGTGGCAACTAAAAATATTATGGGATGAATCACTTCCAATTGAAATGGACACTTCATGGGCAAAATTTCGACAAAACCTTAAGGCTCTCAGTGACATAAGACTTCCTCGACATATCACAGCTCACAGAGAGGCCAGATGCTCTCAAATGCACCTATTCACCGACGCTTCAGAGCAAGCATATGGAGCTGCGGTATACATCAGATCGCTAATACACGATGGAACAATAACAGTCAACTTATTGTGTTCAAAGTCACGCGTCGCACCACTGAAAACTCAAACAATTTCTCGGCTAGAGCTGTGTGCTGCCTTATTAGGGGCACAATTGATCTCCAAGGTGAAGCAGGACATGTTTGTTGAAGATTACACAACCTTTTTGTGGACTGATTCTGAAATTGTCCTGCACTGGATAAACTCGGAGCCATCATCGTTCCAAACATTTGCATTAGTGGAACAATGGCGACATGTTAATTCTAAAAACAACCCTGCAGATTTACTGTCCAGAGGAGTTGAGCCAACAGACATAAAACGTTGCTCAATATGGTTTTATGGTCCTCTCTTTCTTTGTGCAAAGGAGGATTCATGGTCCTCCATCAAACCATTCAGCAAGAAACTCACCATACCAGATCAGACGGAGCTGAAAAGAAGGATTAATGTTCTTGCTGTATCAACTAATGAAGATATAAGTGACATGGCTTACAAGATAAATCATCGTTACTCATTTTCAACATTGCAACGAGTAGTTGGATATGTGCTGCGATTTATCAGGCATATACGTCAAGGCAACAGAGCAATTAATGTGACACTTTTACCCGAAGAACTTAATGAAGCATTAATTGTCATAATCAAAACAGTACAACTTAGCGATTTTCGTGAAGAAATACAACAATTATCACAGAAGCAAGAAGTAATAAAGACAAGTGTGCTTCACGGACTATCAGCTTTTCTCGACAATCAAGGAATCATCAGAGTGGAAGGACGACTTGTTGAATCAAATCTTCAATATAATGCTAAACATCCAATGGTATTACCGTACAATGATCCAATCACAAAGTTAATAATGAAGGAGTTGCACACCAAGAACCTTCACTGCGGTCCACAAGCACTTCTTGCTCAAATAAGACAGCGGTTCTGGCCCATAAAAAGCAAAATTATGGCTAGATCTATAGTTCATCACTGCGTACGTTCCACACATGCCCGTCCTCATACGTTCAACCAAAACATGGGCAACCTTCCACATGACAGAGTGCATCCAGAGCGTCCGTTCCCCAATTCAGGTGTCGATTTTTGCGGTCCAATTTGGATACACTACAAAATCAGAAGAAAACGACCATGCAAGGCTTATATTGCCGTGTTTTGTTGTTTCAGTACAAAGGCAGTGCACATGGAAACTGTGAGTGATCTTTCCACTGAAGCATTTATTGGTGCACTCAAGCGGTTTACTTCACGAAGAGGAAGATGCCAAAATATCTATTGCGACAACGCCACCAATTTTGTCGGAGCGAAAAACCAGATAGAAGAGCTGAAACACACCATTCACAGCAGTCTTGCTCAAGACACAATTATTAAGTCATCTACAGATTTGAGTACCACCTTTCATTTTATTCCTCCAAGATCACCACATTTCGGAGGACTGTGGGAAGCGGCTGTTAAATCAGCAAAATATCTCTTGGTAAGGAGTATCACAAACTGCTCCCTCACTTATGAAGTACTAGAGACAGTAGTAATTCAAATCGAAGCAATATCGAACTCCAGACCTCTAATGCCATTGTCATCTGATCAAAATGACCTTTCAGCCCTGACACCAGGACATTTTCTCATAGGCGAGCCGTTAACAGCGCTTCCTAGTGGAAATAAGAATACCTCGAACCCATCGCTTCAAGCGCGATGGAAACTAGTAAGCCATTTAAAGGATGACTTTTGGAACAGATGGACTACAGAGTACCTGAATGAACTACAGTATCGCATTAAGTGGAAAGATCAATCTGATAATGTAAAGGATGGAATATTGGTGTTATTAAAAGAAGACAATACCGCTCCTCTGCAGTGGCCAATGGGGCGAATTATTAATACATATCCTGGCACTGACGGAAAGATTCGAGTAGTCGATGTCAAAACGAAAAATGGCATCTTTAAACGTCCTATTCACCGTTTGACCCCACTGCAAATGGAAGAACAAGAGACGACCATACACGAGAAATACCTAGCAAGAAAAACAGGACTTCTTCGCTCAGCTTTTTACCTGTCTTACTTTTTAGTTTGATCATGTTACCTTTAGCATTAGCTACAGGTATCAAAAATATTGAGCTCGAGTCTAACCCCGGAATTCACTTTAAAGGAATCGGATCAATTAGGCCTTCCAGAACCGATTGGCGACTCAGTATTTACTATGACCTTAAACCTTATAGGACAGAAGTAGAGTCCTTCTCAAATGTGATTTCAGCATTACGGAACATGTGCCAAGAGCTACAACAAAAGAGTATTTGCAAGGTTGTCGTAAACACCTTGGACCACCTTGAGGAAGGATTCAGGCTAGATGACAGTCTTCTTGCAGCCAACAGAGTTAGAAGAGGTGTCCTTAATATTGTCGGAAACGTCGCTAATTCCCTGTTTGGAGTACTGGACTCTGAATATGCCGAACAAATGGTCAAGATAATAGAAAACGTTAAACAAAATTAAGGTCATCTCCAGAGTTTGCTTAAAATTCAAACATCAATGCAACGATCAACATCTTTAAGCAAGATCAAATGGCAATTCAGAAAAAGTTCAATGATCTGGATGTTCAAGTGAATGAGATATGGTCGAGAATACATGTGCTTGAGGAAATCGATTACCAGTCTACCTTGTTAAAAAATTTTTATTTTTCTAGCGATGCAGCTCACAATTATAGCGACAAAATTACAACGAATACAATCATCTATCATAGACGTACTTACGGACACACATCATGGGAAAATAAGCCCGAGTTTACTATCACCCAATGAACTTCAGGAGGAGTTTCGAATTCGAAATTTCTTTCCACCATCCTTGCAACTATCTGTCGAGCACGATAACGTCATAGAACTGTATAAATTAATGACCGCAGAAGAAAGATTACCAGAAAATCACGTCATATTTAAAATTTTAATGCCCTTATGTGATCAAGACACATTTGAACTATACAAAATTTTTCCGGTGCCCGCCAGTGCTTACAATAGTATCATTGCAATAGAACCTTGTGATGACCTAATCGCTATCAACGCTCATCGAGATCAGTACTTTCCCATGAGCACAACCAAACTAAGCTCGTGCATTCTTACAGGAACCGAATCATATTTATGCTAAAAAATCCAGCCCAAATATAACAAGGACTCAGAAATATGTTCCTGCGAGACAAAACTCTTCAACAATTAAACCCGTTCAGATTGCAAGACAGAGTTAGTAAAAATAATTTTACGTGGACCCAACTGTCCAACAAGAACCAATGGATGTGTACTGTCACTACCCCTAAGCGAATAACTGCCATATGTGATACTCAGAGTCAACAACTTATCCTGAAGGGATCAGGAATACTATCTCTTCAGCATCAATGTGTTATCAAAGATAGTTTTATCACTATTCAAGGACACCAGGCATATTCCAGCAGCAGCCATACTTCGTATACAAGCCTAGGAAATTTCACAGAAATTATAAGGCCCAATTAGCTTGGCCCACTAATTCATGAACCATATCATTACGATACGCACCTAAGTAATTTCACCGAACTTCAATTTCTTTGGCACACCAAAAGGCTTTAGATTTGCCTACTCAAATCCAAACTATAAATTATCACTACTCAACAGTAGGATATACAGCACTTGCCTTGTCGATCACCATCACGATTTACATCATCTGGAAGGCAAGGTCACATCAAATCAATTTCCAATCAACAGAAGCAAGGATTCCTCAGCCCATTCCACGTCAAAGATCAGCAACTTCAGATTTTGTCGTCACTGTAACGTAAATTTATTGTAAGGTCATTATAGCCTCAGACCTTACCGGGGGGAGAATGTACGATTCTTACACTTTTTATCACAAACAACCTGGGCATTGCACTTGCAGCGTCAGTATTTTTTACCAACATTCAACTCCAGCTAACGGCGGCCAAGCAAGCGGAGTCATATTCTCTTTTTGTAGTCATTGCACTTTTGATGTTTTTATGTTGAGCTTAGTGCAGTGCCAAGGTTGGTTGCTGTTGACATATATTTGTATGTATGTATTTATGTAGTAAGCTAAATGTTAATATTGTATTAAAAGGCAATGTATGTATTTAGTAAGCAAATTATTAATATTATGAATATTAAAAGGCAATTTCATTGTCTTTATAAGGAGGAAAGTTAATAATAAATAAATCACTAGTATTCTAGAGTTCATCGTAATAACCTCAATAGTGTTTTAATTTAAGGCTCAGACGGTTCAAGTGCCGCTCTGTGCAATTAGTGGATGATTACTTTATTATTGCAGAATTACATGTGCAAACGGGTCAAGTGCCGTTTTGCACATCATCTATTTTGTCAGACCAAGTTAAAGTGCTTGGGCTGCAACCAACCTACAACATTCCAAATTAGGATTTAATGTGTAATCACAAATTTTGTAAGTATGCCTAAGCAATGGCTTACGCGAGAAGGTCATGTGATTTATTTTACACCAGTTATGAAGATTGTTGATGTCAGTTTGTAAGAACACACACAGCCACACTATCGCGAACAGCAGCAATATTTTGTGCAGTACGAGCATGCACTGGTGTTTTCACATCTCCTACAGACACGGTTTGCTCAAATTTTTGCACGAATTTTCCGATTGTACGCACATTTGGATGATTAAATTGACCGAAAAAACCACGAAGTGCACGATATGTATATTGATTTGAACTCCCATATCATAATAAGCCTGAATAACTTTAACGCGTTACTCGATTGTGTATCTTTTCATGGCTCAAATTGAGTTAGTCTGAAATTGAGAAATGTCAAATGAAATACAGAAAAAAACTTGACGTTTAGGTGTGGTTCACATTCAACATCGGCCCTTAAATTACCTTATTACACCTTTTATTAAACGCATTTACCGCATCATCTAGATTCCGTGACGATAAACATTTTGTATTGAGATTCAGTATAGATGACCAATTTGTATTGGATAAACTATTTTTCAAAATAACATAATTAGTTTTCTTAAAGTTAAATCCGAAGACCGGGTGATAAGCTTGCTTCTGCGCTGGTGGTTTAGGAAAATTTAGACTGATTTCTATGGTCGGATGGTGAGAATCTTCGGGAATAACCACAGGATCGGACCTTGACACTGAGGTAATATGGCTCTCATCAAAAAATACCAAATCGAGTACACGATTATTTTTGTTCAAGTGACCGTTTAGTTGGAAAATACCATGACTTGAAAGCTCATTTAAAAAGTAATTGTGAAATAAACTTTCGGATGAAGGTAAAAATATTGAAGAATTTTCGGAACAGAAGTTCCAAGAAACATTGGGCAGGTTAAAGTCACCAGTTATTAAAATATGATCATTAGGATGCAGCTGTAGGCAAATGTTTGCTATAAACTTCTAAGTTAGAAAAGGGAGGGATATATGAGCATGTAATGTAGAGATTTAAGGAACCGTACTTTACATGAATATAACATATTTCTATGTCTGCAGCTTCTAAGATATTTACTTCTTGTGAAAAATGTGTTGATTTGACCGCAATCAACATACCCCCACCGTTAGAGCAATTCCCAGGAATGGAGTTTCTATCGTTACGATATATATTTAATTTATTACACAGAATTTCAGAATTTAAAGTATAAGGTTTTAGCCAAGTCTCGCTGAAAGCAATGATATCATATCGAATGTTGTGACTCATAATACCACAAATATATTAATCAATTTAGTGGTAATGCCGCGAAAGCTTTGATACAGGATGAGGAACTGAAGGCAGCAATATAGTTTTTTTTTGGTTCATGTCACAAACAGGTAGGGAAGCAAGTAAAGTTCTAAGTTGCGACCTGGGAATATATTCATGTACCAATGTATATTCAGGCCAAAAATTTATTGTAAAGATCACTAGGTAGAGCTATTTTAAATGAAGAAGTGACGCGTTCATGAGAAAACTTAAATTTGTAAACGGAAGTATTTTTATTTAAGAGATTTAAAGGATGGTTAAATTTTAAGGGCCGATGTTGAATGTGAACCACACCTAAATGTCAAGTTTTTTTCTGCATTTCATTTGACATTTCTCAATTTCAGACTAACTCAATTTGAACCATGGAAAGATACACAATCGAACAACGCGTTAAAGTTATTAAGGCTTATTATGAAAATGGGCGTTCAAATTAAAATGCATATCGTGCACTTGATTTTTTCGGTCAATTTAATCGTCCAAATGTGCGTACAATCGGAAAAATGTTAATCAAACTGGGTCTGTAGGAGATGTAAAAACACCAGTGCATGCTCGTACAGCTCGTACTGCAGAAAATATTGCTGCTGTTCGCAATAGTGTGACTGAAGAGCCGTCCACCTCAACTCGTCGTCGTGCCCAACAATTGCACCTCTCATGCTCGTCGTTGATGAACATTATGCATAAAGACTTGCATTTACACGCTTACAAGGTGCAATTGACTCAAGAACTAAAGCGTCTTGGCTCTTTTGCGCGACAAATTCAATGGCCGTGTTATCTCACGTGGTATCGATGTCAATTGGCCGCCAAGATCATGTGATTTGACACCGTTGGACTTCTTTTTTTGGGGTTATTTGATGGAGAAAGTGTACGTCGATAAGCCAGCAACAATTCAAGAGCTAAAGGATGAGATAATTCAGTACATTAACGGCATAGAACCTTACTTATGCCTCAGCGTCATCGAAAATTTGGGCCCTCGGATGGAGGTGTGCCGCCGAGGTCGCGGCGGCTATTTGGCCGATATTTTGTTCCATACATAATTGAACCATACCAATATTATCATAATAAAAAGAAATGACAATGACTTCCTTAATAATTTGAGTTTTATTCAAAATCAACGTCGGCCCTTCAAATTTAACCACCCTTTAGATTTGAGTTAAATAGAAAAGGACATCATCCTCAGATGTATCAGCTGCAAAACGAGATACAAATATAAATCTTGCAGGTGGAATTACCACAAGATTTTTGTGAACCGGCGGATTCAACCGGCTTATCGATATTTGTTTTGGTATTGCGTCTGTATTATTGGCATTGAGTACTGTAGGAGAAGTGGCATCACTCGATAAAGTTAAATTAGTGCCAGAAGTAGATGTCTACATCAGTTCCTCTGCAATTTTCGCATGCCCAACGTAGACCTTTATTCTCATTTAGCGCATCGAATAGCCGCACATTTAGTGCTGCACTTTTAAAGTGGAAAAAAGGTTCGCACAACCAGCAATTTACAACTTTGTCGGACTCTCCCTATTTGCACAGTTGCGGAATTTGCAAAACATTATTGGTACTTAAAATTTGCAGATATGTAAAGAAAGTAGAATTCTTTATTAAGTTAATATTAGTTTAATATTCTTAAGTTATTTTTTTTTTTGCTATAAGGGGTGGCTGCAGGCGATACACCTGACCCGAGTTTCTAGTGGGCACCTTGCACTTGGAACCAGTTACCGCCGAGTTTCTAGTAGGCACCTGGCACTTGGAACAAGTTACCCAACGTCGTGTTTTTTATGAAGTTAACAGTTTGCATACTCACCAATCAAGGTCTTGTTCAAGACCCCCCGTTTCCTCGGTAGTCAGCACTAAATCCAAACTAAAAGAAACTCAATTAAAACTCATGATTTAAACTATAAAGCTCGCTGATTAACTTTCAACTGCTTGCTTTATTTAGCAGAGACTAGATGTTTATAACGTATCTGGTCTCGCTTCTTCTTCTTAATTTTATTACATACTTAAATTTAGCTTACTAATTTGCTATGCTTAACACTTATTTAATTTCGCAATGGCTTAGTTTCATAATTTCAATTTCTCAAAGCATTTCCTCATAACTTGGCCAAGATTAAAATTACACGGAAAACATTTTTGGGTTTAAAATATGTAAAATGCATTTGTCATCTTTTTATTTTCCCAAAGGCGGAGCTCTTTTGTTTTAAATATTGTCCAATTATTAACTGTAACAAATAAAATACTATAAATGCATGCAATTACAACAAAAAAATATTATTAAGTTAAATTACCATAACTGAATGCATGTAATAACACCAATAAAATATTATTAATTTAAAATGCTGTCAACGCATTTTGTTCTCGGTGCAGAAGGCACAAAGGTGTCAGTTTCTTTCTCATGACCTTGACATCAACAACATACTGGCGATATTGCTTGTTATTTAAGCTACTCGCTTCTTACCGTTTATGTTATGGCACGCGTCGTGGCTTAAACGGTTTTGTGAATTAATACTGACACTGCACTTTCATGCAGTCGCACTTGGACTTGGCATTGGCCTTGAATTCAGAAATTCAAGGTTGTTGTATGACACAAAAGGTAGAGAAAAAGGTTGTGAATTTTTAAAACTATTTTTTGTTAACATGCATTGTATCAAATAAATATATATATGAAGAAAAAAGAACATTTATTGTTTTTGACTAACTGGGTTTACGGGAGAAATGGTTGAATAAAGAACACTTCGGCTTAGTGCGCTAGAAAGAGAACGCGGTAATTTTGGCTTATTTTCTTTTAAATGGATCACACTAGCGACATAGAGAGAAGGTATCTAGAAAAAGTGTGGGTCCGAGCAAAAATTTGACAAAGGTAGAATATGCAGACGTAGTGTTTGATTTCGTACACGGTTAAAAATCTTGGAGTAAAATCTTGGAATTATGTATTTTTTGAACCATTTTGTATTAAAATTAATACTTTTCAAAATACTAGAAATTTTTTTAATCAAAGCTGTACTTAAATTTAATAAAGTTGGAATAAAATTTGAACTTTAGTACCTACGGTTTAAAATTTTATACAAAATAACTAAAAAGTAATAAAATCAGTTTCAAAAACTAGTACAATTGGAATACTTAATTACTTACTTAGGTGGTCGTAACAACCCGTGTCCGGGTTTCGGTCGACCTCATCAGCTCTCGCCAGGCGCCTCTGCTTTTCGCGCACCTTCTCCAATCGGATACACCAAGTGCGGTTAAGGCTCCCTCAGCCTGGTCCATCCATCGGAGGCATGATCTCCCTCGTCGTCGTTGACCAGCGACCCTCGCCTCGAGCACCTTTTTCGCTGGAGCTTCGTCGTCCATACGATGGACATGACCCAGCCAGCGTAGTCGTTGCACAGTTATACGCCGAACTACGTCAATGTCATCGTAGAGCTCATACAGCTTGTGGTTCATTCGGATGCGATAGTCATCGCCGACTCGAACAGAACCAAAGATTTTGCGAAGAATTTTTCACTCGAACACCCCCAGAGCAGCTGCGTCAGTTTGCGAAACTACCCATGCATCAGCGCCATAAAGAAGCACAGGTAGAACGAGCGTCTTGTAGAGTGTTAGATTTGTCGATCGAGAGAGGGCTCTGGAACTTAGTTGCTTACTGAGCCCGTAGTAGCACCTATTAGCAATTATTGCTCTTCGCTTTATCTCCAGGCTGATGTCGTTGTTGGTATTAATGGCGGTGCCAGGGCAAACGAACTCCTTGACTACTACAAAGTTATAGCTGCCGGATGAAACATGGGAGTCTAAACGCCGCACTCCCTTGTTTGTAGACATCATATACTTTGTTTTACCCTCATTTATCGTCAAACCCACTTTGTCTGATTCCTTTTCGATAGCGGCGAAAGCAGAAGTAATATCTCCCTTGGTTCTGCCGACAATATTAATATCATCAGCGTACGCAAGGAGCTGGACACCTTTATAGAAAATGGTGCCATTACGATGCACACCGGCCTTTCGTACGATCCCCTCCATGATGATGTTGAAGAGATCGCAATGCAGTGGATAGCTTTGCCTGAAACCACTTTCGGTATTGAAGGTTGCGGAGAGGTCATTTCCTACCTTGACGGAGCTGCGTGTGTTCCTCAACGTCATTCTGCAAAGTCTAATCAACTTTGCAGATATACCGAACTCAGACATTGTTGCGTATAGGCAATCCCTTCTCGGGCTATCGAACGCAGCTTTAAAATCGACAAAGAGATGGTGTGTGTCAATTTGATTTTCGTGGGTTTTCTCCAGGATTTGTCGTAGCGTGAAAATCTGGTCTATGGTGGATTAACCAGGTCGAAAGCCACACTGATAAGGTCCAATCAGTGTTTTTGTAATCGGCTTTAATATTTCACACAGTACGCTTGAGAGAACCTTATATGCGATGGAAATAAGACTGATACCTCTATAACATGCGCAGATTGTTGGGTCTCCTTTCTTAAGTATAGGGCACAGTACGCTGAGGTTACAATCGTCGGACATGCTTTCTGCTAGCCATATTTTGCTGATGAGCTGATGTATGCGCCTTATCAATTCATCGCCGCCGGTTTTAAACAATTCAGCTGACAGGCCGTCAGCACCCGCTGCTTTATTGTTTTTGAGTCGTTGGATAGCAACTCGAACCTCTTCATGGCTTGCACTGAAATGTGCTCTCCATGGGCGGCATTGGTGGAATCGTCGCCAGTAAGTAAATTGGAGAAGAGCTGTCTCCACAATCTCAGCACACACAGTGTATCTGCATTCAGTTCTCCATTTTTGTCTCTACAAGTCGATGCTCCGGGCTTGAAACCTTGGGTTAGACGCTTAACCTGTTGATAGAATTTTCGTGCATCCTTCTTTCCCTGGTATACCTCTAGTTCCTTACGCTCACGCTTTTTCTGCTCTCTTTTATTGCGTCTGAAAAGGCGCCTCTCTTCCTTCCTCTTTTCGCGGTAGTTTTCTCGCACGGCTCGCGTTGCAGCTGACTGCAGCGTTTTTCTGTATGCGGCGTTTTTTACTGCTGTCGCGATGTGACACTCCTGATCGTACCATTGGTTCCGAGGTTGCGGGCGCCGGAAACCAATGACTTCTTCAGCTGCAGCGCGGATGGAGTGGGATATATGCGCCCAAAGTCCGCTGGCGTCGTCGGGTCCAGAGGTTGGTTGGGTGAGCTTAACTGAGAGTTGAGCGGAGTAGGCTTCGGCAGTCCGTTGTAATTGCAGCTTAGCGACATCTAGCTTTCGTTGCATTCCTGTGCGTATGTTCTTGGGATTGCATAATCGCATGCGGATCTTGGCAGCAACGAGATAATGGTCGGAGTCAATGTTGACCCCCCGAAATGTATGCACATCTAGAACACTAGAGGCATGCCTTCCGTCGATTACAACATGACCAATTTGGTTTCGCGTTTTTTGATCCGGGGACAGCCAGGTGGCCTTGTGGATGTCGAGGTGCTTAAATCTGGTGCTACTAACTACCATGTTAGTACCATGTGTCGCCGCGGCGAAGTCGGTCAGTCTTAGACCGTTGTTCGTGGAGGTCTCATGAAGACTGAACTGACCGACAGTGGGGCCAAAGATGCCTTCCTTTCCGACTTTCGCATTAAAATTGCCGAGGACTATTTTCACGTCATGGACCGGAAGGTGGTCATATACGTCCTCAAGACTAGCGTAGAAAGCGTCCTTGACGGATTCGTCCTTTTCCTCCGTCGGGGCGTGCGCGCAAATAAGGCTCATGCAGAAAAATGTTGCCTTGATGCGGATCGTGGCCAATCTTTCGTTCACAGGTGTGAACCGGGAAACAAGGTGGCGTAGTTTCCGGCTAACGACGAATCCACATCCGAATTCGCACTTCTCCGCATGACAGCTATAGTAGATATCGCAGTGTGCTTGCTTAGAGCAGCCTTGCCCTTTCCATCGCATTTCCTGGATGGCGGTGATGTCAGCTTTTATTGTTTTTATTGTTTCCGCCAGTTGGATAAAGGGCTTCCACCTTCCCTATAAAGGGTCCGGACATTCCGGGTGCATATCCGTAAATCATTGTCCGTTTTTCGTTTGCGGTGGTCGTCAACGTAATTGGGGTTCTTATCCGAGGCTAGTTTAGTTTTCATTGGGCAGTAGTAATGTGGCGGTACCCAAACCCTGCGCACATTCCATGTTTAAGGTCTATGGAGCGACCCGCCGCTCAAACTAGCCGTCAAACTGACGGATACCAGTTTGCCGGTGCCCAGGGAACACCACGTGGAGGTTTGAGTCGACTTGAGACGATTTCGACATGAATAATGCTGGCCTCGCCAAGTTGAGGCGGTCAGACACGTTGCCATGTGCAGATTCGCCCCCTGTTCCTCAGTACAATTGGAATATATTTTGAATTAAGATAGCCATGATATTAGACAACATGTATTACATTTTAAGTCAAGCTGTATTATATTTCAATACTTTTCGTCTTCATTTTCAGATTATTAAGACTCAAAAGTGTTATGATTCAGAGTGACTCTTTCGATTAACAAAGCTTTACAATACATTTTTTGTTGAAACATTTTTTATTTGATTATGGCGCACAAGCAACGTTTACTACTTTCATTTCAATGATGACGTGAGTTCGAAACCTACAGAAATCCGCTATGTGTTTATAGAGGACCCCTGCCGTTATGGCTTAATTCCTCTGGGTCCATAGACGTTGGAGTTATAGATCATGAATAGAAAATATAGTATTAAAAAATGCACAACCAAAAAAAGATGTGCAAGTGAAATACTCTTTACAGACCTGTATTACACAAGTGACAGCTAGAAAAGCAACCACGTACTAGATGTCACATTCATAAACACAAAAGCATTACCCTGTACCCTATTCTGTAAAAGCAGTATGCAATAAGAATTCCATACTGCCCTTAATAGTACCAGTTTGGCCACCGGTAGATGGCGTACCTTCTTTGCCATCTACTGATCAAGACGAGACCTATTCAATCTCTTGCATACTAAGCAGGCATGCCAGCCCGGTCGTACTACTGCGCGACCCCGCTGGTCAATCTAGACCTGTGCAAGTGATGTGCACAAGCAAAAGCCATCACCAGTCTCACCGAAGGGCCAACCCATGATAGTCACCTGGGCAACTCGGTCCCGCCGAATGGGGGTTGGCCCGTCAAATGAGACAAAAAATTCTTATATATATATTATATATATTACTGTGCACATAGCACTTTTTCGTATTTGACTGGCACTTCAGTCCAAGGCATGGTAAATTACCATACCTTAAACGAAGTGCCTGTGACTCGCAACAAGGTCCACACATTTCAGTGCCTTAAAAGACACCAAATTAAATCTTTATTGGCCATATAGACCATGTCTCTCTGCCGTGGATAGATAAGGTCGCCTCATTCGACGGGTTTGACTATCCCCGTGCTAACAAGTTATCTGGACCATTGCTACTCCATCGCAGACATTTTGACAATGATTTATCATAGTGACCTGCTACCAAGATGGGTGCCACCCCGAGCTCTTGGTTGGCCCAATCAGTTTTTACGTTTGCAGGACGTATCCTACAAACAACCATCCTCCTTTATCCTGGATTTGGACAGGCAGGTGCAACTAAGTTGCTAACCTGGGGCCGAATTACATCCGTGAACCAACGAGCTTTCGAATCGAATAAAATTCCACTCCGATTATTTTTTTCGTAGGACAGCATTCGATCGAACATGAGTCGAAATATTTGTATGAGAGCAATCGATTACGTCATCATCTCTAGCTGTCAAATAATATTTTTTAAATGTAAACAAAAGCGAAAATATATGTTTTTTGAACTATTTAATTAAATTGTGCTAGTAATAAAATTGTGAATGTTCACCAAAACATACGACAACAACGCTGCTCAAAGGAGGATCACTGCATGTAAGTAGTTTTGGTTTTATTACGTGTAGAAATGTTTAAGCTGCTTAAGCAAAAGAAGGAATTTAGGGCTTAAACAATAGCTTTTAAATTTCTACATTTATATTTTGATTTCTAGGATTTATGATTACAGGGTTATAAAATAAATATTAATGGTTCCGCTTATTTATTATTATTTACATTCGTCGGAATCTGAAGACGAACATATCAAGAATGAACGGATTTTGAGAAGGAATATTCGGGACAGGAGCAATCATTTATCTTTGGCACAAGCAGCGTAAGTTGAATAAAAATTGTTCTCCTAAAAAACTGAAATATATTTTTTTCAGATTTTTAAATTGCTTCCGTTTAACAAAAGAAGCGTTTCAATATGTACTTTCCGAGCTCAACTTTGAGGGATATATGTCAACGCATGTTCCACCAATCCTTCAGTTAGCAGTTACACTAACGTTATTGGCTAGTGGAAGCTATCAACATTCCGTTGGTAACGATTACTGCCTCGGAATATGCCAAAGCAATGTGTCAAAAACTGTGTCAAGGGTCCTAAGGGAAATGGAAACAAAATTGTGTCCAAAGATGATTCGGTTTACACCCTCCACTTTGACAGCTTGCAAGGATTATTTAATGACAAAATATAAAATTCCTGAAGGTAATTTTTTTAATTGCATGGTTTTTGGTTCTTGGCAATTTTGAGCGAAAAATAGAAGAAATAGTTTACTGAAATTTAAACCTTAAAAAAATATACAATTAAAACCTAATTATTACATTTTAAATTTACTATGACATTAAAATATAAGTAAAGTGTGTTTATTTTTTAGTCATTGGGTGCATCGATGGAACGCATATTGGATTACAGAAGCCTAAGGAAAATGAGCACATGTTTTTTAACAGAAAAGGGTACCGCAGCTTAAACACGATGATAGTAGGTTTTTTAATGACTTCTTTCACATTTTTTTATTGTTGAAGCGTTCTTGAAGCATATACTTATAACTTAATTTCATTGCAGATATGTGTTCATGAATATCGTTTAACTAAGATTGATTCAACATATGGAGGTGCTGCCCACGATTCTTTTGTATGGAAGCATTCGTACCAAAGAATGAATCTGGAGGAAAAATATAAAAACAACACCTTGAGGAATGCTTGGTTGTTGGGTAATATTTTGAAATCATCGTAATAAATTTATATTTTTGAAAATCAGTATCCTGTAAATTGGCTGCTTGTATGATGAAGCAAGGTGGAGTATATGAAGTATATTCCAAAATTGTAGTGACTGTAGGGTAGAGTGGTCCTTAGGTGTATGAAGCAAAAAATTTTCTGTTCTTTAATTACGCACCAGGGTTCTGTTCCTTACGTGACAGACGTAATCTCTGAAATTTTCAGGAAAAACTTCTGATATTTAAGCGACCTCTTTATCAAAAATCTGATTTATATGGGAATCTAGTGCTGTTTTTAAAGATAAAATTTAAAAAAACTGGTACGCACTTCGGTTTTTATTAGTTTTTTCTTTAAAACGATTTATTAAACATTAAAATCGATGTTGAAATACCAGTAATATTTTTGTTTCTGCCCTTTTCTGGCATATCGAATACAGAAAAAAATCATAAAAAAGAAAAAAACATAGATTTTCCATTTCTCATAGTTTTAGAAAATATTTCCACGACATTTCTCGAATTTTGTTTTAGCATTTTGGATTTTTGCGATTTTTTTTATACAACCAAAAGTTACGAATCCAAAAGCAAAAAATCATAACTCTGGTAATTTAAATTCGATTTTCAAGTTGGATGACTCATTTTAAAGATAAAGCAAATGAAAAACGAAGTGTTTACCAGTTCTTGAAAAATTGGAGCTTAAAAAATTTAAATTGGGATTTTTATGAAAAAACTGCTCTATTTTTCCATATAAACCAGATTTTCAATTAGAGGTCGCTTGAGGCACGTTTTGTCAATATTTTTTCCTGAAAATATCTCAGCTAACCTCTGTCATGTTAAGGAACAAAACCCATGTGCCTTATTCGTTACTTTCGGAAAAAAGGACCACTCTACTGTATGGTCTAGTTTAAAATTTTACAAATAGAATCGTAATTTTCACTGCGCTGCGTTGGCACAAAACCTAGAAAAAAAATGTAATTAAACAACAGTTCAGAAATAACCCCTTTAATGAAATAACGTTTTTAAGGAGATTCTGGGTATCCACTTGAACCTTGGTGCATAACACCATACAGACACGCCGCAGAAGGTTCGAGTAAAGCAAAATTCAACGAAATACATTCCAAAGCGCGGTGTATAGTTGAAAGAACTATTGGAATATTGAAGGGACGCCAGAAGATTTAGTGCTATGACAAAAGAGGACGCTATACCCCCCAAAAAGTGGCACTTCTTGGCAATGTCTGTGCAGCACTACATAACATTTGCATAAAATTTAAAATACCGTACCAAATTCGGAACCCTGAAGTGAGCACGCTTTTGAAATTTTTGTTGGGGAAGAAACGCAGCTTACAAAAATTGGACAGAAAAAAAGAAACGATATAAAAATCTCAATTTATAATGATACCTAATCTGTCAAAGTTCATTATGAAATAATGTTTTATATTTTTGTGATACTTGATTCATCAATAACCAATATCTGACATATTTTTTAAAATATATTTTGCCAAAAAAGTTTTATTATTTTCCAAAAGAAATTAAAAAATTTATGTAATTTGAAATTTCTTTATAAAGAAAAAATTGGAAACAGCATCAAAATAGTATTCTAATTGTGCAAAAGAAGTTTTTTCTCTTACAGGTAACACAAAATTGCAGAGTACATTTTACTATAGAAAATTTAAGAAGAATCTTATACAATAAATAAATATTGCAAATTACTACACTACCTTGCCTTTAAAATATTTTGTTTTAGATTTATGGCAGACATCATAAAAATTATTTACAACAAACATGTAGAAATAATTTCGGCAAAAATGGTTTGTAAATACATTCATTCGATTGCTCAAGAAAAATGCGACGGTTGAAAAATCGACCAGTGGAAGTTAATAGGTTAACAAATTTGTTCAGTAAACCGGATATTTATACCTACCAAAAAATACTGAAATAAAACATTTAATGATTATAAAAAATAATATAAATTTTATATGATTAGTTTGTACCACATTCTTTTGTATATTATTTGTATTTCATTGTGTATCACGTTCATTTGACTTTGAGATCACTTAAAAAAACTTAAAGTTAAGAAACTTTTAAACTCTATGAAACATAATTTCAAATGTTTCATTAAAACTTAAGGCAACTTATCAAAAAGTTCTTGTTCCTCTTTTATTCTTAAAGACTTTTCCTTAAGATAAAGCAATCTGTCTAATTTTTGTGATTTATCCTCTCTTATTTTAAATCTTTCTCTTTGAATTCCTTATATTTAAGAAATTTAGTCTCTAAGTTTTAAAATTTTTTCATTTACTTCAATTAAACTGTCCAATTTTGAAGAAATATTCATCTGCATCTCGGAATAAATAACGTTTCTTTTAAAAATTCAAACTTTGGTTCGCTATTTTTGGTTTTTTGTTTTGAAGTGGTTAGTGGTGTTTTTGAAACACATTCATCAAAGTTAACGTCCGTATTTGTTTCGTCAAGAAATTCATCTTGAAATTCTTCATCGTCACTTCCACAAATTTCTCTAAATGTTGCAACAGCCGTGAGACCTTCAACTGCTGCTTCTAATCCACTTGATTCCATTATTTGCTCATCAGCCGTTGTCAACATTTTCTCCTCATAGGGCCCTCCGCCAGTACGTCTTTTAGAAGCTTTGTTAAAAGAAAGTTTATTTTTCACAGGATACTTCTGAACAGCAAACGCTAGGAAAAATATGGTTAACATTTTCGAATAATTTGGAATAATTTCCTTAGTTTTTTCCACGCTTTCGCATCCTTTATTGGTGGGCCGGCGGCATTGAGTTTTCTTGTCAACTGCTCCCATTAATAAACAGCCGACGTTTTGCCTTGCACACTGTTTGGAATTACATGTTTCGCCAAGTCGGGGTGACTCGTCATAAAATCCGCTAGTTCAATTTTTTGAGTGACGTTTATTTTATTAATACTTGTCCTTTAAATAATACCAATTTCAATAATATTTAGTATTTTAAATGTAAAAGTAACTTACATTTTTATGTGTCCAAGGCAAATAAGTCCGACTCGTCTAGAATTTTCCAATCGAGGATTTCAGAAAAACCACATCGAACATATGCTCGTTCACGATAGACATAATCCCAAAACTCGTCAACATTTTCTCGTTCATACCTAGAGATGATCATAAATCGATATTTTTACTCGTTCACGATAGCTGTCATACGAAATTAATAAATATTAATAAAATATTAATAAATAAATTAATAAAAATCATAAGATTTCATTTGATTTGATAGGACTTAGTTTAAAAATTATATTATAAAAGAAAAAAAAAAGGAATAAATTGTGTAAACAAAACCAGTTTTGTTTTTAGTATGCTATGGTTTAAAATCGAATTCAACTTGTAACAAGGTTTTGAATCCCCATCGGGTATTGCGATTTAAGCCCGATACGATTTTCGTTACGATTTCGCAACGAAATTGGATTTCAAAATAGGAAAGATTTCGAAATATTCTTAACAAAATCGTAACAAATTTTTCGCAATCTTTCCGATTTTGGAATCCGATTTCGTTACGAAATCGTAAAGAATATCGTATGAAGGGGTTGACACCAGGCCCGCAGAGAGCCAAGTTTGGGCCCGGGGGTTACAAAATACGGGCCCCTCAAAATCTTTTCAACACAAAAAAAATGCAATTATAAACGTATTAAACAATGCAAGCTATTGCAAGATACATGCGAAAATTATCGTTTAGTTCTTAGTTAATATTTATAGTGCGTTGTGATATTTAAGTCACACACCATGACAAATTAAGTACATTTTATTGTTTGTTATCTGTATTAGTCAATACCTAACGACAACTATTTTGTGTAAAATTCAAAATAAATAAAACCTACTGATGATTTGCATTAACCCAATCTTTCCATTCTTTTGTATTTTAGTTCTTTTAATTCATGTCAAACAAAATGTCAAAATTCATGTCAGATCAAACAAAAATAAAAAAAAAAAATAGGTAAATATAAGGGGCTGTTCATAAAATACGTCGCATTGGCCAATTTTGGCCAATTTAGACCCCTCCCTCCCCTATGTCACACTTCGTCACAAAGTCTTTAACCCCCCACCCCTCTCTCCGATGTCACGTCACACAATCACTTTTTTACATTTTTGGAGTTTTTTTTACAATTTAGCAGTTTGTTATGAAAAAATAGAATACGTTTTATTTATTATAACTTTTAATATTATGGAAATAAAAAGGAAATTCACATTGTCCTATTGTGTTTGAACAACAATTTTATAAAAAATTTAACCATGTGAACAGAGCTAAAAACAAATGAAAGCTTTTCTGACGTTTAAAACAAGAACACCAACGTTATACATTATAACTTGGATATGCGAAAATTGTGTGAATTGTTATGTTTGTTTTTGTTTTTTTATTACTCTTTGATGTTCACTTTGAACGTGAAGTTATACAGCTTTTTTCGATGACTGCTTTAGAGTAAGAATTCACACTTCAGTTCAGCAAAAAACTGATTTTTGAAGCTGGAACACTTGTTAAAGGTGTTTCAAATGCCATTTATATCTTTCTTCGATTTAAACATAGTTTTGGCTGTCTTTTTTGATTTGTGACCCGTTAGTTTTATTAGGAGCATTTTTTTATTGATAAAAAATGAAATAAACAATAAAACAAAAAAATTTAATTTAAAAAAATTTAAAATTTTGAAAACTGAATTCAAAATTTTTTGTGACGTAACGCACGACCTACCCCCTCCCCCCTCCACCATGTCACACTTCATCACAAATGTTCAACTCCCTTCACCCTCTAATAGTGTGACGTACTTTATGAACAGCCCTTAAGCTACAATGACGTAGGATTTTTTTTTTCATTCATTATCCACCTTATTCTCTATATTTGGATAAATCAAGGTTTATTATATAAATATCGCGTACGTAACATAACATAACATAACAGCGTATTGTTTGTCCAGATATGCGCTGAAAAACGACCATGTTTTTTTATATATTGTATACTATAGAAAGATTTTCTACTGGGTATTTCTACTGGGTATTATACTCTGTTATCACGACATAGGACAAAAGGAATAAATGCAAGGAATAAATATAAAAGGAATAAATGCAAGTCAAATTTATATCCAGAAGAGTCCAACTTAAAAAAAAATGTATCGAAGTAATTCAAAAGTTCCCTCGCCACGAGCATAAGAAAGTTTCATTATAATTTTTGATATCGTAAATACAAAACAAAGAAGAAATATGAATTTTTCTCCCTCTACAACAAATTAGCTTTTTGTTACTTTTTTTACCCGCCTCTCCGGGCCCGGGGGGAACACCCCGTCCCCCCCTCTCGGCGGGCCTGGTTGACACAACTTCGTAACGAAATGTCGTAACGAGCGATTTCGTTCAGATAGTTCGAAAGAAAGGAAATTTTGCTCCTTAAAAAGTTGTCATTGCCATGGACTAAAAGAGAACCTTGATCTATTTTATGACGATTCCCAAAATATTTTGGCTGTCACAATAACCGCCAGTGAGCTAAACCATTTTGATAATGCTGATTTTAATGCATTTTTTTTTTGATATTTTTTATGTTATTTTCAATTAAATTTCAATAACTTCATTATTTTTTACTATCCTCGTTTTAAAAATATCGTTTGAAAGGTTTTGACTGCTTCTAATCATTTCTTGTCAGAGTTCATCAATAAAGTTTTTTATTTAATCTAAATGATTTTTCATTTATCATTTCTAACATTATTTTTGAGCTGGTGTTTGTTGCAAAATATAATGTTTTTTTGTAATACTTTAGCTCAAACGGTAATTAAATTGATTAACTCTGTCCAGGAATAAAATAAATCGAAGCAGTCAAAACCTTGCAAAGATATCTTCAAAACGAGGATACCATTTAAAATGATACCATTAAAACGAAGTTATTTGAATTTTTGTGAAAATAATATTAAAAAAATATCAAAAAATTCATGAAAATCAACACTATCTTTGGTTCAACGACAAACATTTTAAATTTTTTGATGCAGTTTAGAAAAACTTTTTAAAATATTATTTCTATTAGTCTGTTTTTCTTAACAACCACAACAGCCGAAATGTTTACGAGAAACATGATTTTTGGAAGTTATTTAAAAATAGTTTAGCTCAATGGCAGTTAACGTGACAGCCAAAATATTTTAAAAATCGTCATAAAATAGACCACAGTTCATTTCTAGTCGATGGCATTGACATCCTTTTTTTTTCTATGAAGGTCGAGGCACCTTAGTGTATATATTTTTATAATGTTACAATTACAAAAATTCTAAGGCGTATGCTGCTTACATCGATATAACTGACGATTGTCCGTTACCGATCGGGAAGATTAAGATTTTAGTAAATTGAATATAAAATGCGCCTTCCGAATTGAATATAAAGTGCATTTAATATAAAATGTAATTTGAAAATTTAGAGTTTATATATTTTTAGGAAACTTTGCAAAATAAGTTGGAATAAGTTCAACACTGCAAAATAAGTTAAAACAAAGGTTATTTTTTAGACTAATTGGTCGAATGTCTTTTGGGTTTATGTGTGAGCTTTTGCCCGCCTTAGGTATGAAAACAACCCTCACATGTCGCCAGTTTTGGTAGATCATCATAAGCCATTGCTTTATGATATCATAAGCTTTTTGTATTTCTATCGGGGCTACGCCGTCTGGTCCTGGCGATTTAAACGGTTTGAAGCTTTCAATTACCCATTTGAGCTTTGTGAGATTAGATGGAGGGAGTTGTTGACAGTGGGTGCGTACTCCTCCTGAATTGGAGTATTGTCTATTTCTGAACAACCAGGAAAGTGAGTTTCTACTAAAATTTGGAGAGATTCTTCACTGTTGGTGGTCCATGTTCTGCCCATCGATGGATCCAGTGTCTTTGGCTTTGTTGAAGAGTTTTCTGATCTTATTTCGGAGCTCTTAAAGTCCGGTCTTCCACCAAGGTGGCTTTTGTTTCCCCTTTGGGGTTTTGAGCGGCATGCGATATCTAGAACTTTGTTCATGGACTCAGTCAGATTAACAACCAAGTTGTCCAAGGATTTTTTACGGATAGGAAGATTCGGTAGTCCATATGCGAGATGTGTTTCTAATGTATCTATGTAGAGACTCCAGTTAACTTGGTTAAGATTACGAAGGCTTCGTGGTCTCGTGTCAAAGTCATCAATGTCAAAGAGAATATACTTATGATCCGAAAAGGAGTGTTCTTTTGAAACTCTCCATTTTGTAATCCTGTCAGATATATGGTGAGAGGCAAGTGTAATGTCTTAAACTTCCTGCCTAATGCTTATAATGAAGGTGGGTTCATTGCCTACATTACTTAAAATAAGATTGGTAGAGAGGATATAATCAAAAAGTGACTCACCTCGTTCGTTGCTAATTTGGTCTATCTCGACGCTTATGGCCACGGTGCCCTTGTTGCTGAAATTATAAAGAGTAAATGCACTCAGGACGTCGATGACATCTTCGCAATAATCAAGCCACACCACACGGGAAAAATACTGAGCACACTAAACAGCTACCACAAAAACTTACAATTTACCGTAGAAATAGAACAGAACAACAGCCTAACATACTTAGACGTGAAAAACTACAGAAAACCCAACAAAATCAGTACAGATTGGTACACTAAACCGACAGCATCAGGACGAATAATCAACTTCCACTCCACACAACCCATGGGACAGAAAATAAACACAGCTACCAACCTTATCAAAAAAGTACTCTCCATCAGCGACAAGGAATACCATGACAACAACATACGAAAAATACAAACGACACTCACGAGAAATAGTTTTCCAAAAAAAATCATTCGGAACATGATCAACGACTACTACAAAAAATCTCGGCGAAATCCCACACCAACCTTAAATCCACAATCTGGCAATACCAAAGAGTTTCACAGCATCACATATATACCAACACTAACGGACAACAAACATCTAAAGACAATCACACATGATGAGAATATTACATTCGCTCACAAATCTAACACCACCCTCACAAAATTATTTACCAACACAAAAACACCTATAGAGAAGCATGAACAGAAAAACGTCGTCTATGGGATTAAGTCTAATGGAAATGCAGCTGAGCAATGCAAAGAAGTGTACATAGGAACGACCAAGAGACCACTCAGATCGAGAGTTCTTGAGCATCAAGCAGACATCAGACACAAACGTATGTCGACAGCGCTAACAGAGCACATGATCGAGAGCGGACACACAGCTGACTTGAACGGAGTGAAAATACTGGACATCGAAAAGAACACAAGAAAACGTTTCACTCTAGAGAGCCTACGCATACAACAAAAGATAACGACGACGATGAACTCACGAGAAGACAAAGATAATATAAGCGCGAGCTACGCCATTGTCTTACACTAATAAAACAGTGTTGACAAGTGGTACTACAGATTTTTAAATTAACTTGAATTTTTTCTAAAATTAATTTTTTAAAATATTTGTGTTTTAAGCTCAATGTTCTAAGTTTAATTTTAAATTCACCATGTAAGTTATTGATTTAGTCTTGTTTTACTATCGATTTATTTTTGTTTATCGAATTGTTAAAATTATTATTGTAAATTCATTATTATTGTTAAATTCGTGTTCTGATTAAGTTTTGACATTGTTGTTTCATCGTTTTAATAAATAGATCCCCTGAAGATGTTGACAAACAATCAACGAAACGTTGGGAAAAAGATGAATTAAATTTTTAATTTAATTGCATACAAATAATTGATCAGATAAGCCTATTAAAGAAATTAAGAACAACAAATAGCACTCAGGTTAATTTTTATTATAATACACGCTCTTGGTTTACCTTGAGATTTGGAGTACAATGGCATGTAATTTGGAGTCCTGAGTCCGCACACCAGGCCGCAGACTACCCACGACTTCTCCGTCTTTACTAAGGCGGAGGATGAGACTGGCGGACGCAGCCTTTGAGTGGTGGAGGTTAATCTGCACTACTCTCAGCATCAAGGCTGCTAGTAGTGGGATTCGCCTCCACGACAGTTATGTCGGACTCACTGTCCGAATTTAGGAGGTCATCCTCCCTGCAGGGAGGATAACCGGAGTGACTGTGCAAGTTCAGTATCGGAGCTTACGCCTTCCGATTCCGGTGCAGGGGTGCAGGACTGAGATGGAACGTCCTTAATTAGGTTGGAAGCCTGCTTTTCCTACAATAACATCTCATTTTTTTTAAAAACCCGTAGTTGTATGGATAAGAAGCCAGAGTCTACCACAAAACTTTTGGATGACAAGATGGCCGAGACTCTTGATTGATAACGAAAGTTACCGATCTAAAATCCCCCTTCGGTTCATCAACCCGTATCACCTTCCAGTTTGTTGTTGGCAGATCGTGGTTTTCCAACCGAATTGCCTCCAGGATCATTTTTGGATCAGATGGTTCGGTAGGGATTCGGGAACGCGCTCTTGGTCTGTTAGGGATCTGATCCCTATCAACGCCTTCGAATCTCGCGCCCGGCCATACCTCCACTATCCTGGAGATCGCGATCTTGTAAAGGTCTACAGACCTTTGGTCTGCACATGCGATCAGATTTACGTAGCCCTGATGCCATCCGATGTCGCGACAGAAAGGGCCCTTACCGGGAAACTCCTTCATTAGTGGAATGAAGATAGTACCCATTTTGACTACTACCTTCCTCCATCTTTCAGGTGAAATGCTGCCGTCCAAATCGCTTTTGTCGATTACCACAATGGTAATTTGCCCAGCTTCGATTTCGCTGAAAAGCTTTGAAGTGGCTGTGCTACCACAAATTTTGTTCGGTTTCGGCTGAGGGACCTCCTCTAGAGATCTCTGGCGCTTGTGGGCATCGGTTTGACAGGAGCATTAGCTTCTCCTATGATACTCACCGCCCACTTCAAGGACGAGTTCTGCTTCTCGGTGCTCTGATTATCGGGAATTCGCATTATGCGGTCTTAAAAACGTTGTTTAGAATAAGAAAAGAATACAGGTGGCAAGGGATGCAGAAGCAAATAAAAGGATATGTAATGAATTGCAGGAAATGTCAGGTAAAAAAGAGTTCTAGATTAACAAAAATGTCGATGGTCTTGACAGATACACCAACACGACCATTTGATAAAGTTTATATGGACATGGTGGGTATTCTGCCAGAGACAATATCCGGTAATTAATACATACTAACATTCCAAGACGATTTTCCAAAATACATGGTTTGTGTTGCAATGCCAGATGCGGAGGCAAGCACCGTGGCGAGAGCATTTTTCAATGAGATTGTGACTCGTCACAATGTGCCAAGAGTGCTAATAACCGACAATGGGTCAAAATTTATTTCACGTCTTTTCTCGGACGTATGCAAAATGTTAGGTATAACGAAGTTGCATATTACATCATACCATCCGCAAGCCAATGGTTCACTAGAGAGGATCCATAGGTCTTTAGCGGAATATTTGCGGAGTTTCGCGAAAGAAGATGGGTCAAACTGGGATCAATGGTTGGCAAGTGCGACGCACGTACATAACAACACAGCACATGTATACACTGTAAATGTATGTATATTTCCTTAGCAGACGCCTTTTCCAACATTGTACGGGTTTGTTTCCGAAATGCCGACCAATATGAAACGAAAATGCGGGCCGGTATATAATGCCGAGGATCCTTCAAAGGTATTAAAGTACCAGATCCAAAGAGCGCATGAGTTAGTAAGACAGAATCAGGAACTTGCGAAAGAAGCATCTAAAAAACAATATGATAGTACTTTAAATCCAATGAAGTTGAAAATCGGGGATAAAGTACTAATGAAAAATCAATGAAGGAAAAACAAATTTTCAACAATATGGATAGGGCCATACGAGGTGGTAGGAATTAGAAGTGCAGTCACAACTGAAATTTTAATCAGAAATAAAACGAAGAAAATTTATGATAATTTACTTAAATTGTTTCATAGCAATTAAGAAAATAAAAGAATACACTTGTTTACTAAATTTTGACTTTTTACGAGTACTTAACTGAAAAATTTGTCGCAATAATTTGGGGTCGCTGATCACGAAAATTATATTTATTTATTTCTCCAAAGAAGCGTTTTCGAGATATCAGCAGAAAACCAGTTTTTAGCACTTTTTCCAGTTTTTGCAAAGAATATCAAGAACTATATGTCTGAATGTCACGCAGTTGGTATCAATTGAAAGATGAGATTCTTATCTTTAAAGCGATATGTGTGTCAATTGAACTAGTATTTTTTGAGTTGCAGGTTAAGCTCGTAAGCAGCTTAAATGGTTTTGGTTAGATTCCTTTGGGCACTTTTATTAAAGATATATGAATCACTAACAGAGCAAAATTTGTCTAAGGAATGATTTCACATTTTTATTTTCTGAGCCCCCAAGCGGAAGTTATGACAAACATAAAATTACAAACATCGCTGCTCACAGAATATAGCAACATTCTACATGACATCAACATTCATCGCTACTACAAGTTTTAGTACAGCTGTTTGTTTAGTTGTTGTTGGAATGGTATGATAATGTATATTGTGGTAAAGTTGTTGTAGAGCTGTTTCCTTAGTTGTATGCTAAGTGATCAGTGTTCGATGTTCGTTTTCGGTATGCCAAGCGAATAGTGTTCGTTCAAAAATCGCAAAAGCAAAAATGAAAAAGAATATTTCCGACCAAAAGCTTGAGCACATATGTTGAAAACTGATTTGTATGCTTTTACTTAATACGTCTTAATTTTTACATTTTCACTCCGATTTAGACAAACTTAGGCTTTATATTTTTGCAATAAAACGTTTATCTACTTTTGATCAAAGACAAAAATTATAAAATTTTTTTTCAGCTAAATAGGACAAATAAAAATACGAAATTTAGAAAAAAAGGGGAATTTCAAATTTTTTCTACTTTGAAGGCTTGTAACTCCAAAAATACTAGCTCAATTAACACACATGGGATATGGTTATAAAGAAAAAGATCTCACCTTTCAATTGGCATTAAAAATGTGAAGTCCGAACTCATAGTTCTCGAGATTCTTTGCAAAAACTGAAAAGAGTTAAAAACCCGGTTTTTTGCTGATATCTCAAAACCTCTTCTTTGGAAAAATAAATGATTATAATTTTCGTTATCAGCGAATAATTCAATTCAATTCATTTCAATATAAAATCAAAAAAACTTGTATCAAAACACTACCTGGAAGCAAACATCTGCATTGAATTCACATTGTAGCTCTTGTCATGTTTAATGTCTTGTATGCTTAATTAACGCTCAAAAATGAAATATGCCTGGCCAGAACCATGTGTTTGTCCAAGGGTTAACACCGTTTAGGTAGCGCTTAGGTAACACGCGATCACGCACCGACCGCAGCAGCACAGGCAATGCAGTAAGCTCAGCACACGCAACAAGGGACGCAGCACGCAATATAAAAGCGACACGACGGTCACATCGAGGCATTACACAGTGCGACGTCAACGAGAGCTCAGCGGTAAAAGTGAAAGCGAAAGTAAAAAAAGTGAAAGTGCTACAGCATAATTCGCACACAATATTGGCAACTGACAATTTCAATATGCAGTGTGAAAATATTGATTTATTTTGCTACGTTTGCGGTCATCAAATCAGAAAAAAAAGTTCTTCGACGAAGAAGACTCGACCGGTGAAAATTACACACCTAATACAGTGTGTCGCCAATGTTATAACTAGATCATGGCATGGTTGAGTGGAGGCAAAAATAGTATGAAGTATTGTAAGCCGGTAAACTGGATTAATCTCCCAGGTGATCATGATGAAACCAGTTGCTATGCATGCGTTAATTACACATATGGTCTAAATCGATATGCTGAGAGGAGCAAAACTTATAAAGCAACTGTAACAGCCACACTACCAGTGCTTGCACCTGAAAATTTTGTATCACCAAGGTCGCCAACTCCAGATCGTAGTACAGAATGTACAGGAATGACTACAGCAAGTGGTGTTACTTATGAAGATCCATTTGATACCGATTATGAGCCCCAACAGGGAAGAGATGGACCACAACTTATAACACAAATTTTTGACAGCGTTTTTAAAGCAAATAAAACTCACACATGGTAATGTGAACTCTACGGCGTACCGCAAACGGCAAGCTGAATTTCAGAGCCAATTCGTTCGCTTACTGCAACGATGTAAACGCTTTTGGTGGTAAAAATGGGAATGAACTACATCGCTAGTGAGTGGAGATTATTTATTGATGGTTCTGTTTCAAGCTTGAAAGCAGTGTTGTTGCATGTGTCGAACCGAAAACCTTCCATTCCGCTAGCAATGGGTATTAACATGAAAGAAAGCTATGAAACATTGAAAGATATAATGGAAAAAATCAAATACTACGAAAATAAATGGAAGATTTGCTGTGATTTGAAGGTCATCAACATTTTGCAAGGGATCATCGATAAGGGCGGCTTTCCAAAATTCTTTTGTTTTCTTTGTAATAGACAAAGACCTTTAATAGACAATACTCAAGACATCTTGCTGCCACCGCTCCACATAAAATTGGGAATTTTTAAAAAATTCATCGAAGCGGCCTTTGTAAACTGTCCAAACGCATTCGACTATTTGAAAAGCGTTTCCCAAAAGCGTAGCGATGACATAATTAAAAAGGTATTGTAGTAAATTTAAAACGAATTTTTGTTCACCTCATTGCACTATTTTCACTTTGTTAATGTTTTCTTTTCTGTCTGTATTTTTTATCTTCCTTTAACAGGCGTACTTAATGGCCCTGATATTAGAAAGCTATTCAAGAGCAACTTTGAATCATCGCTTCATGATTATAATCATTCAATGGCATGGATTTACCTTCAGCGTGTATGCACCAGAGTCTTGGGAGGGGATCGAGATGCGGAACCGGAAGCAAGAGAATGGGTGAAAGAACTGCTGTATTATTTTGAGAAAATCGGCACATCGATGACATTAAAGCTGCATTTTCTTCATTTTCATTTTGATGATTTTATCAAACAACTCCCTACGGAATCCGATGAGCAAGGAGAACGGTTTCACCAAACCAAAATGCCCATGGAAAACGGTACAAAGGCAAAAAATTCGACGAAACTAATACGAATATTTTTTTTGTAATTTTTGTAATAGATAGCATTGTATTGTAGTGCCATCCCTGCTGAGACTACTCATCCGTACATTACTGAATCATTATTACTAAATATCCATGCGACTACTCTTTGCTACAACCCTAACTCTAAATGTCAACCCATACCACCTAAGAACTAAGATTAATAAAATCTGTAATAGTACAACAATGAAATCTGCAACATGTCTTTTCACTTACGGGAGAAGTCTTTATAGTAGCTCAATGTTGAAGTAAAGAAAAAAACAAATGGAATTAAAAAATTTTCGGGAAATTTTTCACTTTTGCGGCTACCTAAGCACTACCTATACGGTGTTAAGAATCATTCCTAGGAAGTTTATATGTTCTAGAAAGTTGTTTTTTGAGATCTTAGGTTCATTTATATAGTTGATTGTTTCCTTGAATTCTGAATGGCTAAAAAAAGTTGAAGTTTTTTGCGATTTTGAGCTTGAAGATGAAGTTTTTTTATTTTATATGTTAACCATTTTTGTTCTTTATGACAAGAGCTACAACTTTGCCTCAGAGAGTAAATCAAAATTCCGAACGGTTTGCAAGATATGAGCTTGAGAAAATGATCACTTTTTTCCAAAAATGACACCGAGCCCCACTTCTTTGGGGACCCATACAAAAAAACCTGGAGGACTTTGGGCAAAACTGGGAGACAGGGGTCCTTTTTTTGGTCTTTCATCACATAGTGGTGTCCGTATATGGTTATTTTGCCAGGACTTCAAAAATTACACACTGTGTTATGTAATATGAAGAACAAAGAAAAAAACAACAAACGCACACATACAAAATATCATTACTTGGAAAGGGGCAACAAAATTCGCATTATATATATAATTACATTGAAATAGAGGCAAAAATTATTTTTTATTAAATTTTGAGAAAAATAAGAGTTCTAAGAATTTTTTATTGAGTTTATATTAGATGCGCTTTCGCATGAAAATGTTTAATTTAAAAATGGGAAAATGCAATGTAGCATTAAAATGTAAAAAAGAAAGTATGTTTCTGAAATATTTAAGATTTAATTGCAAAAGTTAAGAAAATTTAATGAGGGACATGCCATTGGCAGATTTTTGAAATCGATTTAATAATTTTGTATTTTAGTAAATATTCTTAAGATTCTAAGGAAAAAATTTCATGGAAAAAATTTAACGGGTTCAAAAGTTAGAGCCGGATTAGTGAGAGCGCATTTTTAATTTTTGCGCTACCTACGTACGGCAGCTGGTATATACTTGTTTTACTTGCTACCTGACTTTTGGTGGTTGTTATTTCGTACCTTATAGTATAGTTATTTGCAAATGTTTCAACTACTTGGTATCACATTTTTTTTTTTTTGTATTTTTTAAACTTGATTCGCTATCGTATGACACGATTTTTTTTTTTAATTTTTTTCGATTTTTTATGAATTTTTAAAGTCAATATTTTTTCGAAAAAACACACTTTCAAATTTGGAACATCACCAAAAATTAAAGAAAGAAATTTAAAAAAAGGCTCGTGTCATACGATAACCAATTTTGTTAAGATTTCAAAAAAAGTGATTTTTTTCCAGATCGGACAATTTTTGCAACTCCCAGCGCTGCAACCACGAGGCCCCGTTTTTTTCTCTGCCGCCAGATTGGAGCTCTACAAAACCATGTTGGAGTGAAAAATATATTTTTTTGAATTTTTTTTCTTGTAATTTATTGAATTCTCTACAATAATAAAACTTGAAAAAAACAATTTTGAAAAAATGTTTGTTTTTGACTGAGTTATGAATTTTTAAAAAAAGGTCTGTTTTCTCTGCCGCGAATGTCTTGTCCCACCTTAAGAGAAAAATGAAATTAATAAAGTAAAAAAAATAACAAAAAGAACTGCAAGCCGAGTTTTAACGAAAAACTAAATTAATTAACTAAACTAATTGAATTTAAATTTAAGGGCAGTGTCAAGGAGAAAAATTATTTATTTCACGTCTTCAGCCCGACACAACGCCTGAAAATGTACTGACGTTTGTCAAACATAATAATTTACTAGGTAAAAATTCATTCTGTTCATGCAAAAAAATAGGTAACAAACCTTCCCACGCTTGAAGCTGAAGAGTTTGCAACTGTTCTTAATTCTAATTTGTGGGCCGATAGTATTCTCGTTTCTGAATTTAAGCCTAAGAACAGGTCTCGAAGGACAGCTCAAGCCGCCTTTCAGACCCAAAAAAACTAAATAGGCTATCCCTTTACTATTAAAATGTAAGGGAATTACGTTCAAAGACGCGAGACATATTTTTGTCAACTCAGAACTTCTTTGAGGATACTGAAACTTAACATTAACTGAAACTTGGCTGAATGGAAGCATTATTGACTTATTGTTTGAATTGTTTAATAATAGTTTTCAAGTTTATAGAAAGGACAGGCACGCTGACAATACTTCTGCTGTCGGTGGTGGAGTCCTATTAGCTGTAAGGAACTCTTCCGTAAGTTACTTTATTAATATTCCCTGCTGTTCTAATATCGAACTCATATGAGTTAAGGTTATATATTGTAGTTCTAATGTATATGTTATTAATGCGTATATTTCGCCTAAGACTAGTGCAGAGGTCTATGTAAGCCTTGCTGATTGCATAGAATTTATTATTAATTTACTTGACGTAAATGACGACATTTTATTGTTGGGCGATTTCAATCTGCCTGACTTAAAATGGCATTCTTCAGATAATGACACATATCTTTGTGCATCTAATTTGAAGATACGCCAAGAACATATATTTGTTGACAATTAATGTTCTGTCTAACAAGTAAGTTGTATTTATAATAGTCTTGGAAGACTTCTTGATCTGGTCTTAACTACAGACAGGAACAATGTCATTGTTAAGAGGGCCTTTCGTGCTGTGACTACTGTTGATGAATACCATCCACCATTGGGTATTTGGTACAAATCCGACAGGGAAAATATAGAAGAAATCCGATGGATTCCCTTCTTCATTCAGAACTCTTGATGGATTTACCTATTTGCCAATCTTTTTAAAGAATCATTCTATTCAGATTCTTTTAATCCTGATGAAGAGTACTTTGAATATATGAATTCTGCACCCAGGGTTTCTTTGGAACATATATCCTTTACTCTAGAGGATATTTTAAAGTATATTGGATCAATCGATGAGGATTTTGGCGCTAAGCCCGATGGAATTCCTGCCGCAGTGTTAACACAATGCGGTTTCGTTTTAAGCCAACCACTTTCTTTATTATTCAATAAATCGATTGCCAAACGTTATTTTCCAATTTTCTGGAAAACTCATTTATAGGTCCTATTTATAAAAAAGGTTGCAGGAATGATGTTAATATTGTAACTATAGGCCTATCGCTAAGCTCTCGTCGATTCTTAAGCTTTTTGAGCGGATCATGTATGATCGGGTGGAAGTTCACTATGGGGAAGTCATAACAACTCGTCAGCATGGTTTTGTTATAGCACATCCACTGTATCTAATCTTCTCGATTTTATAACATTCTGCTTAAATTCGATTGACTCTGGTAATCAGCAGGTCGACTGCGTTTGCACTTTTGCACTTTAGTAAAGCTTTTGATAAGTTACCACACAATCTACTTTTATTTAAGCTCAAGTTAATGAGATCAAATTATCAAATACGTTTCCGAGTAGTATTGTCTTCTGAATTTATTGCTGAATCAGGTGTTCCTCAGGGAAGCCACTTTGGACCACTTCTGTATATTTTAGCAATCAATGATGTAACTCACATCATAGAAAACTCTCATCTGCTTATCTATGCCGATGATATGAAAATTTATAGAACGGTAAATTTTAAAGACAATTCAGATGTACTCCAGTCTGATCTGAAATCCTTTGAAGTTTGGCGCTCTAAAAATAATATGTTTCTAAATCCAGATAAATGCCAAACTATGACCTTTTCGCTGCAAAGGAATTATTTTATTTTTGATTATAAGATAAAATATACTGCCTTAAGTCATGAAGATACCGTCAAGGACCTAGGTATATGCATGGATTCTAATCTATCGTATCGTTTAACATTCATATTGATTATATAAGTAAAAAAGCATCTTCAATGCTTGATTACATTTACAACGTTGTATTTTGCAATAGTGCGTCCTCACTTAGAGTATACAAGTCAAGTTTGGTCCCCAAGTTTCAATGTGCATGTTGATCGAATAGAAAGAATCCAAAAACGTTTCGTTCGGTTAGCTCTGAGGGGCTTAAGTGGAACGGGCATATTAGACCTTCCTCCATATGAGGATCGTTTGAAACTGTTAAAAATGCAGTCTTTAAGTGATCGAAGGAAATCTGCAGATATCGTACCAGCTCATAACAGGTGTGTTCGATTCTCCAGAACTTCTTTCTCACATAAATTTTAACACTAACCGTAGAAGCAGTACATAGAAACGCTAACAACTTAATTTATTTGCCATTTAGTAGAACAAATTATATGGCCACTTCTCCTTTAAGTCGCATGAGTTCCTTTGTAAACAATTGTAGCGTTTTTGATGTTAATTTGTCAAAAGGTCAACTCAAAAGTAGATTAAAATTAGTTGTGTAATTAGATCTGTGTATACGCATGGTTAGTTGTTACGTCTTGTGTTGTCCCTGAGCCCAACCCATTTATTGGTGGGTAAATGTTTCCCACATTAACTTGTTTGTGGTCACTGGTATCCATAACATTGATATTATTCAATGATTATTGGGTCGTGGGCTTACATGGGTTAATGCTGAAGAAGTGCGATAAAGCTGTAGTAGCTGAACTCTATTGTTATTACATGTTTCATTAGAAGCTATAGTGAGGACGATTTAAAGTCTAATTTCAGAGCAAATTTAGGAACATCCATCAGCTTAATAGGTATGCATTCGTATCTTTGTAGCTTAAATATTTTCTGATATTTGTTTCTAAACGCAGAATTATATGGGGTATCAACCATATATATGGAAAAATTTGCAAATACTGGTGGAATTGAAAGAATTAGTGCGGAAAAATAAAATGTATTAAATAAGAAATGTATTTGTTCTTATGGTATATGGCCAATACCGAGCCATTTCGAACCGTGGCGAAACTGTTTGGCATATGCAAAAATGCAGCATGGAGGATTGTAAAAAGAGTGTGTAGTTGGCTTATTTCTATTGGGCATAATTATGTAAAGTGGCCCAATGACTTACACAGCGTAATGGAATGCTTTGAAAATAGATGTGGTGTTCCTGGTGTAGTCGGTGAAATTGACTTCACAGACATCCACATAAACGCTCCTTCAGAAAACCGTGAAGATAATTTTATCCGCAAGCGCTATTACAGCATTAAACTGTAAGGTATTGTTGGAGCCGACAAGAAGTTTGTCGATAAATTTTGTGGCGACCCAGGATCAATCCACGACATCAGAGTCTTACGCAGATCACCAATGTACAGAAAACTGCACAACAACAACTACCTTAGAAATAACTTCATAGTCGGAGTATCTGCATACCCATTGATGGATTGGCTGGTTAGTCCATTCAAAAACACTGGAAACATAACAGAAAATCAGACTAAATTTAACTATTTACATTCCTGCACACGAATTGTTGTTGAACACGCCGGTTTCGACGACTCCAATATTTCGTGGAACAACGCCACATTGAAACCATTGTAAAATTTAACTGTGGCTGGGTGTATTTTACATAACATCTGCATTGACAACCGCGACACAATTACATTAGACAGTAGCCAAACCGTTGAACTGGAAGAAAACAGTCATATATTTAGAGAGCCAACCACAACAAACAGACGAGAGTAATTAATGCAAGAATTAATAAATAAACATTTAATATAAATCTGTGTAAAATAAATCTGAATAAATAAAAATAATCTAAATAAATCTGTGTAAAAATAAACCAAATCGGCCAAATAAGACGCTTACCTCTCATATAACAGAAATCGGTAATCTGGTATATTTCTCTAAAAAGTTATCCCAGACCCATAACATTTGGTATGCATAGTTATTATATAGCAAGAAATAATTTCAAATGCGAAAAAAACCTGACCATCAGTTTGACTGATTTGAAAAAACCTTTACTTTTCACTATGAATTTGTTTTATAATTTAGCTAAATAAAACATGCTCCAGAAAATTGCTTGTAACTTCTTAAATTTTGCCGCAGCCAAACTTTTCTGGAAAATGTTGAGAAAGCTTGCATAAAATCATATTAACATAAAAAAAAAATTTTAAACTTCGTCTTTTTTTAAATTGCGTTTTAAACTTTTGAACATTATTGTATTTTCCCATTTTTGCATTTTGGCAAAAACATGCATTCGAAAATTGACCATGACTTCTGTGTTTGTGGAAGTTTTAAAACCAAATTAAAGAAAAGTACTAACAATGCATTGTATACAAAAATATTAAAGAATTTACAAAAAATTTCTTGTATTATTTTAAGAAAGTTATATTTGTGGTTTTTTAGGTTATACAGTCTTTTTTTGATATAACAGATTTTTTTTCTGTCTACAACTTTTAATAAAAAAATGTACGCCTTATCAAGTGAAATATATGTATAAAGAATATTACCTATTCATAATACTGAAATTTACAATCTGTTTTGAAATCTAGAGTACTAAACTGTGAAAATTAAATTCCATGACATTTCAGAGCAACAATAGGGGGCGTAGCATGTCTGCAGCTGAGAAGATATCGTAATATCCTTTGAAATCTAGAATAATACGATTTCTCTCTGTAATTCTGCATAGTTGTTTTTTTAAATTCCAACAAACAAAAAATTCGACTTTTGTCCACACCCGCGACACTGTGTGCAGTTGTTATGGTAGGCAAACATGTTTGGTAAGCTATTTTTATTACCGAACTGATTTAATTATTATAACAAAGCGATTACTAACCAATTATCTATCCAATTACAGATTACCTAACCAAAGTAATTGTGCTACAATTATATAGATAGCAGTTTATACAATCAATAACGCATAAAGTGATAAAAAAGACTTAAAAAGTTGAACGCGTCTAACTTGCCGACTCTAGCTACTTAGAAAATTCATAACAGATATGAAATAAGAAGCTTTAAGTTTTCACTTTGGTTGACAAATTTTCTATTTTTTAAATTTGTCACAAAGTTCTTTTAACAAATTCATTTTATCTGTGTGGCGATTTAGCTTAGCTGCCTCCGCTTCTTTGTGTTGTTGTTATTTTTGCTCCTTGTATTCAGCCATTATTTGCAGTTTTTTTTTCAAAATACCTC